>CM025993.1:36054764-36389764 GCA_014839755.1 Sylvia borin
CCCCAAGCTTGTTTCTTACCCCCTCCACCATCTTGTCCCAACATTGAAAGTCAATGGATTAGAAGTCACAATTATAGGAGTCTGGATTAGAAGTCACAACTATAAACTGGCTATGCTGCGACGAAATATTTCTTCCTGAGCTAGTGTATAGCTCAGGCAATTCTTTGAACAAATTCTAGTAGAGACAGAGTGAAACTTCAGGGCCATGCACAGCAGAGCATCATCTAGCAGAACAGGCTGACTTTAAAAAATTATTAAACCCTCCTCTAGGTATTCACAGTTCATTGTGTAAGGAGTGCAGCTGCACAGCTTAGGGGTGTATATTCACAAGAAAGGCCAGGTGTCCAAGTATTTTGTGAGGTTGCTTACTCCCAGTCAAAACATGTATGACCTGCTGCTTCAATCAATGTCAGGTAATCTCTAGCCTACCCCAGCAATCAGAGACAAAAAGGATTAAAAATAATTTTAGAATCCATCCACAACTACCAGCAAAGTACTTTCATGTGGCACCCTCAAACAATAAATTCAAATAAATACAAGGAGTTAACTGGAAGAACTCTTCTCTCATTCAAGTGCCTCCCAACACAACCCATCAATGAATTTCAAACTATAGGTTTTGGCAAATTAATTCTAAAACATACAGAAACTTGCTCCCTAGGAATACAAGCTAACCAACAGTGATTAAGAAGGATGCCATCTCCCTTATCTGCTGTAAATGGAAGATGCAATCACACATGAGATAAACAAAACCAAGTATTTACTGTAATCCCAGTCATACTGCTGGGAACAGAATAGCCATCAGTGGTTTCTATGTTACAAACCCAGGACTATGGAGTTGCTAAAAAGGTCAAGCACTAAAGCATCTTATGAGGGCCTGAGCTCCACATCACCCTTGGGAAGAAAGTAACAGAGTATATTTGTGAAGTTAATCTTTCAGAATTGCCACCAAGAAACCCAAGAAAACAGCAGAAAAAAAATCCCAGTTAAAGAAACAAAAGGAAAATAACTGACTTCAAAATTACTGACTGGAAAGAGTGATTAACTTCTCTTACAGTAATTAACTTCTCTTACCAACATGGTATTTGCAACAATCTCAATAAAAAAATAAAAATCAATAACAAAATTAATAAATATAATAACTTCACAGCTTAGAAGCCAGTTGGATGGTAACTTTCAAACGGATCAAACACTAGCATTTTCAAGTAAATTACTGTTCGGTCAATTTTTCCACCATACAATCTACCTGGACAACAAGGTCCTAAGAAAAAAAATACAGTAATACCATGTAACAACAAGTCTCAGCTATATACTTTAGCCCCTTTTACCAGACTAATAGTGTCAATGAGGAAAGGAAAAAGCAATGTAAAAAATACACCAACTTCACTAACTGTAAAACTTTAACAACTCCAGCTAAAACACCCTTCAGGCGCCTGATGTTTACATAAGAACTGGACTGCTAACCAATTAAAAAATATAATATGTTCAGAAAATTCAAGTTTTGACTTTAACTGTGTACCAGTTGTAAGAAACAGAGACATTGAAACATGTGAGAAACAACTGCTAACTTTAAAATTTCAAAGTTTTATTAAAACCTTAACAAAATTCAACAAAGGATTGAATAAGGAAAAAACGCAGTGCTAGGAGCATGAAACTAAACCACCATGTGCTCAGTCACCACATTGGCTGCTCTGCCTTTCGAACCCCCAGGGTTGCATCAGGTAGCCCTGGCCCCTCCCAAAATCTGCCAATCAACTCTTCTTGCTGTCCATTGGTGGAGACTACTTTTTTGCACCTTGACTGGAGGCCAGGTGTTGCCATGCCATGCCTCCTAGTAACAAGCCTGCCCTCCTCCCAAAAGCCTCAAACTACCAAGGCCATCCAGTGACAACACCTTAAGGGAAAGGGGAAAGGGGACCTATATGGAGAACAAATCACAATAACATAACTATACATCAACAAAACTTCTCTTAACATACACATAATATTAATCCCTTAAATGCCAACTATCACATTACCCATCTATAACAAAATATATAATCTCTTAATGAATGTTGATTCTTGGTATATTTTCTAGACACCATATTTAACAAAGGGGATACCTTTTTCTTCATCCTAAACAAGAGCATGTCTCTCTGGCTTTTCATACATACCCAACCTCCTGGCTTTCCCTGTAATTTATTCCTTTTTTGGTTATGATGCTCCAAGAGGACCTGTGGAAGACAAAGTTGGACAAAAGCCCCACAAAATTCTATACAACTGTGGGATCATTGACTAAGGAAAGGTTCAGGAGAAACAGAAAAAACAGATTATAACCTTGTGAGAAATACCACAGTGCTTCCAGTCACCATTATACATGGCATAGAGTAAGTATTGTGCTGCATCCATATAAAAGCAATCCTTCAGTTACACAGATCACAAACCCTGTGACAGCCTCTTAATGGAGATGGATGAAGACTAAAATTAAGTCTAGGAAAAGAATTTGGGAGCTGGAACTGTTTTCAATATAAACTGAAGCAATAGTGTAAGGACAAAGTACATTTTACCAAGGTTTGGAGGAGTGGTTTGGGGGTTTTGGAGATTTGGGAATTTTTCCCCCCGGAATTTCTAAACCCGAGCTGATTTAAAGCAAACACAGAGCAAATAGTCCAGACCTAAAGTCAGAACAAAATCCTGTATTGAGGTCTTAACTTTTTTAGCTTCATGGTAAGAACAGCCCAACTTCACAGCCCAAGTGAAGCCAGACTGAAGGCAAGGACTAAGCAAAGCTCTGTCACAATCTTGTTGACATTTTGCAGACTGCTCCTAAAGGATGTCTCCTTGTTAAGACAGCTGGATTGAGGCCAGACTTAGGACTGTACAGTACTGGGATAAAACTTCTTTTGAAATTTGAAATCCCAGTAGCTGCAAAACTAACAGAATAAATATTACTTCTCTCACAAGACTTCAAAGGCAGTTTTTTGTTTCCACCTGTTCTGTTAGAATTGACCTTTCCTAAACCTCTTGCTTATAGGATAAATGGCTTTATCACTCTCCCTAGTCTGCTGACATCTGAGCACTCTCAACAGCTTGTTCCTGATACTGCTTTCAACTAGCAAAGAATACCCTTCGGAGACTAGAAAGGCCCTACATGCAGAGTATTAACTCATGCCCAAAGCAAGTTTTCAGAGATCCTGACTGAATATGTTTGCATGACTTCATATATGGTCATCTTATGGATTAAACACGTGTTTTACCAATAGTGGTGATTTGACTGGTCACAGACAACCCATACTGATTTTGCTGCTTCATTTTATCAGTCCTTATGTGCTTCAGTAAGTATCTCTAAATGTTAAGCACAGAAGTTGAAGCACATTAGCAAAACCAAATACTTGAAAAAAAGTAAAATGAAGTGGTAACGACTGCTATGGAGAGTAACAGAGACCATAGAAGAATAAATCTCCTCCCTTAAAAAGACAATGAATCGATTAATACTTTGTATTCTTGAAAATACGGGGTTTTCTCTTCTAATAGCATGCAGCCACTAGATGCAGAAACACTGACGGGGGGAAGGGTGCCAAAATACACTCAGCAAGAAAGCTGTGAATGTCCTACTGCTGTGACATCCACGCAAAAGGGAAGGATCAGCCTGTACTTGCGAAGGTTTTGAACTCCCTAAGCTTTGTACCACTAAAACCATTCAGGTAACCAATCAAATCCAACTGGTTCCTTTTAACCGCTTCTGTGCAGGGCTAAAGAAGGCATATATTCAGCATGTCCTTTTAACAGACTGTATAAACTCACTACAAAGTTAGTATGTTTACTGGGTTTTTAACATCTTATTCTACTTTTACCAAGACTTTCTATAAGGCACTAACCCAGTGTAAAAAAGATTGTGTACATAGACGACACCGTTTTCAAACAAACTCTACAAACAAGCCTTAATTCCATTATTGTTAATATAATGACAAAGTTCTAGCTGAACTAAACACTAGCTTTACTTTTTTTCTTTACAATCCTAAAAATTCAGTCCATGCTGAAAAGTTAAAATTGGACAGCTAGTGTGATAAATGTAATGGATAAATTCGTGTATATAATATTGTATCAAAAGTTTGGTCTATTAAAAGCTATTCCAGGGCGTCTCCGAGATTCCAAGGCCTATTGTGTAAGCAACAAAATTCGCAACAGAAATGACAGGACTGGACTGGAGATGGCCCATTCATCAAGGATGGGCCTCCACTTCATGGCTGCTCAACATTTGATATCAATCTTGATAGGGGATCCGGAGGATGCTCAAATCAACACCCCAAAGGAGAAATTTGGGAAAACTATCAAATAATCTTTTCATACTTACCGGAACCCCCTTCAAACCCTCTCTTGGAAATAAAGTGAAATACATGAATATTTGGACTTTCAATGGACTTAGCCTCGGAATAAATAAACTGTATAAAAACTGTACACTGAGACCCAGTATTTGTGGTCAGAGGTTGGATGGTACTGTTGTTACTGTCACTCTGCCCATCCAGCATTCGACCAATGTTGTCCGATTTTATTGTGGCTTTTTAATTGGATTTTGGAAAATTGCTAAATAAATTCTGTTATTTTGAATTGGCTTCTAATCATTTATAACACTAGCATATTTATAACTTAATAATGAAAATAATTTTTTCTTCATCCATTATTTCCACAGCTCATACCTTCATTTTTTTAAAGCAGAAGTATTTCCTGCAGATTCAAAGTTATGTTTACACTTTGCAGTGTTACAGTAGAGTAATCCAAAGCCCATTTAGTAACTTCTGCAGTGAAGATGAAATTCATTATGTACTAAATGGAATTCCAGTACAAACCACATAAAATAAAGCTACAAGACAATTAAGTTTCTGAAGAAGATACTAATCCAGCCTGTCACCCATAAAACCCCAGCAATCAAGGCTACATATACAGACAAGCACCAAAAAAGGAAAAAAACAGCACACATGCCCTCCACCATTCACCAACTCTCTGAAATTGAAAATGTTTATAAATGTAACATCAGATTCTGAAACTTTTCAAAGCAAACAGAATAAAACAAAGGAAAGCAATTACATTTTTTCAGTTAACAGCTTTTTGTTAACAACAACACAATCCAGCTACAGCTGCAAAACTGAAGTTCTGCTGTAAACAGTGTTTAAGTCTGCCTCCTGCTCTCAGCAATGCTTATCCAGCGGATCTCAAGCATTCAGAATCCAGCTTTAACTGTGGACTGATTTGCAAGTGAGTTGGGGGGTGGTACGGGGCGGGGGGGGGGGGGGGGGGGGAGGGGGTGGCAAGGGTGGTACTTTTTGGTTGGTTAGTTGGCTTTTGTGAAATTACATCTTGTTGTAGAAGCATCAGAAGAATGCCAAACATTTGCAAGATATTAAAATAACTACATAACCAATATTAACCCCAAAAGAACCAAAAGCCATTTCAGTACAAGACAAACAAGTTTAAACTCTGGTGTTTTCTTAGTACTTTGCTCTGGCTGGATGCTGCAAAATTTCAATATGCACATGGCAATGCAAGGCTCAGAGACACTGGTTTAGCATTTCATATACCACAGTTCAGTGTCTTCTGGATTCTAACCACCAATGGTACATCTTTAATTATGCTTTATTGTTTTGATATCATCCTATTTAGAGCCTGAAAATTAATCAATGTCTCACGTGAGAGCCTGAAAATTAATCAGTATCTTAGGACATGCTCCTCCTCTCTCATCTGTGTCTGTCTTCCCTGCTACTATTTGAAGAGGTTTATTACAGTTTGATGCACAACAAAGCATTCCCACAGCTGAGACACCATGTAATTTCATTAGGAATGCAAACATCTTTTTCCTCACGCAATATGAACTAAATAAATACACACACAAAATGCTTGCCTTTCCTGTAAATACAAAGACCTTCTTTTCCTTAACAGCTTTGGAGCTGGAAAAAAAAGAGACCATATAAACGAACTACTTCGTGTGCTAGGCAAAGAAATAACTGACCAAGCTTTGGGCCTGCAAATAGAAGGGATACTAATTTTTGAAGGTAAAATTAACTTTCAGTAGCAGCTTCAAAACCGCAAATTTCAGACCCACTGCATTAAAAATAAGCTAGTTTTTAAAAAGAAGCTCATGCTAGTAAGAGGTCATAGATCACAGACAAGTCTAGTTCCAGTACAGAAGGAAGGAGATGATTTTACAGTGCTAGCTTTTGTGTTTTCAGCTCGTTATACAGATGCTTGGGCATTTATTGCCATGTTTAACCTGCTGAGAAAGACACCATGACATGCAGAAGTCAGCTTCCAATTCCACTTCCAGAGAAGTCCAAAGAAACAGGACAAGAAGAAACAGGAAAACCAAGCAACAGGCCTGTATAAACAAACAATCCTCAAACAAACAAACAGACAGACACAGAAGCCAGACAAACAGTACGCAGAAAATGGCAAGATGAAATTTAGTTTAAAAGCAGCTGTAACTTTTTTGCATTAATTTGCTACATTAAAAAGGATGCAATTACCTAAACACTAAGGCTCTAAATAACAACAAATCCCCAGGTGCTATGCTTTTAATAGAGACACTGTGAGTCCATAAAACTGACAGAGTTGTCTATAATACTGCGGTTGTACATGTTATAAAGACATCCAAATCCAACTGAACAGGTTTCCTCCTGCATAAACCACTGCCATAAAACAGATTATAAGCAAAACTGAGTAACTACAAAAAGTAAGAAAGGCATTCCTTATACAACTCATCACTGAGGCTAGCTAATGAAGTAATGTCAAAGATAATTTCTTAAATATTCTCTCACTTCTCTGTCACACATTCAGAGATGTAAAGGAAGACACCATGTTCTCTGATAAAGGCCACAGCAGCTGTGCCTTCAAGGCACAACTCCCTTCTGAAGCCAAGAATTAGCAACCTAATTCAACAATGAACCCACCATTATCCTGAAGGACTTTCAACCACCACCCAGGCCCTGGGCTTTATTGCCATTTCCTTTCTCAGACACATCCTGGTGTTTTTAACACTGTAGTTGTTCAAGCATCACTCTAAACTAACTACTTAGAAGGACATAGAATACAAATCTGGGATAAAACTTAGGGAATGTGGACTATTCAATCAGAAATTAGTGGCTTGTGTCATGGTAACATCTCTCAACCGTCTGCATGAAACACTAAAACATTAACATTCCCTGAGTGAGGTTTTTAAATTATAAATACACAGAGAGTTTACATTGCAGAAAAACAAGACAATACAGAAGAGCAAATGTGCTCTAAGGAGACAGTGCACACTTTATGTGTGCGAACCTCACAAGTTTTCAGACATCAGAATAAATTCCATGAAGACTGTAAACAAATGGAAAGAGAAGCAGTCTTAGCACAGAGGTTGGAAAGTACACTTTTTCAAAGTTTGTATTTCAAAACCACAACTGTCAAAATAATTATCAGACTGAGAGGGGGAAAGAGCGTTGAGGGAGCTGTTTAAATAAGAAATAGCACAACCCTTGAACTTCATTTTTAAAGTAACTGCCAGTTGTTACAGATTTTCAACAATTTTCTGGCTCCAAAGAGATGGCAGTGAGGATTGAAGTTTACTTAGCCTTTCTGCGGGGTCATATTTGCAGGTTACAGGTTAGATGGCAGACTTAAGGAATTCCCTCACTGTCCCAGTTCTCTAGAGGCACTTACTAATTGCAAGCAGTAGCATTAGTTTCATTTTGAAAATGCAAGTTTCCACGGTCTCTGGCAAATCCTGCCTTTTGAAGTTCATTATTTTTTAAATTACGGCGTGAGAGCTCAGAAATACCATTGCCACAAACCCAACTCCTGACCCAGTGCTTCCAGACAGACATAAACATTCCCCTATGGCTTATTTCCAACTATCTACTACCAAAATCCATCAGCCCGGGTGACACTCCTCAAACTCTCTGAGGATCAACCGATGAATTTAAATGAAACTATGTAACAAGACTATTGATTGACACGTACTGACAAAATAAAGTAGGATCCAGGAGAACAGTACGAATTTTCTCCTAGATTACCCACGACCGGCTTTTTGTGTGTTTACTTGCAAAAACCACCTGCCCAGGGCACGAGGCGATAAAATCCAGGATCAGAGGCGTCACCTTTTAGCCCCGGCAGACGTGGAAGTGCTGCGGGCAGGGCTCGCCCGCTGTCCCAGGAAGCTTTTGGTGCCGAAGCCCCTCGCCTAAAGCCCCTGGCTCCGGTGCCGGCGACAGCGGGGCGGGAGCCGTGCAGCTCCCAGCCCTGTTCCAACTCGCCCACAAGCTGAGCGCCGGGGAACGCGGGGCGAGGGGAAGGACGGGACTGCTGCGTACCATCAAAGTGCCGCCTCCCGCTGTCGCTACCTGCTGATGAAGCCATCCCCATCGCCGTCGCAGGTCCGGAAGAGGCGCCTCATCCTCTCCTCGTCGGCCGTGCTAGAGGTGTCGGTGCTGCTGCTGCCGGCGCTGCTCACCTCCGGCACGGCGGCTGCCGCCATCATACGTCCCACTCCGGAGAAGGAGGAGGAGGAGGAGGAAGAGGAGGAGGTGGAGGAGGCGAAGGAGGCGAGGCTGCCTCGGGCGTCCGTGATTCCCGGTCCCACCACGCCTGCCAAGTGCAAGCGGCAGCATACAGCCGGGGCGGGAGCCCTGCTGGCCCCACACCCACCGCCCGCGGAGGGACACCCGGCCGGGTCCCCACCAAGGGCTTGGAGCGAGAAGAGGGCAGCTGAGGCTCGGAGCTCCCGCCTGCGCAGGGCATCGTCCGGCGCCGGGATCACGGCGGGAGCCACCGCGAGTGGGCGGGCGGTGTCACTAGCCCGGGGCCAGCTGCCCTCTCTGCTGCGGGCGCTGAGTGTGAGCGCGGGACAACCCAAACCCGCCCCAAGGGTCGCTTGTTCTCCTTGGGCTGGGCAGGGCCCGGCTCCCTCATCCGGGGAGTGCTGCTTTGGCGGCGGCTTTGGCTGGTCTGTGGAAGCTAACTCCAGCGTTTTCTGTAGCTCTGCATTTGCACTCCAGGCTGTTTCATGGGGTACTGGTCAGATAAAAGCATTCATTTATCCGTGCACAGTACCAGCCCCTCTTTACTCATCCAGTTCCTTTCCACTGATCAAATTTTACTTGCGAAGTCAACAACTCGTTTTTCTGTTCCTGAATAAGTTTGTGCCCTATACCCTTCCCTGTATGTTGGTCTCCTTTCCATTTAAAGAAAAGTAGTTTTCTTTGCAGACATCATGTGGCCAGATGAAAAAAATAAAATTGTGCCTGTATAGTATAGCTTCTTCATTTCCTTTACTATCTTTGACACCCTTCTCAATACCTAATTAAGTTTTATTCAGTGCTTTTTATTCTTATTCCTGTGAAAAGAAGTAATACAGCACCAGCACCGATCTGTTTTATCTCTACTGGAAACAGGTATTCTGAAACAGTCTAGAACAGCATGTTGTTTACACACACATTATGTTTCTTACTCCATCCTCTTGAGATTAATTTGGGTCAACTGATTTTTTTTCCTAACCTATTTCTGTATTTGAAAAAAAAAAAAAGATCTTGTTATTAAGAACATATATTTTTCTCATAGTATTGGCATTATCCTTCACCTGTTAATTAAATTTTCGAAGATATCCAGTTCATGCCGCAAAATATCTTGATCTTCCTTGTTGCTGACAGGGACAGCAGAGTTATCACACTTCTTGCACAATGCCTTTTAAGTACATTTACTGATGGCAACAGTATTAACTGTTAATATTTATTGTACCTTGATAGAAGGTAAAGAGGTCTTCTGATATTTTATTAACTAAAACTACTTGCAAGTGTAAAGAATAAGTGGTTAGAAAGTTGATACAAAGTTATGTTATAAGTTAATGAGGATGGTGGGTTGTTCCTTGAGTGAGATGTTGTGTAAATTCCCTTAGGGTCTGATATGGCCCCCGCTGCTCCCGTCCCCTCCAAGACAATGAATCATACAGAACCATGAGGAGGGGGATGACATCACCTGGTATTCAAATGTCAGATTCACATGGGACTTAGGTGAGAGGTAATTCGTCTAGTGGAGACCCCTAAAAACAATGAGCCACGGCAGGTAAAGAGCTGAAGTAACACCTCTGAGCAGAAGGGACATTGGACAACATCAAAGCTCTAGTCAGGATCTCTCGCCTTCATCACCCTAACCACAGTGAGCCAGGAGTGACATGGGCACCCTGAACCTGAAACCAGCAGGTGTCTTCGTGTGGGCTCCTGTGAGATCTGCCAGACAACAGAGCTGATAACCTCCTCCTCCTCCACGCCATATTGGGAGCAGCAGTGGTGGGTGCACACCTTATGGGCCCCCTTTCCCAGACTGTTTCCAATAAAGCTGAAATCACTAAGGAGCTGGTCTCCTAGCATTCATAACACAAATGTAAGCATGAGTGTAACACTCACTCTTGTATTGTCTCAATCTGCAGATTTCCAAATTACGTTGCTCACATTAATTCTTGCTGGATGACCAGGGCACTGTAGAATGGATCCAACACACTTCCATACTCTTTCAAGGCACTGAAATCAGAGAGTATTGCAACTATCCTTTCAGATGTTCTACTTCCTGACCTACAGTGGTTTGACTCAGTCTTAGCACTTTGCTGAAACTCACAGGCTAAACATTCCCACAAAGTATTTGACATGTTTAAATCACTGCACCAAAATTATTGACATTTAAAGTGGGGGTATCTCAATGTCCTTGGTGTTCATTTGGTGAACATCTCATTCCTCAAATTCTCCTCCTATAGTCAAGAGCTTCCTAAACCCACTTTCTTCTCCTTTAATGCATAGCAGCTGTCTTCTTAGTGGGCCCATTCTCTTTATTCTCAAGGCTAAGATATCCATTTGCACACCTTAATCATCGGTGTGAGGGAATGCACAAATAAGCACTGCATTTAATTTTAAGGAGTTCACACCTTGTTGCAGGTAAACACTTCCCCAACAACTCTTGTTCCTTCTCTGGGAATCAAACACAAGCATTTTGTGATCACTGAGCCCAAGGCTGCACCCAACCCTCCAGTCACCAACCAGCCCTTCTCTCTTCACAAACAGCAGGTCCAGCAGTGCCTTCCCTCAGTGGCTCAGTCACCAGCTGTGTCAGAAGTTCTCTGTCACATACTCCAGGAGCATCCTGGATGGCTTGTTCTCCACTGGTATCTATTGCCAGCAGACCTCCCCAGCCTTTTCCATTCCCTTTGCAGAACCCTGTACCTGCTATCCATTGGCACATGGGAAGAGGGGCAGTCACAGAGGAGACCCACCCGCCACGCTGGGCAGGAGCCAAAACCCTCTTGAGTCACAGCTGCAGGTCTATATCTGCACAGGATGCTCCGGCTGCTCCACTCTTCATGGGCTTTTGAATGGAAATAGTGCAATAGCACTTTCCGTCTCATGTAGAAGTACCATGGCTGTGTAAAAAATGGCCGGTAGGCTGTATTCCAAAGGCACTTCAGTGTGGAGTTGATGAAAGAAGAAAACCTTCCCCAGTGTTGGGGATTAGGTTTGTTCCTTTTTAATCTAAAGAATTTTTTCCCCATAAGTTACCAAGGAAACTAAGTGTTGAATACTTAACACTACTCAAAAAAACCCCAAAGTGGTGGTTGAAGCTCAGAGGGAGAGATAATACAAGTTTTGGGGCAGGTAAAGGACAGAGCTTGAGGCAGCTTGGCACTCTTTTTTTCCGACATTTTTGGGGAGAGAGAGAGGCTGGGTTGCTGCTCCCTGCTAGAAGGGTTCACTCTCTCTGGAGAGGTCCAGTCCTGGGAAATCTGCCATTATCTGCTCGCCCTGGAATTCTGAGCTTCTCTGCCGCCCTGTGGGAGCTGGGCCAGCCCTGCCCCACCGTCGCAGTTTTGTCGGCGCTGCTTCTCTTGCTACGGTGTGACCCTGCACCCCCCTGCCCTGCTGGGACACCCTGCCCTGCCGGGACATCCTGCCATCCCAGCTACCAGCCCGGGACTTTTCCACTGTTCCAGCTTGGTGCTCTGAGGATCCTACAAAGGCACCAAGACCAAACTGCTCTGGGTTTTTGTGAAGCAAAGCCCTCAAGGTTCTTGGTACTGTTTTTGTAAATAATGCTGTATTTGTTGCTTTTTGTTTGCTTTGTTATACATACTAGTAAAGAACTGCTATTTTTATTTCCCAAATCTTTTGCCTAAAGGCTTTTAACTGCAAATTTATAATTGGAAAAAAAAGACAGGGGGGTGGTTTACATTCTCCATTCCAAGAGAAACTCCAGCTTTTCCCTGGCAGACACCTGTCTTCCCAAACCAAGACAGATTTTGGTGCCCAACGTGAGGCTTGAGGGCACTGAGAAAAGAAAAAGAAATAGTGGTTCTTAAGTAACCTATTATTTCTTTTGTGAGTGTTGGATATAGAAATCTCATCAGGCAGCATCATGTAGTCTAACTTCCCCTGGTTTGAATGGCATGTAGTTGTGGCTGCATTCCTCCCATTTGCAGGCCCTTATTTAAACATGGGCCCTATAACTAAGGCTACTGTGACTGTCATCCAGCTTGTTTTATAGGTAGATAAGGTGAGGCATTCATTAATTCTTAACTTCCTCTGGAAGGCAGACACATGGACACATGACTATCACACATTAAGTCTATGTTTTTGGGGTTCTTTTAAGAATAGTACTTTCTGTGAGGAAATTACAGCAGGGGAAGTTTTCTCCCAGCCCTTCAACCAGTTCTTTTTGCCTACTCTACCGAGCTTTTGAAGGGTTTAAATTCTCTCTAGATACTACCCAAGTGTTGCTAATAGTCATAGTTTCCAGAGATAAGGTGAGGCCAACTTGGATCACTGCACAGACACCTACCCCAGAGACTAGGGATGCTGCCATGAGACTTGACATTGCCCCAGGGACTGGGAATACTGCCATGCAGTCTGACCCTGTGCCAGAGACTGGGGATATTACCGTAGGGCCTGACACTGCCCCACAGAATAGGGATGCTGGCCCACTGCCTGACCCTGCCCTGCAGCCCACCTCAGAAATGAACCACTCAGATTGGGTGGGAGTTCTGGTGAAGGAGATACATGAGATGAGCCAGCTGTTAAAGAAATACACTTCCCCAGCTGGTGGGAAACCCTCCCTCTGCCCTGTAAAGGCAGAGTCTGATGGTGCAACAGTGGAGCCCACAGACATTACAACCGTTCAGGTTCCAGCTGTATCACAGGGGCAGCCACAGCCAGCAGCAGTCGCCCCTTTGGAATCAAAGAAGTACAAGATAAAATCAGAGCACCCAGGTAATAAGGATAAGAAAGGAGGGCCCTCACAACCTGCAGGGGAAACAGAGGTTGAGATCATCACTGAGTCCCTGTCATATGAAAGTCTCCATAACCTGCAAAAAGATATTGCATGATGGGGACGTGAGCCTTATACAACCTGGCTACTTCAGGTCTGAGACCTTACAGGTACAGGTGTTGTTGTGGTTTTATGTTCGCTAAATTTGTTTATTAACTGGGATATAGGATTTTGGGAGAAAAGGCAAAACAGGTACAACTTAAAGGTAAAAACAGATAGATTTTATTAACTTACATTAAAGGGAAAAAGAGAAAGAGAAAGGAAAAATGAGGCATTTAAACACCTTCCCCCCCCCTCACTTTTTTCTGTTCACTTGTTCACTTTCCCACTCAACTCAGAGAGAAAACTATGATTTTCAGTCAGTTACCACAATTTAAACATGATTCTACATCACCCTGGGAGAGGAGCCTTTTTAGAGTTATGGAGAATACGCTACAGATCTGCAACTGCTCGGAAATTGTTTGCAGAATTTGTGCAGTCTCACCCATATAACAGTTTTTCAAGCTGTTTATGGGCTTCCGCATGTTTTGGGGTATTGTTTTAAGAATGTTTTTTTAGTACAAAACAGGGGTTCTCTTTTATCTCTAAAACTGCCTCTATCTCAAAAGAAATAGAGACCTTATTCTTTTCCAGGAGCCGGGGACATATTCTCAATTAAACCTCACGTATATTAATACACACAACCCTTTGGCTAGAACCTGCATTCTCCCAAGCAACATTAGGATATTACAAAAACAGTCCATTTTTCTATAATTCACATTTAGAGATGTCTGGTCAAAAATGTCTACTTCCTCTATCCTATCTTCCAGTAGTCTTTCTCAGTTCTTTTACTGACTTTGTCTCTTTACATTTCAAATCACTCTGTCTTCCATGGAGGAGGGAAAAGGGTTAAAGCCTGCTCACAGTTCTGTTTTTTCTTCTTCACTGACTCCCAGAACTTCAAGGCCGCAGGTGGCGGGGGAAGGAAGGAGGGGAGAGAGAGCATGCTCAAAAACGCTGATGGACGGACTCTTTTTTATCTCAATCAGGTCTAAAACAATTTAAATTTGGATCAGCTCCCTGGAGTTCTGGAGAAAAGTTCTTAAAAAGTTTCTCTTTCTTTGGACTGGAGGCTCCTGGTGCAGGGCCAACAGCACTGGTCTGAGATTTGCAGTCCTCCTCCTCTCCCCATCGCAGGAGCCGGGGTGGGGACAGAGGGCACACGCCAGCCTCAACCACAGTCCCACAGGCAGGGCCCCCCCTTTCCCCCCAGGCCCAGCTGGGCCTGGTCCCTGGGGGGGGCCCAGCTTGGACCCCAACTCACGAGCTGATGGTTCTCTCTTGGCAGCCGAAAAAGGAAAGAGCAAGTCGCTTAGGACTTGTGACTGAAAAACTGTGTTTTCCAGAGGCGGAGAAACCTTCCCATTCATCAGCCAAGCTGTTAATCACAATCCATGCTAGAACTTCCAGAAAGTGAAAAAAATTTTTTTTTTCACTTTCATGTTAAACCACCACAGGTGTACAACTGAATAGTAGTGAGGCAAGGAATTTGAGACCCTTGACCCAGGACTCAGGTATAAATCAGGTATTTGTAAGAGAGCCAGGCCCCCTCTCCCTCTGGGAGTGGCTTTTAATGAGTATAAAGGAGAAGTTTGTCCTCAGAGAAAAAGTACAGTAGCACCATCATACCACAGACTGACAAACCCTTGAGGAGGGGGTTGAAAAGGCCAAGAGAAGTGGCAGTATTGGAGGTACTCTTTGGGAGGAGTGGACAGCATGATAATGACGCCGACAAGGTTAAATGCACAGGGCACATGTTCTGGACGCTGGCAACTCAGGGATCATGTGACTACACTGTGTTCATTGCCACAATTAATCCTGATAACAACCGAGAGACAGTGGGTTCTGTAGCCAGCAAGCTCAGGAATTATAAAAATATAATCAATGGCCCAATGCAAGCTCATGTCTGCTGTGGTGAAGGAACTCAGAGATAAGGGAGGTGAGGGAAGAGATGAGGAGGAACAATTCCCAGGTGGCACTGGTACGAGTCACAGACCCCAAAGTCAGAGCCCAACATCCCCCAGCTAGAGAGGGAGGGTACACCCCACGAGCTGAACTGTGGTTTTGCCTGCACAACCATGGAGAAGACATAAGAAGTTGAGATGAGAAGCCCACTTCTGTCCTGGCAGCACGGGTGCGTGAGCTCAAGGAGAGGAACACTCACAGAGGGGGTTCCACTAAAATGAAGATAGCCTCAGCCTCCCATGACCGAGTCACCAGGTATTATAAAAGTGAGGATGATATGTCAGATCCCCTTGAAGGAACCTCTACCATGTATGTCCAAGAAGGGAATAATAATCAGTGCGAGAGGAGCCCTGCCTCTAGCCAGGAAAAGGCACGGGAAAACTGGGTCTTTTGGACTGTGTGGATTTGATAGCCTGGCACATCAGAGCCACAGAAATATAAAGCTTTGGTTGATACTGGGTCGCAGTGTACCCTAACGCCATCGGAACATGTGGAGGCAGAACCGATTTCCATTGCTGGGATGACAGGGGGATCACAGGTATTCAATCTGTTGGTAGCTGAGATGAGCCTGACCAGGAAGAAGTGGCAGAAACATCCAATTGTGATCGGCCCAGAGGCCCCGTATATTTTGGGTATAGAATTCCTCAAGAATGGCTATTACAAGGACCCTAAAGGATTCAGATGGGCATTTAAGATAACTGCTGTAGAAATAGAGGGCATTAAGCAATTGAACACCTTGCCCGGACGTTCAGAGAACCCATCTGCAGTAGGACTTCTGAAGGTAGAAGAGCAACGAGCAACAAGAGCATTGCTGGCAGTATCAGATAAATCGAGGTTCCGTGATCCCCATCCACAAGATGATCCATAAGCTGGAAAGCCAAGGGGTGGTCAGCAAGAGCCACTCACCCTTCAACAGCCCCATCTGGCCTGTGGCAAGTCTGATGGAGAATGGAGATTGACTGTGGACTACCGTGCCTTGAATGAAGTGACTCCACTGCTGAGCGCTGCTGTGCCGGACATGCTGGAACTCCAGTACGAGCTGGAGTCCAAGGCAGCAAGGTGCTATGCCACTATTGACATTGCTAATGCATTTTTCTCCATTCCTCTGGCTGCAGAATACAGGCCTCAGTTTGCTTTCACCTGGAGGGGTGTGCAGTACACTTGGAATCGACTGCCCCAGGGGTGGAAACACAGTCCTACCATTTGCCATGGACTGATTCAAACCGTACTGGAAAAGGATGAGGCTCGAACATCTGCAGTACATCGATGACATCATTATGTGGGGGAACACTGCAGCTGAAGTGTTTGAAAAAGGAGAGAAGATTATCCAGATTCTTCTGAAAGCTGGTTTTGCTATCAAGAAGAGCAAAGTTAAGGGACCTGCTCGAGAAATCCAGTTCCTGGGAATTAAGTGGGAAGATGGATGGCGTCAGATTCCCACTGATGTCATCAACAAGATCACAGCGATGTCTCCACCAACCAACATGAAGGAGACACAAGCATTCCTAGGCGCCATAGGCTTTTGGAGAATGCATATTCCGGAGTATAGCCAGATTGTGGGCCCTCTCTACCTGGTAACTCACAAGAAAAACACTTTCCAGTGGGGCCCTGAGCAGCAACACGCCTTTACCCAGATCAAACAGGAGATTGCTCATGTGGTAGCCCTTGGCCCAGTCAGGACGGGACCAGATGTGAAGAATGTGCTCTACTCTGCAGCGGGGAGCCATGGTCTGTCTTGGAGCCTTTGTCAGAAGGTGCCTGGGGAGACTCAAGGCCAACCACTGGGATTCTGGAGTTGAAGTTACAGAGGGTCTGAAGCCAGCTACACTCCCACAGTGAAGGAAATTTTAGCAGCCTATGAAGGAGTCCGGGCTGCCTCAGAGGTTATAGGTATGGAAGCACAACTCCTCCTGGTACCCCGACTACCAGTGCTAGGGTGGATGCTTAGAGGAAAGGTTCCCTCCACCCACCATGCCACCAGTGCTACCTGGAGCAAGTGGATTGCCCTCATTACACAACACGCCCAAGTTGGGAAATTGAATTGCCCTGGAATTTTGGAAGTAATTACAAACTGGCCCGAAGGTGAAAGTTTCAGTGTTGCAGATGAAGAACAAGAACCAGTGACCCGGGTTGAGGAAGCTCCACCATACAACCAGCTGCCGGCAGAGGAAATATGTTATGCTCTATTCACCGACGGTTCCAGCCGTGTCATAGGGATGGGTTGGAGGTGGAAGGCAGCTGTATGGAGCCCCACACGACAGGTCGTAGGGGTCGCTGAAGGAGAGGGTGGATCCAGTCAATTTGCTGAACTCAAAGCCATTCAACTGGCCCTAGATATTGCAAAGAGAGAGAAGTGGCCAAGGCTCTATCTATACACTGATTCTTGGATGGTAGCCAATGCTCTATGAGGATGGCTAAAGAAATGGAAAGAGGCAAACTGGCAGCGTAGAGGAAAACCAATCTGGGCTGCTGAAGAGTGGAAAGATATTGCTGCCCAGTTAGAAAATCTACCTGTGAAGATTCGCCATGTAGTTGCCCATGTCCCCAAGAGTAGAGCTAATGAGGAGCAGCAAAATAATCAGCGGGTAGATCAAGCTGCAAAGATAGGGGAGTTGAAGATAGACCTTGACTGGGAGCACAAGGGAGAGTTGTTCCTAGCACGATGGGCCCATGATGCCTCAGGTCACCAAGGCAGAGATGCCACCTATAAGTGGGCATGAGACCAAGGGGTGGATTTAACCATGGACAGCATTTCTCAAGTTATCAGTGACCGTGAGACGTGTGCTGCCATTAAGCAAGCCAAGCAGATGAAGCCCCTCTGGTATGGAGGGCGGTGGTCTAAGTACAAGTATGGGGAGGTCTGGCAGAGTGATTACATCACATGGCCTCAAACCCGCCAAGGCAAGTGCCATGTGCTGACCATGGTAGAAGCCACCACGGGATGGTTGGAAACCTACCCTGTGTCTCATGCTACAGTCCGCAACACCATCCTGGGCCTTGAAAAGCAGGTCCTTTAGAGGCACGGTACTCCCGAGAGAATTGAGTCAGACAATGGGACTCAGTTTAAAAATAATCTTATTAAAACCTGGGCTAGGGAACATAGGATTGAATGGGTATATCATATCCCCTACCATGCACCAGCCGCGGGTAAAGTGGAGAGGTACAATGGGTTGTTAAAAACCACCCTGAAAGCATTGGGTGGGAGGTCCTTAAAAAACTGGGAGCAGCATTTAGCAAAAGCCACCTGGTTAGTTAACACCCGAGGTTCCACCAACCGAGCAGGTCCTGCTCAGTCCCAGCTCCTTAATATAGTAGATGGAGATAAAGCCCCAGTGGCCCATGTTAGAGGTTTGTTGGGAAAGACAGTATGGATCAACCCTGCCTCAAGTACAGGCAAACCCATCTGTGGAATTGTCTCTGCTCAAGGACTGGGTTGTACATGGTGGATAATGCAGGAAGAACGAACAATACGATGTGTACCTCAGGGAGATCTGAATGTGGGGTAAGATTGATATGTGCTGAATGTTACTACCATTGTCTGCGCATTAGATCAGTCAGACATGAAACAGAAAGAAACGTATAAGTGTCAAAGGTCTGAGCAAGTAAGACGGACAGAAATGTGTAAGTGTCAAAGGTCTGAGTAAGTGAGATGAAAGTTTTTATTGTGTGTCCACGATATGGGATAAGGGGTGGAATGTTCTGGGTTGATGCTGTCTCCTATCCCATATCCTGGACTACATTGTTATGTCTAACAGCTGCCCCCCCACCTTTGGCGGGGGCTGCCGCTTTGCTGCTCGCTCTCGGGCTCGGCTGCTGCTGCTGCTGCTGCTTGGCCGCTGCTTCTCTCTCTCTCTGCCTGCCTGCTGCCGCTCTTGCCTGCTGGCTTTCGCCACTTCTGTTTGGTTTTTTCTTTCCTTCCTTTTCTTTTCTCCTCCCCAAACATTTTGGACCGGCTCCGGACCTGACCTGACCTGAGAAGTCGGGGAATCTCTGGGGCCCGTGGAAGAAGATCTGCGTCCTCTCCCTCACAGTAACTTCAGCATTGTTTTTTCCCTTTTCCTTGGTGTTGGGGAGTGGTTTTTTTTCATTTGTCAATAAACCGGTTTTTTCCACTTTTCCTCCAAGGCATTTTCCTTCCCGAACCCAGGGCTGGGGGGGGAAGGGGTGGTGGAGGTTTGTTTTTAGGGGACTCCTTTTAGAGGTTCTCCCCTAATTTATTCCAAACCAGGACACAGGGGCATCCCCTCCAGCTCTTCCCACGGCCAGGAGGGAGCAAGGGCAAATGGGATCAGCTGGAAGGTGCTGACTACAAATATCCCATGTGCCCCTTAAATCTTTCTCTGCTCTGCCTCGACTGTGAAGGGAGCAGAGCTCTTACAAGATGGAGCAGGAATTGAAGCTTCCTGGCTCTCTACTCCTTCCTGCTCAGCCCCAGCTGACACCCCACTGCCCTCACTCACCATCACAGATGATCTGGAACTCTTCCTGCTGTTGTCCCCTCATGTGCTGCCCAATGAGCCCTGGGAACACAGAGCCTATCACGGCCCCAGTGACTCAGCTCCCCCTAAACCAGTGCTGCCAGCACAGCCACACGCCCATCTACCCTGACAGGGCTAAGCCCAGGACCTTCCAAGATTGTGAAACCCTGGGGTGAGAGAGGGTGGCAGTGGTCCCAAGGGACTGTGGCCCTGAACCAGGGAGCCAGAGCTCTAAAGTTTCTGGGCTAAATCCTGTTGCCAGTGCAGCAGCCAGGGCTGAGGCAAAGCTGAGGTGGGACAGGAGGGGCGGTGGCTGGGGCTGCTGCCTGGGGCTCACCTATGAACCTGATGGTTGTCTCTTGCATGGATTCTTGTGAGCTCTGTAGGTATACCAGGGACTGGCGCCGGTACTCATCTGTTGTGTTTCTGTCCTCTGCCAGCTGGAGAGAGTGCAAGGGCAGGAAGGGAAGGGTTGGTACAGACTTTTTTGCCTTGGCCAGCTGGTCCCTGTGCCCAGGACTGGGCTCTCCTGCTCAGAAACTCTGGCAGCCGGCTGGTGCCAGAGTTTGAAGGAAGCAGAGGGTTGGGCACTCCATAGTGAGCTTTGGTGACACTCTGATGCCAAAGAACAGCTGGGCCAGGGCTCCACTGGCACCCTGGATTGTGGGGGAAGGAGTCTGGAAAAGAGTTTGTGAGTCTACAGACTGACAGGAAGAAGCTGGCTGTGTTGCAATGGGTGCAGGAGTGGGCAGGGGCACAGCTACAAGCCCCACAGGCTTTGCATACTGGGGGCAGAGGGCTTGTTCAGGCTGTGTTTCAGGTTGTGGAACCATCCCTAGCAGGCACTCACTACATCTCCATGGCTGTTGCCTCTCCAGAAGTCTCTTGAACTTCCTCTTCTTCAGAAACTTGGTTGCTTGAAGCAGGGTTTTCAGAGAGGCCTAAAGAGCAGCAGAGACCAGGAGATGGTACCACAGCCCAGGACACAGGATATGGGTCCCTGCATTCAAAGCCAGGAGGAGGCTGGAAAGCTGCAGTCTGTGAGTCGCCAGGGCAGGAGGCAGTTTGGAATCCTCACCTCTGCCACACACAGGTTCTCAACATACAGGTGGTAGAAGAGTGGGAGCAGACTCTGGTGCACACGCATCTTCAGGGACTTTCTTCCCTCTTTCTCTAGGCAGACTATCATCTCTCAAAAAAGGAAAATGGAGAGAAGTTCCACATGGCTCATGTCCTTGTGAAAAGGAAGTGGGCAAGACCTCAGCACTGGCTATTCCAGGCCTACCTGGGCAGGAGGCTGAAAATCCACAGGACACAAAGTTTCCTGGCAGCACACAACACCATGATAGAGGGTACAGTCACACTATCGAAGAGCACTTCAGCCAGCTGCAGAGCAATGGGAACAGCAATTGTCACCCTGTTGTCCAGGAGCACATTTCTGAGCACAGAGAGGGTCAGCCCAACCAGCTCCCCATCTGCATCCTTCAGTAGTTCCATGAGGCTTTCAGGAAGGCTCTGCAACCTTCTGGCCTGTGTGGAACACAAGGCTGTATTGCAAAGCCATGAAAGGCTGCTCCAACAAAACTGCTCTGGTGGCACAACCTCACACTGTAGCCTTGGGGCCCAAAAGTCAGAGGTCTGCCCCAAAGAACTTGGGCAGCTGAACGGGGAGGCAGAAGTACTGGGAGCAGCTGGCACAGCCCTCAGAGCCACATTCTAGGTCTTGCATCACCCAGCACTCCCTACCCAGCCCCATGCTTCCTGCACAAGTTCAGCAGCTCTTCTCACGTTCCAGGGACTCCTGCAGAGAACAAGGAGGCCTCTGAGCACCAAGCAACACATTTCTTTGCAGTCACTCTGCAGATGACTTGACATGAGCTGCAGGATGGTATCAACCATTTCCTCTGTTTCAAGTCATTGCAAGAACTGAAAAACATAGGTTGCATCATACAGTGATGGGGTGCCTCTGGATGGCAGGACCCAAGCACCACACAGGGCAGAAGCAGGGTCCCAGACAGCCCAGCCCAAAGGCAGCAGAGGCTGTGCAGAGCCCCTGGGCTCCCTGCCCTGGGCAGGGATCTCTCGCCCACTTTGCTGAGAGCCCTCCAGCTCTCAGCAGCCTCAGATCCTTTGACCTTGAGAGGTCATGATGGAAGAATGAGGGCTGGCACCAGGGGGCAGGAAACAGAGGTTGAGGTGTCATCCCAGCAGCAAGGGGCCAAGGGCACACAGCAGAGCTTCTGCTCTGCCCTGGCTCCACTGATAGGTCTACCCCCACAGCTGCAGCTGAAGGAGATAGAGTGTCAGCAAGGCAGAGCTTGCCATCAGGATCACCTTGACAAGACGTGCCATGGCAGGGACCTGCCAGCATGACTCTTCCCTGCTGAGCAGCATGACCAGGTAGTGTGCAACCATTTCACGGACGGATCTGGAGACACGATGCATCTCTCTGACATGAGGAAGAAGGTAACATCAACCCTGAGCAAGGTAAGCAAGCCTCTCCCAACACCGACTCACACAGGCTTGGTCTTTCCACCACTCACCAAGAGAAAGGCAGTGCCCAACATCAGCTGGCTGCTTTTGGGTAAGACACTGTAAAAAGCCTCCAGGGAGTCATGTCCCCCAGGCTCTGTCACTGGCCCTCAATGCAACCTGCCCTGCCCCAGCAGGCAGCAGTGGACTGCATGCCCCTGTCGTGTTTTTACATTTGCCAAATTTTATTTATAAACTGGGAGATAGGACTTTGGGAGACAAAGGCAAAACAGGAACAACTTAAAAGTAAAAACAGATAGATTTTATTAATATACACTAAAGAAGAAGAGGAAAAAAACCCGAGACATCTGAGACATTCAAACACCTTCTCCCTTCCCCCCCAGCTGTTCACTTTCTCACTCCCCAAGAGAGAAAACTATGATTTTCAGTCAGTCACCACCATTTAAACACAATCCTACATCACCTTGGGAGAGGAGCCTCTCTAGCATTATGGAGAACACGCCACAAGAAAAAGTTCTGGTGGCTTTCAAGACCACAGATCTGCAACCGCCTGGAATTTCTGCAGATTCTGTGCAGTACCAACCATATAACAGTTTTCCAAGCTGTTTATGGCTTCCATATGTTTGTGGTATCATTTTAAGAATGCTTTTTGTCCTGGGTTGTAGTATAGGATGTATTCTATCACATCTTTAGTTAATGGCCCATCAATGCCTTGCTGCATGACTCATAGATAACTCCCTCTGGGAGTTATCTCTATTTAATGGGCCATCAAGGACTTCCTATATGCTCATCTTCCCATTGTGAGATGCTCCGCCCAGGGAGAGGAGCCAAGCATTCTCACCTGGATGTAAGCTGAGATTTGGGACAGTACAAGCAGCCCTCACCCACTGGATTCCCAGAGGACTGGAGCTACGAGACCTTTCTATGGGATCACTGCTTCAGGAAGAGCACCTTGCCTGGACTGCTTCCATCACCTGCTCAGGTTGTATTCTGACTCTGTCAGTGATCTTTTTTGTATTATTGCATTTATTTTTTTTTCCTTCTCATTAAATTGTATTTCTGACTTTGAGCCTCTCACTTGGTTTGTTTTCAAACCACAACACTTTTCTAGTACAAAATAGGGATTCTCTTCCATCTCTAAAATCGCCTCTATCTGAAAAGAAATAGAGACCTCCTTATTCTTTCCCAGGAGCCAGGGACATATTCTAATCAAAATTCTCAATTAAAACCCATGTATGTCAATACACACAACCTTTTGGCTAGAACTTGCATTCCCCCAAGCAGCATTACAATATTACAAAAACAGTCCATTTCCTCCAGAATTCACATCTAGAGCAGTCCTGTTAAAAATGTCCACTTCCTCCATCCCATCTTCCAATAGTCTTTCTTAGTTCTTTCACTGACTTTGTTTTAATGCTGTGTCTCTACATTTCAAATCACTCTGTCTTCCATGAAGAAGGGAAAAGGATTAAAGTTTTTGCTCAGAGTTTTTTCTCTCCAGTGGACTCCCAGAACTTCAAGGCCACAGGTGATGGTGGGGAGAGGAACAAAGAGAGAGAGAGAGAGAGAGAGAGAGAGCATACTCAGGAGCACTGATGGACGAAAGGTCCTCCACCCCTGGTCAGATCTAAAGTGACTCAAACTTGGATCAGCTCCCTGGAGCTCCAAAGAAAAGTTCTTAAAAAGTCTCTCCTCCTTCGGACCAGCAGCTCTGGCAACCAAGGCCCAGAGCACGGCCACTGTGGTCCTGGTGCAGGGCCAGACTGCTGGTCTGCAGTCTTCCTCCTTCTCTCCCCATTGGAGGAGCCGGGGAGGGGACAAAGAAGACACGGCCAGCCTCATCCACTGTCCCACAGGCAGGCCCCACCCCCGGAGACCCTGCAGGCCTGGGCCCGGGGGGCCCAGCCCGAACCCTGACTCATGAGATGTTACCTTCCTGCTGACTGAAAAAAAAAAGGCCAAGTCATCTGGGAACTTGTGATTTAAGACTGTGTTTCCAGAAATGTAGAGACACTCCCATTCGTCAGCCAAGCTGTCAATCACAATCCATGCTAGAATTTCCTTAGAAAAAAACCCAAAACGTTTCACATTCATGCTAAACCACCACAGCCCCACAGCCTCCCCTGCTCTATGCCATCACCCAAGGGGCCTCAGGAGGCAATGCTGACACCTTGGGAGGTGGCTGCTCCTGTGCATATGCTTCTCTCAGCCTTTTTGTCTCCTGGGCCATCCCTTGATGATGGTGTGGGCTGCCCCATCTGGAGGGGAGAAATGATGGGAGCAGTGAAGAGAAGGAGACTCTCACCTGGCCAACAGACCCACTGCATAGTGGTGGTGTCATTGTCTCCCAGCCTCTCTTACGTTCGACTGCCAACACCACATCCTCAAGCCACAGACAGAGCAGTGCTTTCACTGTCAGCACTACAAACCTGTGTGCAGAGCAAAGCTCAGGTCATGAAGAGAGCCCTAGCCCAAGGCCCAGGGGCATGGGAAAGACTGGGATGGAAGACCTTTTGGGGTTGGTAGGAAAGTGCTCTCTTTTCTGCCATCTTCTCCAGAGTATACTGATGTCATCTGGCATCTCCTCTGTGCTGCAGAAAACCTGGACCAGCAGAGCCACAAAGTGGGAGGGGGCCACTATTGATGCCAAGGGACAAGGGCAGATGGATGGATAGATGATCTCCCACAGTGCCTCAGTTGCCTATAAAAAAAAAAAACAACCCAGAGATCTTGCTTGGGCATTGCTCTGGTCCATGGAGGCACTGGCCTGGCTGCCCTTGAACCTGCCCCCAGCCCAGGCTTCTAGTGCACCTGAGGCAAGGAGATGCAAAGGTGAGGGAGGATGGAGAGCTGACTGAACAGTGACTCTGGGGGCAAGAAAAGACCTGGGAAGAAACTCACAGCCAGAGCAAATACTTGCTTTCTGTCCCCATCAGAGGTGCATGTGCCGTGCTCCAGCCAGTCCTCCAGAATGCAAGGCAACTCCGACAGCACCATCTTTGCAGTCCTGCTCGAGGAGACGAGCACTTTCCACATGGTCAGAGTAGCTCTGCAGGCCCAGAGCTCTCTGTCAGTGGGGTTTCAGCCACAATACTGTGGCCTAGGCAGTCACAAGCTGGCTTCTAGCCCTGCCTCTGCCCACAGCCTCTCACTGGGAGCACCCAGCGATACTGTCTCTGCCGATGGGCAGGTGGCCAACAGAGTCTTGAGGGAGCAGGCTCTGGGACTGACATGGAACTGCTGGGAAATGAAGCACTCAGAGGGTACTGGAACTCTCCATCAGTCTAACAACTTACATGGGATGGAGTCTGCAGAGTGATGGGCTCTAAAGGCAGATGCACCCCATGCCCTTCACGTGACGGGGCAGAGCACAGGAGGGTCACAACCACATCAGTGGGGTGTGCATGGGTCAGCTCTGGAAGGGACTTGTCCAGTCTGTGCTCGGAAGACATATCCTTCTTGGACACAAGCCACTGGTGGATGAACTTCACAATGGTTGGCACCTAGAGGAGCAACGGAGGAAGAGCTGGATTGCTGCCAGAATGAGCCGTATGCATAGCTTCTGCAGAGAATTGCTTTGCTGCCACACTGTGCTGGCATAAGGAGCTTTTGGTGGCCATCCAGCCTGGCTTGTGGGAACACACAATCCCTAGAGGCTTAAGCCCTAGCAACAGCTACTTACACACTTCAGATTGGAGGTTTCCGTCTGTGCAAGCAAATCCAGCACAGCAGCAGAAGCCTCAGCATTGCAGGAGTCAAAGTGTACCATGCTCCCAATGGCTGCAATGGTGATATCTTCCCATTCATCATTCTTGACGAATTTCCAAAAATTCTGCAGAAGGAAGGGCCAAGAAGAGAGAATTGTCTATCAAGAACTACAGTGGTGAAACTCAGCTGTGCAGCAAGAGCGTGTCCAGCCAAGGAATGGTTGGTTGTGGGTACCCAAGCTCTACGGCTGAAATGCTTTCGGGTGAGCTTCTGGTCTTCTGTCGGATCCTCAACTGGATCTGGCAAAGACCAGGCACACAGTCAGGGTGGAGGGGCTGTGGGAAAGGCTGGAGAACACAGCTGAGCCTCCTTGGAACTGCACTCTCCAGGCAGACCCAGCACAGCAGGGCTCACTGAACAGAGCACATCTGCTACGGGGCATCAGCCTCATCCCATCTTCCCCCCCCTTTACATGGGGATGTCCACAGGGGATGGGGCCAAGTCAGCTGCAACCACTGGCCCTGCAACCCAGCTCTGCCACTCACCTGCCCACACTGGCTGGAACTTCTCCATCTTTTCAGGAGGCCATTTGGGGCAGCCTCAGGGCCTTCTTCCTTCTCCTCCTCCTCCTTCACCCAGACCTGTGTAGGAACATTGGAGGGTCCCTCTGCCATCCTGCTGTCTGGCCTTGAGGGCTCTGGACACAGGGGCAGAAGATATCTATGGTAAACACAAGGTCAGCAAGGAGGAAGGTGGCTGCTTGAGGGATCCTCACTGTGTCCTATGCTGTTTCATCATGTCCCTGTACTGTCACATTCTTCAGGCACTCTGAGTGTTGCTGCCAGCACCTATTTCATGGTGAGTCACAAAAGGCCCTGTGACACATTGCCACATCACATCCCATCAGCAGCACCTATGTCACAGTATGTCACAAAGGGCCCTGAAACCACATGTGCCTCCGTGCCACTGCCCTATCTCCTCAGTGCCTCCCAGTAGCCCAGTTTTTAGGGCCACCCATCATTTTGGCATCTTTAGTAAAGGCAGAGATGTTTTATACATTCCCTGGTATTGAAGAGATATGAAATGAGTAATAGTATTTCTAAAGCAGCTAGTGGTGATTTCAGTCCTAAGAAAATCTTGTTTCTTTGTAAACAGATTTATAAGACTGCATGCAAGATGTTTTTATGTTTACATAATGGAGAAGATAATATCAGAATTACACTGAATGTGTGAACCATACAGTTTCCAGACAGAGTGGAAGAAGGTATGTTTGGAAATCAAACACTCCACAAGGCAGGTTGGAATACCCTGTGTTTGCTGCAGTTATGATGAGACCTCCCCAGTTGGACACACACCAGTGCTGGGCTCCCACTGAAAACCAGCTTTGTTTCACAAAACAAAGAGCACAAATCCAATCCTTTCCAAAGAGACAGAGAGATCTTACTGTAACAGAGAAAATAACTGAATGAACACCACAAACTCTCTAGAATAGATGCCATGAGTCAGAAAACAAAAAGCAGCAAACTCGAGTCTAAACAGGAGTTTGGAATAACTCTTGTTAGTTCAAGGTATTGATGCTAATAAATAAGACAGATTTAAAGGAATTAAACTATCCAGAATGACAGTGATTTCAGGTTTGAACTTTGAAAACTGTGTTGATTTCAGACCAGAGGAAGAGAACAACTCTGTTGTCCATCCATTTTTCCCACTTCTTTCAAATTGTGTTATAAAATGTCTTTTTTCTCTTCTTTCATGGTCAGACAAAGATTTACTACAAAAACATCAATTTACCAAAGCAAGCACTTTGGGACTTCAAGCACTTCACCACAAGTTAGGATGGTTATTGTTCTCCACTGGGTTCAAAATTATATCGGCGATTGATGGAGAGACGGGAAGACTGATTCATGATCAGAATTCGATTTTACTCAGGTTTTCCAAGTCTTATATACCATTTCAGTGAGGTTAATAATTTCTACTACAATAATTAGGTTAAAAGATCATACAAGCAACTCATGCACTATACAACATCTTTATCGTAGGGGGTTGATTGAATCTTTTCCCTTAAGCAGGTTTTAATCCCATCTTCTCATAAGCTCAAAGCTCTGTTTGTCTTTGCCACGGCATCCTAGTCACCAGACTAGTTATGCTAATTAAGTCTGTCTTACTCTCAGACTTGTGTATTCCCACAAAATTAGAATCAGATTGGCCATGTGGCAGAAAGCTGGGCCTATGTAAGAGCCCAGCAACCATGGGCTGTGCTTTTCATGGCAAGATGGCTCATGCGCCTCCTTTCTCAAAGCATTTTCACCTCTTTCTCCTTGTAATGGTATATCCTATTGTTTGTCCAGCACAAATACAATTAAGATCTAAATCTCAGAATGAAACAAGAGCCTTGCATTCTGGTTTTCCTAAAACAGAGACATTTGATTGCAATTTTCATCAGTTGCTGTGCTGTCTGAAAAAAAATCTTTAGATTCTGTCATCAAAATAATTTTGTTGGATAAATTTGCCTAATTCTCAATGTCACTGCTCTGACCTTAATAGTGGTAATTTTGTATGTTGGCTTTACAGAAGCACACAATCCTCAACTGGTGCCAGGGAGTGCTGAGTGTGTCTCAGACCTCTGAATGTGTGGAGTTTGCTGGACTGCAGTGTTTTAACAAACATCCCCAAAGCCCATATCTGTTTCCATAAACAGCAGGAGTTCAGAGGAAATATCCTGTGCTCCTTTCCATTGTTTATCTCCACACATCAAAACATGAATTATGATCGTATTAATCAGCAGACAAGGAGCTACTATTTGGCTGATTCAGTACTGACTGTAATAGCATATCTAGAAGTGATATTTCCAGGCAAGTAAGGTACCAGTTATTTTGCTAAAGGGTAAGGGTCAAATTCTCATCACACTAAAACATCCTCCTTTGTTATTTATTCAATTGAGAATTGAATCTTGCTACCTAGAATGTATATTTTTCTTTATGTTCAAACAGAGGTCTAAACTGTCTTGTGTCAAAGGAGAGACATTATGGAAACAAGATTCTCAGTCTACTTTTGATTTGGGGGGGGGTGTTGATGTTTGGGTTTTTTTGTCTGGTTGTTCATTTTGTTTAGTTTAGTTTGGGGTTGGGGATTTTTGTGGAGATTTTTTTGTTTAGTCGGTTAGTTTGGTTTGTCTGCTTATGGTTTTACCCTGAGACCTACAGTAAACAGAAGGGTAAAATTCCTGGCAAGTGCACACCTGGGAATCCATTGGATGCATAAGGAGGCAGACTCTCATTCCTAACTTTAGTAGAGTAAACTCTGCTTTATTATTTATTTCTTCACTTGACCCTTTTGCAAATATTTGCATTTTCTTTATCCTGAATACTGACAATGTATGTTTTAATTTTTTGTTCTCTTTTACTTTAGCTTAGGTCCAGAATGTCTTCAAGTTCCTCTGATAAGAAGACATTCTTTACTGAATGTGAAAAATAAGGTTCACTTTCATAGAAAAATTTATTAGTTTGATAAAAATAGGCAATTAGGAGACAGAAATAAAGCAGACTATTATACGGCCAAGTGACTTGGCATTCAGCCAAGAGCACACCTGCTGAGGAAAAGACACTTTTTAAAAGTATCAACCTGTTGCATATTCATAAAATCACATGCATGATTCAAACATTCCTCTTGATTGTGAATTTCTTTGTTAAGTTTCAACTCCCCCCCACCCCTGCCATTTTATCTTGTAGACCCATCTGCAAGTGGGTCTGGTAGCATAGGTTCAATAAATACTATTCCATCTGGTAGCACAGGTTCAATAAATTCCTATCCTGGAGTTTTTGGCTGTCTTCATATGGATAAGATAGTGATAACAGAGGTTCAATAAGGTTCCTTTCTTGAAGCTTTGGTCAGTAGTCTTCATCTGGATAAGATAATTCAGCAAGGCTAGGGATTTTCTCCATCCTTCTGGTTTAGCTGATTTAGATGCCAGAAAAACAGTCCCTACTTTAATATCATGTTATAGCCTAAGAAATATACATATATTCATCACACTACTTATTTCTAAGTTTCTAATTAATAGCAGAAGTAAAAAAATAAAGCAAAACCTACCAATATTACACATATAAAAATTAATATTTGCGAAAAGTCGGCTTTATAAATGTGTATCTATAACACTGAAAGACACAGCAAATATATGAGATGAGGTTTTGAATCTATGAAATCTATGAATCTGTCACCAGTATATTCCCTTGACATGAGCTGCAAGATGCAGATGGCCAAGGTGATATTCCTGGACAAGAAGAGGGAGATTTATCTTCCATTGCTATTGCTTGGCAAGAAGTTTTGCCAGCAAGCAGAAGGATGCAAGAGGGCACCTGAACCCCAGGAGCCCTGCAGAATTTGTCTGCTCTCTCTCTGTTTGTATGCCACTGATAAACAAACAGGCTCACAGCCACATATCTGGATGAGGAATAGTCCATATCATTTAAAGTCCAAGAGCAGTATTCCAAAATCACCTCTGAGCTACCTTAGGCAGTGAGGATGGTTGAGGGTGGTTTAATTTTTTTACTTACAGAATTTTTTCCCATAGGTTGCTAGGAAACTAACTACTGGGTACTTATGGGTGCTTAAGAAAAAAATGAAGTTGCTAAGGTGTGGAGAGGAGTGTAGCATCTGGCTACACTTCTTTTGTCTCTGGGAGTTTTCTCTTGGCGGGGGAAGATACTCTAAGTTTTGTGGGGGGCAGGTAAAGGACGGGGCTCGGGGCAGCTGCTCTCGCTCTCGGCATGGGAAGGAGCAGGGTCAAGTTCCTTACTGCGGGGAGAATTCACCGCCACCCCCGGAGCCCAGTCCTAGGGCCCTACCACCATCTGCCCGTGTGCCCGGGAATCCTGAGCTGCCCTTCTCCTGCCCTGCTGGGAGCCAGGCCGCCCCTGTCCCGCCCCCGCCGCTTCTCCGGCCCTGCCCCGGGCCTTCGCTCCGCTGTGGCCCCGCAGCCGCTGCCCTGCGGGACATCCGCACAGCTCCCGCCGCCACCGAGGGCCTTCTGACACATCTCATCCCCCAGCCCGGCATTTCTGCTCGTTCCTGCCCTTCCAGCTCCTCACAGCCCTGCGGAGGCACGGGGATCAGACTGCCCCAGGGTTTTGTGAGGCAAAGCCTCTCCTCCATCCCTTCTTCCCGTCTCGGCCGAGACGGCCGTCACGAGGTTCCTGCTTTCTGTTTGTTGTTAATGCCATAGTTATTGCTGTTTGTTTGCCTTGTTATACTAGTAAAGAACTAGTAAAGAACTAGTAAAGAACTGTTATTTCTATCCTCATATCTTTGCCCGAGAGCACCTTAATTTCAAAATTACAGTAAATAGGAGGGAGAGGGTTTTCATTCTCCATTCCAAGGGAGGCTCCTGCCCTCCCTAGCAGACACACCTGTCTCTCCAAACCAAGGCAAGCAGTGACTAAACTACCTGTGACAGCAGCCAGAATGAGATGTGATTATTACTGATAATTCCCCTTTATCCCAGTTTTGGTTTTTTGCCACAGCCTTCACCAGAATATTTCACCATGACCTTTAGTCCTCCTGGAGCTACTCAGGCAACAAATGCCACTTCTCCATGGCAGAGTCACAGGCAGCCTGAATGGGGGGCAGATGATGAGAATTTGTTCCAGCTGAGGTACCTGGGCTCTTAAATGTCCCTGACACTAGCTCAGATCACTTCAAGTAGGATAACAATCCTGGCAGACCTGAGGACTATGTCCAGGAGACAGGGTGACTCAAACCAGAGCATCACAACTTTAGGTCTAACAAGAGTTATTAAGTCATCACACAAAAGAGTTCATGGAGATATTCAGCTGAGGCTGAGGAATGTACAGAGAGACTTTAGCCAGGGGGAGCAGCACTAGAACAACCTGAAGTGGTGTTTGTAGACAAAACAAACCCAAGTGAGGAAGCAAAAAAGACGCAGAAGTTGCTTGTGAAGTTCAACAAAGAACCATTTCACACCAAGTTCATTCCAAAACTGGGATGCATTTTCAGGGCAGTTACATGACTTTTTGCTTTGCAGTTTGTTTTTTGTATAAAAGACTTAATGTTCTCTCTTCTTACACTCTGAAGTCCAGAGACTTAAGACAGCCCCATAAGTGTTAGTTTCAGATGTTTTGAATTTACTGGACTGAAAAGTAAGTCTACTCTGTACCTGGTGTTGCAGGAAAATTGCCTTTGTCTGATGGGATTCTATCTCCTATGCAAATATTTTTAGTTACGTAAAAGTAAAAATTGGAGTCTGTCTTCCCATACTAGGTTAAGACCACATCTGTAAGAAGGAAGAAAATTATGAAGATTCTCTTTTCCATTCTATAGCCAAGGAATCTAAGAAATACATGCTAAATTCAATTACTTATTACTTGTTTTCCAGGAATCAGTTTACCAGGAATTTTTCACTTTTATCAGCCATGTAAGTCTAGATACAGACACCAGATAAATTGGTCAGAAAAATATACATTTAATTCTTCAGCTTGGTCAGGGTCCGCAAATATATGCGGGAAACCTGATGGTTCATTTTAAGGATCTCAGTGCGCAGAAGACACAGCGGGGGACAACTCAGTTTACTCAATGAAAAATGCACCTTTATTTAGTGCCACCAAAATGCAATAGTGGGGAGAGAAATAAAGAATAGTAAGAAAAGAGAAAGAGGAGAAGGGGATTATAGTTACCAATGTGGAGGGACGAGTCCTCGAGGCTGAGATGTCTATAGACACGATCTTCTCCAGTGGGGTGTACACAAAAGTAGGTGGGGGTCTCTAGGGTTTTTATAGGTTGGTCAAGATGGGAACCAAGGCGAGGGGCACAGAGCCAAAGCAGGAGCCACCTGTGTTGAGCTTGGGTGCTCAGGAACAAGCTGCACACTGTACATGTCCATACTCTAGTATGGACACACTAGTTTGGGCAAGTAGCCTTGGCTCAGTCCACTGTGACCAGTTCCATTGTTCTTGCACTCCGTTCTCATGGAGATGCATACCAGTCCTCCAAGTCCTTGGCAAACGTTCCACCTCAGCCAGGCCAGGGGCTCCTTTCAGAGTCTGGGGTCTCAGTCCTCAATCATTGGAGACAGTCGTGAGGCATATCACATCCTTGGACAGACTCTGACAGGCTTTTACTATTCACTGTGCTATGGCTAGACCCAGTAACCTAAAACATTGGCAGGAATACCCTTTGCTACAAGTATCATGTAGAAATAAACAGGAAAAAAATGGATTCAGGACCAGCAGTTAGTTTCCAGAAGGTTGGGAACAGTTTGGGTGCTGTATGCCCACCACACCTACACCATCTTAAGGGATACTGCTATCATAGGTGTTGGAGGGAAAATTATCTAAGCATCTGAGATGAAAAGATGAAGGCAGTGACATAGCTATGTGCAAATCAGAAAGTGAAAATTGTGTCTTCCTGCACTGCAAGGAATGCCAGCAGTAGAGCACACACTAATGTGTCACAGATATACTGAAAATATTAATAATTTCTAACAGCTTCTTAAAATAAGTCAGTATAGACTGCTTAAATGTTGCCCTGTTGCATGTAACACCAGGAGACTAGTGAAAAAAAAATACATAAAGCATATTTCACTTTCAGAATTGTCTGTTCTTTAACTTGGTCAGTATAAACCAGTATGAAAAAAACTAAAATTGCATTTTTAAAGTGGTAAAAACTGTGATTCAAAAGTTGTAATGCCATGTAGGGAAAATAGAAAGATATGGAACAAAAATACTTAAAGTGATCAAACCTTTACATTGAGTTATGTTCTTTACAAATTATTTTTAAAGGGGAAAGAAGTAATTTTTAGGAAGAAAATCATCTTAATCTAAAACTATATACCAGGATTTTTTTTCCTAAAAATTAACAACCTTTTCTGTTTATTTTTTTACCAATTTTTGGCCTGAACACTGAAATTTAGTATCTATTATTTACCCTGTGGTGTTTGTAACTCACATTAAATTCTACCAGTACCATAGAAAATTAGGGAAGAGTCATGCTGCCAGACACAAGATAAGCACATTTCTTTTTAAGTTTCAGTACCCATAAAACACAGCTAACAGTAACTTCTTGTTTTTAGCCAGAGTATTGTGGAAAGGTCAATGTAACCATAACTATACCACAGGTGTGTCTAAACATTCCAATGGAACAATCCACTTTTCAACCACCTGCTTCCTCATTTCTCTAGCAGGGAACAGGGCCAATATTCATGTTTCTCATAACACAGAGATTACAAAGGAGGTTTCAAAAAGAGACTTTTCTGGATGAAGCAGCACATAGAGAGACGTGGGAAATAACGGCCTTGAAACATGAAGAAAGATGTCCCTTCTTTTCTGAACTCTTGTCTTCTCCCTTTTGTCTATTAATTAGAAATTTTGTTGTAATTCAGTTGCTGGGATAATTTTTGTGAGTGTTGTTACACTGTGTTTAAAGAAATACAAACCCCATCTCACCAAGGTGGATCATTTGTAATTCACGTTCTGATTTAAGCAATTTAAGATGAATTGGGAAGAGATTTTCTAGGTAGTGGGTTTCAATTTTTCTCAGAAAGCCAGCACACAGAGGAAGAGATGACAGTCAGTCAGTCCAAAAGACTACTCCAGAATGTGATGAGACCAACAATCCTTGTATCAGCATGTCACCCACAGGACAGCGACTGAAGTGACAGAGCTAGGCTCCTCACAGAGGGACCTGGAAGGAGGGCAAGAGAGGGCAGTGTCACCTGGAACTCAAGACAAGCTGGATGTAAGGATAACATCCACTGTGTGTGTGGGATGACCTTCTGCCATACCACCAAATATAGTCACATGAGTCCTCATGGAAAAATAATGTAAAGACATAAAAAAAGGGTATGAATTAAAAGAGATGGAAGAAACAGGTCTATTTTTTCCTGCTATGAAAACTGTTTCCAGTTCAGGAGAGAATTTAAAATAAAAATAACAAGTGACACTAAGCACAGATGATTGCAAGATCACTTTTGTTGGTTTACATTGAAAAGACCTTGCTGTGGGAAGGATTTATGTTGTAACTCTCCCCTGATTGGGGGAAAAAAGAGAAGAAATTTTTACTGAGGAAAGAAAAATGCAAAGCTTCTTGATGAAGACATCAGCATGAGTTCGCTACAACTGTAGGTGACTAATCCCTTGCATAAAGCAACATCCTTCCAGGGGACAGGATTTTAGCTTTGATGAAAATGCTGACAAAATTGCTGCCTCTTCCTGTTGCTGCTTCCACTTCCAAAGAATGAGAAATGTGCCAAATCTGCTGAACGCAATGAGAAAGCTGTGTGAACACAGCTGGCTGGAAAGGAGGCAAAAAGAATGTCTTCAATTCTCTCCTTTTCATCATTTCCCCTTCTCTCATTTGACCTGTCTGCTTTCTAGTGGGGAACTCTGTTTACAACTCCAACCAAAATAGTGAAGCTAGTCAGTCTGTTATTAATGTGTGTGCTGCCTAATCTCCAATCAAAGAAAAAAACCCCAAACAAAATTAAATATAGGAGCAATTTTAATTTGAGCAGCTTAAAAGTTACAATAATTTGCTAATAGTAAATAATATATTGGTTCTAAAAATAAGACATAAGCAAATGGACCATGGGGTACATGAGCAGGACCTGTCCTGCCTCATGAACGAATAAGATGTTCCAAAATTAACCTTTTTATACTGTGTGTCACCTCCCATTCCCTCCTATTTTCGACTCATAAGATCTACATCACTACCCTTGTCATCACCCATCACCGTCTTTACTGCGCATGCTCCACCATCCCCTTTTAGGGGGTCTCCTCACCTTTGAGAGTGGTAGGGAGTAAGGCTCATCATCTTCCTCACATGTCCTTCCAGTAACCTTTTAAATGACACATGCGTATTAAGCTTATATTGTCAGTGAATACCAAATTTGTACATGAATACTATAAATTTAATATAATTAGCAGTTTTCCTGGAGTTCCCCTAAATCTCCTGTCTCCCAGGCAATAAATCTCATATTATGAACACTTTCCTGGAGGTTCCCCAAGTTTTCCTGTCTCCCAGATAATTTTAGTTATTCTTATCTCAATTCCTTCCTGTCTTCCACTCTCTACTGAACATCTGCTGGAGAAAGGGGGGAACTCCCCCCACCACCCCCCCGCAAGATCCTTTCCACAAAAGACATAACCCAATAATCCTCACGTTCCTGTGGGACTAGTGTCCACAAGGATGTGGTTCAGACAGGACTGCTCTTGGCACACCTGGTGGTGTGTGACGGGTCCTCTTTTGTTCAGACTGCAGCAATAACAAGGTTTTCCAACTTGCAATGCACAAATAGCAAATGCTTCTTGGGCAAAGATAGGAGGGAGAAGTATCCTGAGCATTTCCCCATAGCAATCTGTGGTTCCCAAATAATTTCCCATGTTTATTCTCCTTGTAGTCTTATGATTCTCATGTCAGCCTTAAAAATAATCTTATAGAAATACAAATGGAAGGTCTTAAAAGGCTTCTCTTGCTGTTTAGTCTTCAGGGCATTGGTTGCTGTAAAAAAGCTGCTAATTGCCATCAGACCAGGGTGTTGTGTTTGCATCAGTAAAAACACTTTTTGAAAACTCAGCATAAAACCTATATGTTTGAAAATACTTATGAAAGTACAACCATGCATAGATGATTCTTGAATAGACCACTGTAAAAAAAAAAAGTGAATGGTAGAAATTATTTTTTTGCTACAAACCACTGAACTACAGAGGCATTTATCAGGGTAGGAATCAGTTGTAAGCAAACAGACAGATCTTGTTTTTGATTCTGTGGCTTGTTCTTCACAATGTATCCAGAGCCAAATTAAAAAGATATTTCAACATAGTCAGGATCATATTTTAGGGATTTTATGATAATGAGGAGGGTCCTTAGTTGGCAACTTCGTCTAATTGAAAAAACTTAATTTCAGCTCTAGAGATAAAAATTATTTTTGCATATTTCCCCTCTCCTTTAGACCCATTTGTAAACATGAAGCGTTGCAGTGCTCCTTAATCAGAGCCCTTTTTTAAAAAATTACTGCTTTCAGAAATAAGAGTGGAAGTAATAGAGCTGGCAGAGCTTCCAGGCAGTGCTATGCCATTTCTGTTCACTGCATGCACATAAATTACTGGTACCTGGGAGGCAGCAGGATTGGAGCTTAAGTTGTGACCCAATAAGGATGAGGTGCAGAAATTCTTGAAATAAGTAGCTAGGGATTTGGCTAGCCAAGTTCCTTAGGATTCCAGCCCTTCACCTGGGAGCATCATCTCCACTTCTTCCCAGTTATTGCAACCTCCCATGAACATCTGTTAGGGCCTGATTGAGACTGCAACACTACAGGAGTATTGTCTTTATTCAGCACCTATGAAGATGATATAATTTTTTTGCTATAGTAGCTAAAGCTAAGACTGAGAACTTACTGTCTCCTAAAATTTTGCATATATTAAAAACAATTTTTTATTTCAGAAAATGTACACAAAAATAGCTTTATTACTAAGATTTTAAGTAAGAACATTTTTTTTAATCTGTGCAAAACAACCCTGAACTTTATTTTTTTATGCCTTTAGGAATGCTAGACCTGGAAGACTTTCTTAACCTGAGGCAGGTCCCTGCCTGTGCTACACCACAGCTAAGAAAGTAGATATGTGGGCACAAAGTTCTCATCCTGATCAAGACCTGCTGGCTTGACCTTTTAACTGGTCTGTGCCTGATCCTGGTCACTCTTTGTGGCCTTGAGCTTTATCTGTTTATCTTTATCTGGAATTGTCACTGTTCATCCTGAGTCATCGCTGCTCATGTCAGCCAAAACAAGGCTCCTGACTTTCCTCCCCTCATGGAGCTGCTGGCCCCTTCCCTGATACCATTCTGCAGGGCTGTGGAGAGAATCCTTCTTAAAGTGGGGCCATGAGCCAAGGGAGAAATCGTGGAGCTGGAAAAGGTAGCAACATTTTGCAAAAAAAAGTGTAGGTCTCCTTCACTTACCCTTTGGAAAGCTTAGGGATAACTTCATGTGCCAAGAAATGATGTTAGTATTAGACTGAAGTGGCTCAGAAATAGAATAAACTGTATTTATGACAAAATACTGAAGTGCTTCAACTACATCTACCTTGCATTCAATTAACTTTGTCCACTGAGAGCAAAATGTTATCTCACTAGGGCTGTGGTGTTTTAGAGTGTTTTTTTGCCTTTTTCTTATTTGTTTTGGTTTGGTTTTTTACTAAGAAAAGTCCTGTAGAAAGCACTGTGTTGTAGTTAACATTTCTACAGACACAACTGAATATAATAATGCCATATAAATATTAAGACTTGCTAATTTTCCACAGCTGAAGAAGACTATGGACAAGTGTCATGGGTTAACACCAATTGGGTTTTAGTTAAACAGGGAAACAATTCCCTGTAAGGACTTTGGAATTGTTTTGGAAAAGACAGGAACCTATCAGAAGCCAATTTTTACATACTAACACATTGTTTAACCACTGAGAAAACTAGATGCAACTTTGTGAATACACATATCCTGGGTTGCAGTTTAAGATGTATTCTATCACCATCTTCAGTTAATTGCCCATCAATGCCTTGTGAATGACCCATAGATAACTCCCTCCGGGAGTTATCTCTCTTTAATGGGCCATCAAGGCCCTCTTCCATGACTCATCAACCCATTGTGAGATGCTCGGCCCACGGGGAGGAGCCAAGCATTCTCACCTGGATATAAGCTGGGATTTGGGACAGTACAGGCAGCCTTCACCCACTGGATTCCCAGAGGACTGGAGCTACCAGACCTTTTCTACAGGATCACTGCTTCAGGAAAGACCACCTCGTCTGGACTGCTTCCATCACCCTGATCAGGTTGTATTCTGACTCTGTCAGTGGTTTTCTTTTGTATTGTTGCATTTATTTTATTTTTTTTTTCTTATCATTAAATTTTATTTCTGATTTAGAGCCTCTCACTTGGTTTGTTTTCAAACCACAACAACACATATAAAGCTTGAGATTGTGTCTGAACCAGCCCTTTACTTTCCAGTTGGAGGAGCAGGTAACAACCACCCCCTGCAGCTGCCCCATGCAGTGATCCAGTCTGGCCAAGCCCTGCTACTCCTCCCTGTTGGGGAGGAGCCAGCTCTGGACTGGCCCTGGCCCCAGGCCCCATCAACTGCCAGCAGGGGAAGGAGAGGCTGCAGCTAGGACTATCCAGCTGACTTTAAAGCCAACCCTGCAGCCCACTGGGCCGAAGGAGATGTCCATCCACCGAAGGCTATAAATCCTTTCATACAGCCATCCACTCCTCCTCCCCCACCAGAGGTGAAAGAAAGATACCAAACACCATGATCTGTGACAGCTTTTGTTGCCTGCCACTGCTCCGGGAAGGGAGGGAGAGAGGATGAAAAAGACCACTTTGATCCTGGTCCCATAGACTTCGATGATGAGCCAGACCTGTTTCCCCGAGACCCTCACAATAACTGGGTTAATTTGCAAAGAGAAGCCTTACTTGTGGGAGGCTTGAAAATGGCTGATAAGATTGTGGCCCTGCCATATATCACAGTAGTAAGCAGCATAATCATGTTTGGAAGCAGCTGTCTTTTCAGGAGGTAAAATAGTTATAGCAGATGGTGACTGAGCACAACATTGGGTCCCTGTATTTTGGGAACTTGTTGAGCTCTACATCTTCTGCACATTCAATGACACGACACAGCCTTAGGTTCCTTGTGCAGCTAATATTGACCTCTACACAGTATACTTTGTGGGAAACGGAACGGAAGAAGGATCTACAGGTGCTTCTTTTGACTTACATGGGGCACAAGAATCGAGCTTTAGCTGCTTTAACACTGTTTCACCTTGCAGGAGAGAGACTGGACATAGACCCTTCTGATCAAGCTCATGAATGCCCAAGAGAAGCCCTTGAGGGGATAAGAGAGGCTGCAAGAACAGCTTTTTTTAAGGTCCCTGATGCAAGGATGCCTCAGGGAGCTTTTACAAACATAGTGCAAGAGGCACAAGAGCCGTATATGCGGTTTATTGATAGACTGAAGCAAGCCCTGGAACAGCCGATAGACAAATGTGCAAGCCCAAGAAATTTTGCTTTTAAAGCTTGCAGTTGAGAATGCAAATGGAGACTGTAAAAAGTTGCTTAAATCGCTGCCGAATACAAATCTAACCCTAGCAGAAATGATGAAAACTTGCAATTGCATTCGTATTCTAGAACATACATCTAAACCTATGGCTGCAGCTTTTACAGCCCTTAAAGGCCCCTTGGGGGAACCAGAACATGCTTTGGTTGTGGAAAACCTGGCTGTCCTTGGTCATAGTGTAGGATGTGCACAAAGTATTCTATCACCATCTTCATGAACTGTTGAATCCAAGTGGGGCAGTGTTTTCCCAGCCCCCCCCTCCCTCTGGGCTATCTTCTGTTAATAGCCCATCAAATGCCTTGCTGCATGACTCACAGGTAACTCCCTCTGGGAGCTATCTCTGTTTAATGCTCTATCAAGGACCCACTGCATGACTCATCATCCCATTGTGAGATGCTCTGCCCAGGGGGAGGAACCTGGATATAATCTGGGACTTGGGACAGTACAGGCAGCCCTTACCCACTGGATTCCCAGAGGACCAGAGCTACCAGACCTTTCTACAAGATCACTGCTTCAGGAAGACCACCTCACCTGGACTGCTTCCATCACCCTGCTCAGGTTGTATTCTGACTCTGTCAGTGGTCTGACTAAAAATAGTTTTATTTTATTTCCTTTTTTCTTATTAAATTGTATTTCTGGCTTGGAGCCTCTCACTCGTTTTGCTTTCAAGCCACTACACTGGCCATCTGAAAAAGGACTGTTTTGCTTAGAATGGGGCCAAAGTGAAGGCTCCTGACATATGTCCCTGGTGTAGTAAAGGGTGTCATTTCACTAACCAATGCCATTCTAAGTAAGCTTTTTCAAGGTCATCCAATCCAGGGAAACTGGAGCTGGAGTGCAGTACGGCGATGCACTCAGACACAAATGCCCCAGTTGACACAACAGCTACTGCAGCAGATGCCACAGCAGGGTCACCTCAACTCATGACAATGCCGAACTGGACCTGACAACCTGCAACTCAGTAATGTTTCTTGGCTCTTTTGTGCATTTACTCCCTACAAGAATTTTTGGACTACCAGACCACCAGAAAAATGCTCTGTTAATAGGGAGATCTTCTACCATCCTATCAAGGGTTTTTTTCTCCCTAGCATCATAGATTCAGACTCTGTTGGTGAAATTAAGATCATGGCCTGGACTCCTTTTCCACCCTGTAATGTCCCTAAGGGGACTTGTGTTGCACAATTGATTCCTCTCCCACAGACATCAGCACTCACTAAGAGAGACTATCGAGAGAGGGTGGGGGGCTTTAGATCCATGGGAAACCTAGAAATATTATGGGTACAAGCAATTTCTGATAAACACCCTACCTGTAAATGGACCCTAAGTTTACAGGGACACAATGTAATGCTTACAGGTATCCTAGATACTGGAGCTGATGTGACTGTAATTTCTCAGGCTAAATGGCCTCCTTCCTGGGCCCTCACAGAATTACCCCAAACCCTTGCAGGGATTGGGGAAGCCGTTGTAGCTATCAGAGCTGCCACCTAATTCAGGTAGAGGGGCTAGAGGGCCACGCAGCTTTTGTAAAGCCATCTGTTTTGCCTGTACCCATAGTGTTATGGGGGTGAGGTGTACTTTCTCAATGGGGTTTCAAAACAGACTAATGCTACTTCCTTGCCTTTACCAGGGCTGCTAACTGATGCTGACTCTGTTAGACATGCTACTTTACAAAATAGAGCTGCAATAACCTTTTTGCTTTTAGGTCAAGGCTATGGATGTAAAGATTTTGACGGGATATGTTGTATAATCTGTCTGACCATTCTCAATCTCTTCATATTAACAATCAGGCACTGAAAGACATCACGAGTAAATTACAAGTTGATAACATCTTAGATTAGTTGACACAGCTTTTAGGAGATGGTTGGGGGTTAAAGTTTTTGGGAGGTTTTCCTTCTTTTTTCTTTTTTTCCTTTTCTTTACTTGTGTTGTGGTTTGAAAACAAACCAAGTGAGAGGCTCTAAATCAGAAATAAAATTTAATGATAAGAAAAAAATAAAATGAAATAAATGCAACAATACAAGAGAAAACCACTGACAGAGTCAGAATACAACCTGATCAGGGTGATGGAAGCAGTCCAGACGAGGTGGTCTTCCTGAAGCAGTGATCCTGTAGAAAAGGTCTGGTAGCTCCGGTACTCTGGGAATCCAGTGGGTGAAGGCTGCCTGTACTGTCCCAAATCCCAGCTTATATCCAGGTGAGAATGCTTGGCTCCTCCCCGTGGGCCGAGCATCTCACAATGGGTTGATGAGTCATGGAAGAGGGCCTTGATGGCCCATTAAAGAGAGATAACTCCCGGAGGGAGTTATCTATGAGTCATTCACAAGGCATTGATGGGCAATTAACTGAAGATGGTGATAGAATACATCTTAAACTGCAACCCAGGACAACTTGTTACCAGTGGAATTTTTCCCATTGTGTTGCTAAGAAGCACTGATGGCTGGGTGCTTCAGACGGTGGGGAAGGGAAACTCTCTCTCACTTGATCGGCACCTTCAGACCTCACTGCTTCTGCACAAGTCCAGCTCCGTCCTGTTTCTTCCGGTGTGGGGTGAGCCTCTGCTCCTGGGAGCAACCGCTGAACTGGGACCTTGTTATCCTCTGCCTCACTAAAAGAGTAGCCTGTCGCCAGGCTGGGAGCAGGGTCGCTGTTGTCCCGCCCACTGCTGTTTCTTCGGCACTGCTCTAAGTCTTTTCACTACTCTATAGCCCGCACTCCCTGCCTGCCCAGACCTACCACATCTTCAGCCTCAGCTCTGGATTTTCTGAACCATCTTTCCCATCTCTTCCCATCTGGGACAAAGTCGCCGTTACCGTGTGGTCCCTGAGCCTGTGCCACAGCGCCCCCCTGCAGGGGATCATCGCACCTGCCCTGCTCACTGGGATCCTGCCAGTGCCCCTGCTGGCTGTGACCGTAACTGCACCAAAGGGAAAGTCAGAGAATCTCTTACTGGGTTCCTGCTTCCATTTTGTTGTTAATGCTGTAATTGTTGTTGTTTGCTTGCATGGTAATACATACTAGTAAAGAACTGCTATTCCTATCCCCATACCTTTGCCTGAGAGCCCCCTTAATTTCAAAATTACAATAATTCTGAGGGAGGCGGTTTACATTCTCTATTTCAAGGGAGGCTCTGGATATTCCCTAGCAGACACCAGTCTTTCAAACTAATACAGAGATTATGGGCTTAGCAGCTGGATTAAAAACTTAGTTAAAGTAGCTGTTTATGCTTTGGATGTTATTTTTTAATGTATGTTATGCATACCTTTTGTAGTGCCTTGTGTTTTACAATGCTTACAGAGATTAATTGACAAATCAATAAAGAAAATTTTATTGGTGCAAAAGGAAGGGAGAGATATGGGAAATTTTTCATTTAACTATGATTTTGAATGTCAAAATGTAAAGGGGATATGAAATCAATTTCAAATCCTGAAATGTAAAAGCTAAGCTATTAATTAGAGGCAGAAAGGTCAATTATCTTCCTTTGCTTCCATAACATCTGTAATAATAATAATGCTGGCCTTCTGCTCAGTGACTTCATATCCAGCTTCAGGAAAAAATCCCATTTCTCCCATCTTCATCATCAGTCTCTTTTCAATACAGCACCTGAAAATCTGCTCTTTTGCACATGTAAATTCCCCACAAAGGAATAAAAAGATTTATGTATGCTTTTTATAAGTGTCCAGACTAGCACTAATAAAAGAGGTAAAATTCTGAAAATTTTGTATGCTGCTGTGAATTCCATAGGTCCTGATTTTGCCAGTGACATCCTGACCTATTGTATTTTTATTTTTCCACCAGATTTAGCAGCAAGCTGCCTGTCAGCTCTGAGACACATTCTATCTGGTATTAGCTCATCACCTCAAAATTTGGTTAAAAAGTGAATATTGCTTAAACAGAAGATCTTCAACTCCCTATGAGAAAATATATGACATGTCTGAGGCTAAATAGTGTAAGGCTCATTTTGTTGTAGTTACAAAAACTAGAGGCTTAAAGAAAGCAGAAACAAAAGCTTATTTTCTGTTACAGTGCCTAGAATCTGTCAATTTCACTAAAAAGGGCAGTACTACTTTTATGAGTGGTACTTTAAAGATTCAAACTGCATTATGCAACAAAAGTGGTTTTGTCAGGGGAGTGCTCTTTTGAATCTGTCCACTCACACCGAGCCTCCCCAGGGGGCTATGAGAGCTGTGATTTGTAGGAACTTTGAGGTAAAACTCTCCCTGGCACAGCTCATCTTGCTCAGACTGTGAACAGACCATCCTTGGGGGTGAGTTCCAACCCAAATCCTGCCACAACTTCCCAGAGGGAGCTGGGAAATACAATTTTAGGAAATGTTTCCCAGCCCAATGGTTGTGACAAAACAAGAAGGAAGGGCAGTAGGAACTATATTCAGAAATTTCATCCCACATCCTCATCTTAGGGCAAATCAGATTTCAGGATCAGTGTGGAAATATGTGATGGGAATAGCAGGTTATGAACAGAAGTGGGAAAAGAAGGGAGAAAGAACAAGAGGATGGGATGCACAGAGCTCTGCACTGCCAGCAGCTAGTCCTCTCTGGATATGTTCTCGAACCCACCCCAAATACCAACATAAAAAGATGAACAGGCAGACACTGTTCAGTGTCTTCATGATGCTACCCAGCAAAGCTCTAGGCAGAGCTCTGCGTTTGTCCTGATAAAACCTGAAAGCAATCCAAGGGGTGACTGGGAAGGGAACTTGGGCTGGCCTAGTCATGGTACTGGAGCTGCAGAGGTGTTGATTGAGGACAGCTGCACAGGATGGAGCAGGACACCAGCCCTGACATGGGATTTTCCTCACGATTAATCAAGGTGTGAACCCTGGCTAGCATCCAGGGGAAAACCGGATGGTAACACTCGAATTTCCATCATGGTGCCTTCTTGGGGTGTTGAGAAATAGCATGTAAACGTGCCACGGACTGAAACTGGTCATATTCAGGGAGGTTACAGTCTTCCCTCACTTTTTAGATCCACAAAACTCAGTGAAACTCAGTTCTTAAATGTGTTGTCTCATCTCCTGACTGGATTTTATCACTCCAGATTAAGGTAACCTTTGTACATTTCATATTCTCTTAGCTCAAACCAGCAGTAAGAATGACATTCTGGAACATAAGCCCAAAGAAATACCTCTGGCATCTGACTTTTGACACAGTAGCTTGTTCAGGGTGACCTGTTTGCATGAGGGGGAAGGACAGATCTTTGTCTGACCCCTGAGAGTACACAGTAGTCCCCAACAGCCCAAGGTGACTGGTGCTGTGCCCCACAGCTTGGTTACAGGGAGGAAATGTTCCAGATGCCAAGAGCAGCAGCCAAGAACCTGGTGGCTGAGCAGCTCTGAGTGAGCCTCCACTCTTCAGATGGACAGGGACATCTCTGTCTGCAGCCCAGTGCCCCAAAGCCAGTGGAACATTGCAAGGACATGTGGTGTGCTGCTGTGCTGCAGACACAGCATGATTCTTTCCAGGTGATTTAAAATTAATATCACTTTCATATTTCTCCTGAGGGAGAGGAGTTGGTAAACAGGCAGCCTAATGCCTAATTGGTTTGCAATCATATTTTCCAAGGAGATGTATTAATATGTATTGCTAAATCTCATGTTCTTACTGCTATAATTAAGAATCTGTCACATCTTCCATTACAAAACAATAATTTTAGGGATTTATAACTATTCCCAGACCACAAATCTTTTTTTCAGGCTGCAATTTGGTGTACCAAGATCTCAAGCTAAGAATAAATTTATTGACAAAAGCTTACAAATGTACAATTTCCCTGCTTCTGATTTATTTCTGCAAGAGGTAAAAAGTAATGCACACTCATATGTGTGCACATTTCTTAAAATCTGCTGGTGCATTTTTGCAATTAAGTAATTCAGACATGGGTGATGTATTAATCCAAAATGGAGTTCAAACAACATTTGCAGTTGAGATTCATTAATTCTTTTATTTCTGACAACAGCACAAATTTAAAAACTGACAATCTCTCATGATTTTTATGCAACCACTGTCAACATTTTTTCTTCTACAGCTCCAGAAAGAAAATTTAAATTCTCTTACAGACACTTCACACTGAAGGTACTGCTGGTCTACAATTCTCCAGGTACATAATGCCATGAACTTGCTCCAAAATTTCTTTGATTTGGGTTTGAGTCGAGAGCATACAGGACCTGAGATGGGTTTTCTCTTTGTCTCTCACATTGAGAGAATTTCTTTTTATTGCTCTTCTCTTTCCTAGAATTCATACCCCAAGCAAGTGACAGCATTGGCAAGACCAGTGCCCTTGGATTAAACCTTGCTGCCAAAGGCTGATGTTGCTCCTTGCTCTGGGGTGCTCTTACTTTTCAGTTTGTCTGCTCCCTCACGCTGATTTTTTTAATGAAACATGAGAATTTGTTGTCTGCCTTCATTCAATACAAGTGGGGGAAAGTTTATCAGACTTACAAACATCTGTCCTTTGTTTATGCTGAAAGACAGTTGTGTTCCCAGTAGGAGAAAACTTCATGCCTTGATATGTCAACCACAAATTAGAAAAAATTGTTTTCTGTAACACCTTTCACTTTTTTTGATTTAGGATTTAATTCCCTGGGCCAATTCAATGGCAAACACACTCCTCCCAAGCTTTAATTCTGTGTTTTTCTTATTAAAATTGCTTCAATAATCCTCAGGTTATCTCTGTGGAGGGGCCAGACCAGGTGGCTACAAGGCAAGGGGAGGTGACAGACAGACCTGGAGGGGAATTGTCCCTCCTACGCCAGTGATGCTCCTGCCAGAAATCACCAGGCCCTCTGTTCAAAAGCTGGAATGCCACTTGCCACTCTGAAAATGTCTCTTTTATCACATTTCTATTGGAAATAAAGAACACTTTGATAGAAATAGCAAGCACAGTGTTGGTTTAGTGATAACATGGGTGAACTGCACTGCCAAATAATTGCTTAGTCAGGTCCTCATACTTAAGGCATTTATTGGCACACTGACGTAATCTCAGGGATCTCTTCTCAGGCACTAGGAAATTATTTTTGTGAGCAAAATCATACCTTACAAGTGTAAATGAGATGTAGCTAATGATGCCAGATTCTGTTTTCCTATTTTATTGATAATGCAATAAATAAAATCACATTGCCAAATGGTCTGTGGTACTCCAGGCACAGTTGTAGTGGGTAGGAAGAAAAGCCTGGCATGCAAGAAAGGGAGAGAGGAAATTACTTTATTGCTTAAAAGCATTTGTGTCAGAAATTAAAACATGGAAAAAATATTGATTGTAGTCCATACATTGCCTTTTATTTAAAACAGGAAACAGAAAATAGGGGCTGAAGAGAAGGGCTGAGTGACCAAAAGTCTTTCTCTTGTTTAAAATTGTTACCCTTATGTGGTGGTTCAGCATGAATGTAAAAGTTTTTCCCTAAGGAAGTTCTAGCATGGATTTTGATTGACAGCTTGGCTGACGAATGGGCGTATTTCTACATCTCTGGAAACACAGTCTTGAATCAGAAATCCCAAGTGACTCATCCCTTTCCTTTTCCAGCTGGCAAGGAGGTAACATCGCCTCATGAGTCAGGGTTCAGGCTGGGCCCCCCGGGGCCAGGCTTGGCTGAGCCTTGGCAGGGGTGGTCCCTGCCTGTGGGAGAGCGGTTGAGGCTGGCCGTGTCCCCTCTGTCCCCTCCCCCTGGCTCATCTGATGGGGAGAGGAGGAGGAGGACTGCCAATTTCAGATCAGTGGTGTTGGCTCTGTGCCAGAAGCCTCTGGTCCGAAGGAGGAGAGACTTTTTGAGAACTTTTCTCCGGAGCTCCAGGGAGCTGATCCAAGTTTGAGTTGCTTTAGATCTGACCAAGGGTGGAGGAGGTTTCGTCCATCAGCGTTCCTGAGCAGCTCCCTCTCCCCCTTCCTCCCCCCCACCCCCGCCATCAAGCGTGGCATTGAAGTTCCAGGAGTCAGCTGGAGAGGAGGAAAAAAAAGACTCTGGGCAAAGACTTTAACCCTTTTCCCTTCTCCATGGAAGACAGAGTGATTTGAGATGTATAGAGACAGCATTGAGACAAAGTCAGTGAAAGAACTGAGAAAGACCATTGGAAGATGAGATGGAGGAAGTGGACATTTTTAACCGGACTTTTCTAGATGTGAAATATGGGGAAATGGACTGTTTTTGTAATACCCTAATGCTGCTTGGGGGAATGCAAGTTCTAGCCAAAGGGTTGTGTGTACTGATATACATGGGTTTTAACTGAGAATTTTGAATAGAATATGTCCCTGGCTCCTGCGAAAGAATAAGGAGGTCTCTGTTTCTTTTGAGATAGAGGCGATTTTAGAGATTGTTGTGGTTTGAAAACAAACCGAGTGAGAGGCTCAAAGTCAGAAATACAATTTAATGAGAAGGAAAAAAAAAAGAATAATACAAAAAAACCCCACTGACAGAGTCAGAAGACAACCTGAGCAGGGTGATGGAAGCAGTCCAGGCAAGGTGCTCTTCCTGAAGCAGTGATCCCATAGAAAGGTCTCGTAGCTCCAGTCCTCTGGGAATCCAGTGGGTGAGGGCTGCTTGTACTGTCTTTATATTTTTATATGTATATCAACCTATTTCTATATGTAATTGTATTTATGCATGCATCCAGCTTATATCCAGGTGAGAATGCTTGGCTCCTCTCCCTGGGCGGAGCATCTCACAATGGGATGATGAGTCATATAGGAGGTCCTTGATGGCCCATTAAAGAGAGATAATTCCCGGAGGGAGTTATCTATGAGTCATGCACAAGGCATTGATGGGCCATTAACTGAAGATGGTGATAGAATACATCCTAAACTACAACCCAGGACAGAGATAGAAGAGAATCCCTATTTTGTACTAGAAAAGCATTCTTAAAATGATACCCCAAACATGTGGAAGCCCATAAACAGCTTGGAAAACTGTTATATGGGTGAGACTGCACAGAACCTGCAGAAATTCCAGGTGGTTGCAGATCTGTGGCCTCGAAAGCCACCAGACCTTTTCTTGTGGTGTTTGCCATAACTCTAGAGAGGCTCCTCTCCTAAAGTGATGTAGGATCATGTTTAAATAGTGGCAACTGACTGAAAATCATAGTTTCTCTCTCTGTGGTGAGTGGGAAAGTGAACAGTTTGGGGGCAGGGTAAAGGGGTTTGAATGTCTCGTGTTTTCTTTTTTCTTTTCCTTTTCTTCTTTAGTGTATATTAGTAAAATCTATCTGTTTTTACTTTAAAGTTGTGCTTGTTTTGCCTTTTTCTCCCAAATCCTATCTCCCAGTTGATAAACGAAATTTGGCGAATGTGAAATCATGACATAAATGGTGCGTTGGCTGGGAAACCAAATTGAAACCACAACACCTTAAGAAAAATTGGATGTCTTCTAACCACCACCACCACCAAAAAAAAAAAAAAAAAAAAAAAAGAGGCAAGATGAAAGGCCGTATAACCTAGCTCAAATCACTGGCAATTACTATGGCACTGGAAAGTCATAGACTGCTTTATTGTATAAATTTGCTTATGACTGTTATTACTAAATAAAAAAAATAGAAATGCAGGAGGATGAGGTTATAATTGAGTTGTCCAAATTTACAGTTTCTCAAGTGGCTCATATGACTGTACCTGAATAATAGGAAAAGTAAAGTTAGGAAAAAGCCTTTATCTTTCTTATAGTTCTGGAACTATACACTAGAAACACTTTCAGCTGGACAAAATAATCCATATGAGCTCTAAGGACATGACCTCAACAGTAAAATGAGATATAGAAAAGAAGAATGCAACTTTCTACTGCATGATTTTTGGGTTCCCTTCCCTGAGAATGCTCAGGCTTGTTTCTCAAGTTCATAAATATCAGTTTAAGTTCCATTAAATGTCTGAAGATTTTTCTGGATTGCACAATGAAACTAGCAGTCATCTTGAGGCACATCCTCCCTTTGGGCTGCACAGGCAGGTGATTTTTTTCTCTTAGCCAAGGGCATTGCAGCACTTCCAGCCTTGGCATTTTACCCTTTCCAGACCTGTTCACCTTGGTAAACACAGAAATGCAGGAAATGCTCCCAAAAGTTTGTATTTGTTGCTTTTTATTTTTTCCTGTGGTTGATGCTTAACTTATTAAAACACACACTGCATCCATATGAAAAAAAGCCTAACACTAGTTGAAACAAACACCCAGGCTAAGAATGTGAAATTTATTTATTGGTTATGCGAGGTCTTCATGGGAAATTAATTTCAGAATCCCCAAATCACCAAGATGGAAAGATTTCATCACAATTGTTATTGCTCATTTAAAGCTGAGTATTCATACTCAAATATTCATACTCGAAGAAAGCCAGAGATCAGGTGATAAGAAAGTAGTCGAAGGAAAGCTATGAGAGCAATGTTTTCTAAGTATACATGTATGTTGTTTTATCTGTGTTTAGTTCTATTTCCTAGGTTTACAGTTTTGTAGGTATCTATTTGTATTGATGCAATTATAGTTATATGGCTCCTTAAAGAGGTATATTGGTATTTGCATAGGTAGATATGTCTGTTTTTATATTTTTATATGTATATCAACCTATTTCTATATGTAATTGTATTTATGTATGCATCCAGTTGTATAGCTGTATATTTCTATTGATGCAGTTGTATGGATATTTAGCTTGGCACAGTGATATTTTTATATTTATAGGTAGGTTTGTTTTATATATCTTTTTATGTATATACATTATGTAATATGCAACATTAATCTATTTACATCTGTAGATTGTTACAGTTTTAAATCTATTTATATCTACGTGTATACATATGTATTTAGAGCTATTTAAACATGTATGGAGTGGTATTGTGTAATTCTGTTGACTGAGTTCTTGGTACAGAGAGGGAATTTGGAGAGGGAGTGCATATTTTTGTATTTCTCAATGTGCTGTACACTTGTAGTAATATGTAATAAATTAAGTTGTTGTGTATTGATCTTTGCATGTAGTAAGTTGTTGCAGATGTGGGCAATAAAGTAGTTTTTGTTAACTGGAGTTGATATTTGTATATTTTTACACAGCATTGTTGTAATGATCTAATAAATCCCTTTTATTAACCTTGAGATTTGTATAGATCTATATTGTCAGCATGTGTAGCTATTTGTAATAAATTACATTTTTCAACTGAAATTGATTCTTGTGTATTTATTGATCAGCAGTGCACCTGTAGCAATCTGCAAAAAATGACATTTGTCAACTGAGAGGGGTGTCTTGTGATTTGTACTACCCAAAGCAATGAGCAGGTGTAAAGCTGATGATACTGGAGGATTTTGGCCACAAAAATCTCCAGCCATGCCCAGCACATGCCCCACTTGCACTCAGGCTGGGCAAGGAAAGCGCAGATTTGGGATGGCAGCAGAGCCACATGTTCGCTAAGAACTCACAGCGAAGGCCTGCTGAGAAAACTCTGGGACTCCACTGAGCATAGAACTCCATCCACCAGCCACTCTGGGAGGAGAAATCCACCCCCCATCCCATGCGCAGCTCTTAAGGAAGCACTCCAAATGTCCCTCTGAAGGTCATCCTGGAGACCAGAAGCCAACAGGGATCCTGAGCCAGTTCTGCTGCCTTTGGCAGCCCTTTGGCAAATGAGCTGGAGCAAGGGGGAGGTAACGGTGACTGTCAACTGCTGCAGGCTGGGGATGAAGGGCGGGCCATAGACACAAGGGCTGTGATGCTGCCCAACTGAGAAGGATGGTGGAGAACTGGGAATCAACAAGTTCTCACAATTACTAAAAAGATGGAAATCCTTTCTGTGAAGTTCCCTGAAGGAACTTCCCAGAGAAGTGGGTGGTAGGATCAGCAGTAGCAAAAAGCCAACAGGATCTGCTCATATTTCCAGGACACAGGCTGTGACGGCCCCTGCTCCCATAAAGCCCTTGCCCATTGATGCTGGACGGCAAAAGCAATCCCATTCCAAAGAGAGGCAGATTGCAGTTGAAGTCCACTGCTCTTGTGTTTAGGGAATGGATGATTGCCATACTAAAGCACAGCAGCTGGGCTGCAGGGCCCCTCACAGCTGTGTGTGTGTGTGTGTGTTGTAGGCCCACCTGACGTGCTTCTGCTGCAACACACGCAAGAAGAACAAAATAACTTCATCATAATTTTAGCACAGCAACTCCTGGATCTGATGGCACACTTCCTGACCAACCAGGCCCAGGCCTTGACCAGAGCCCAGGCCCAGCCTGGGAGGGTTTTCCTCTAAAATACCCTACAAACAAGCCTTTATTCATGTCAGGTGGGAAAGTTTCCTGAAGTGATAAATTTCTTGCAGATAACTGCACAAGGTTATACAGAGCTAGTGTAAGCGTCTTTGTCGTCTGTTTTTCGCTAAATACTGATGGGGTTAATGACACAATGCCCAGGATTGATCTTGTAAGTCAGCTCTGGCTCAGGTCTGCTGCTCAGCCCTCAGCACATCAGACACTGAATTCAGAGAACCTTTTGATAAAGGTTGTCACCCCTTTACTTCTTTTAGCCCAATATTTCTAGTCCTGATAAATATGAATTATTTCCATACATTCCAGCAAACAGACCATCTAAAATTTTCAGTTTCTCCAGTTTGAATTCTATCCAAGAGAAACTCAGTCACTTCCAAAATGAGCTTGAAAGAAGCTACTGTTTTGAAACAAAACCAAGATATTCTTCTTGATAAGGGAGAACAGAGATTTCAAGAACTCCTCTGTGAAACATGCAGATTGTATGGAAACATGCAGGATGTATCCATTTCCTGCCATGAGCAGAGGGAAGCCAACCTGGGCAGCGTGCACACAAAGCTCAGTTTCAGTAGAAAGGTGATACAAGAGTGACCAGGGACGGACAGAGGGGCTTTGCAGCCCTGCTGGGGCTGTTCAGATTACTGTTCATAGCTGTAAAAGGAGCTCTTGCTGCTGTAGCAAAGCTGTTTGAAGATACAAACAGTTTGTTCATGAGCCAGGTCCTGGTTGTGATGAAGCATTTGTACCCCAAAATCTACCAGCAGCATTACCACACCATTCTTTAGCCAACTTCATGCCAGAACCTGTAATCCTGGGAGCAACTTCCAGTGAAAGGGGAGACACTTCTACTCTCATTCCTTCTAATTTCTGCTCTTACACCATGGCAGAAATTCTCAGCAGCCCAGATTCTCCTTGGAAAGGCAGGATGCTGTGTTCCTTCTCACTTTCCAGGATTCCTCATCATTTACAAGGCTTTATTCATGCATTCTGAATGTTTTCGCCAAGATAATAATGAATAATGTAAGAGCCTGTGATTAATTCCTTTCACTTTATATCTGTTATTTTCTGCAGGAAGGGGATACAGGAGGGCAATAGAGATTCCACGCTTCAGGGAAGGGACACCCATGAGACAAATCTGACAGGTGCACCTTCCATGCAAATTAAGTTTACAGGGAAAACACTACACCCTAGGAAGAAATGTTACAAATCAACAACTTCCCATTTTGATTTTAGCAGACTTCAAATGCAGCCTCCAAGCAGAGGGAAGACTGAGACTCTAAGCCACACCACATCCCTGCCAAAATTCCCAGCAGCCATGACAAAATGATTGCAGAAACAATGCAGCACCCTGGCCTTCCTGTTGTGTCAGGAATAAGCTACTGGGGATACATCCAAAGGGCTGAAAGTTGTTCTAGTTGAGCATATTTTGAAAGCAGAGGAAGGAAGGAATTAAATGTCTATACCATTGAAGTTTCAAGCTTGTGAGAAATGTTTCCAAAAACTGGACAAAGGATGGGAACTCAGACAGTACCAGAGGCAAGAGAACCAGAAAAATAAACCAAACAACAGCTTTAATAAGAATTTGTGCACAACAAGATTAATCTTTGTGGTAAAGTTGCAGCAAAGGAACTGCTAGAAGTCCTTTTCTGAGAGGAACAATGACAGCAATGCCTCAGTCTAGGGGAAGGTGAGCACATCAACCAGGGTTCATCAGTGGCAAGCTGTTGCCTAAGGGTCTCCAACATCTCTCTGTTCTCTTCTGGACATTTAGATGTGTTTGTCTGGGGCTTGGGAGGACGTTTCCTAGTGCACCTTCAGAGGTTCTTGCCCTGACTCAGGAAGATATAGGTACTTAAGGAGTTGCTCCACTGTGTCTACAGATTCCATTCCTTGGCATCTGTTGGGCCTGCTAACTGGGAAACACTTCGCCCCCAGGAGCAGTGCCATTCCTTGATGGGATTCAATTAGCATCCAAAGCAGAGCCTGCAAGTAAAGCTCTCACTAACTGCTGCCGCAGTTCAGCTTCCATCCCACCATGGTAGCAGTTCAGCTGCATGTTCCCACCTTGGCAGTGTGAAAGCAAGGGACGGGAAATTTCCTCTCAGGCACAAAGAGCACGCAAAAACTGAGGGCAAGAACAAAGGGACAGGGCCAAGAAAGGAAGCAAGAGCAGAGTGCGTTTCTTTCAACACCCTGAACGCACCTTCGAGAAGACACTGCAGCTCAGGCAGCAGAAGCTGACAGAGAGGGAAGGAGGCTGGCTCAGCACAAGCAGACACTCTGTGAGGGCCTCAGCCGATGTAGATCCTGTGGAAGTCGTTGGCGCCGAAGGCTGCGTTGCACTTGGGGCACTTGCGCTGCCGGGTGTCGTAGCGTGTCTTCACGCACTCAAAACAGAAGACGTGGAAGCACTTGGTGAGCACCGCATCCTTCTTGCGCATGTTGCAGCATGGGCACGTCAGGCGGGCCTGCAACACAAATACACACACACGGGGCTGTGAGGGGCCCTGCAGCCCAGCTGCTGTGCTCAGAGATGTCTCCAGGTGAAGGTCCTTCCATTCCTCAGAAGGACAATGTGGTTTTTTTAGTGCCAAAGTACAGATGAGAGATGCCAGATACTGAAAGTGTGCCTATACACCTTCTGACTAAAGTATAAAAGAGAAGCTGACAGACACAGATACTCACTTTATAATCCTTGATTTCCTCCATCAGGATCTCATCACAGTTGGGAACCATGTCAGGCTTCTTTGTGGTCTCCAGCTTCCTGCGTAACCTAGAAATATCTTCCTGCATAAAAAGAGGAGACCAAGTGAAAGAGCAGTACATTCTCTGTCACAGCGTCTTCAGGGACCAAAGATTACATGCACTTGGCTAAGCCATGCCACCCATAGTTTCATCCCCTGTAATCCAAGAGACATCATGATCACCTGATGCCACAAGTATTGTCAGTTATCAGTGGACAAAATCTGAAAGAGCCAAGACCTGATGAAGACAAAATCGAAGTGAAACTGCACACCAGGAGCAGTTTAGCTGAAACCCTCTGGAAGTTCAGTGTACAAGGAGAAGGACACTAAAGCAGACAGATAGTGAAGGATTGTGCATAGGATATATACCTCAGCCCTTTTGAAGTTGAACATCTCTTTTTCTCTAGTTACTCTGTTTTCCACAATCTCCTCCTGAAAATCATGTAACTTCTTCTGAGCGAACTCTAGCTGGGCCTTCAGATCATCTGCAAGCTGTGCTGCATCCATGGCCTGAAAAAGAAAACCAGTATAGAAAGACCAAACAGAAGAACAGCTCTTGTGATTTCTAGTCCCCTGTTATTACTCTATTATTAACCAGTTCTAATCATTTAGCTTCAAGATTCCTTTGGGCAGAGCCAAGCCTTGGCACACTGCAAAGCGTGTCACTTAGAAAAACACTAATCATCATCCAATGCTCTTGAAGGATTTTCAGCCTTCCAGCTTCCACATTTTCTCAATAAATTGTTTAGAGGCAGTTCTACAGCTGAACTAGATAGAACTGCAAGATACCTATTTCTAACAATAGTCTATCTTCACCAAATGCCCTTAATACCATGAATTGTTGCATTAAGCACAGGTGACTCTACTGAATTCCCCCCAGCTCCTCTTTACAGTGGTATCCCTGCTTTCCTTTCTGCCTGTTTAATGTAGTTTCTGCATTTCTACTAAAATTTAACAACAAAGGCAGCATCAGCTGTAACACTTAGTCTTATTCTACTGGTAACACATCTACTTTATTGATCATAGGCATTTGTTGGAAGTGTTCACTCTCCCCAGCTCTACTTTCCTTTTGCTTAATCCCATCTATCCTACAAAAGCTTTGACCACAGTTAACTTCATCTGGCTGCTGTCTCTTTTTTCACCAAAGGTTTCACATAAACAAGTACGATCTGCTTCTCCTTATCAAAGGGAACCATCAGTCTGTAGTACTTCAATCATAATTCTCTCCATAATTCGCCTTCTGATACACTCATCCAAAACCAGGAAATACCAGGTTCTGTAGTGCCAGTGAGAGCCCACAGCCTTCTATGCCTCCCACAAGGCAGCAGCTCCCCTTCACAACTGAGGAAATGAAGGGACCCCTCACCTTGCGTTTGTTCATTTCCAGGGCCTGTGTTCGCAAACCCAACTCCTTCTCTCCTGTTCCAATACTGCTCTGCAGTAAGTGTTCCTTCTCCTCCAGCTTACGTACAACCTGTAGCTGGGCATCCACCTTGGAAAGGGAGACAGAAGGTACAGAAGAAATGAATCGTGGATCTTCAGAGCTGCCACTCAAGCTGCAGGCTAAAACTACCCCTGCTTCCCCATCACCAAGGAGCACACCTTCAGCCTGCCTTTTTCTCCCTGAAGAGCCGTGCCTGTATCCGGAGAGCTGCACACTCAGATCTCTCTGGTCAATACTTTAAAACTTAGCAGTCAAATATTTGCAACAAAGATGTCTTAATTTTTGGTCAGTGGCTTTAACACTTGCTGCAAGGCAGTGAACAGTTCCACAGTGGTCCCAAGGATGACAGAATACAGAATTATAAAATGGCCTGCACTGGAAGGAACCTTGGAGATCATCTAGTCCCAGCCTCCCCCAGGATAACCTCCACTAGGGCACATTTATCAAAGCCCCATCCAAACCTGGCTTTGAATACTTCCAGGGATGGGGCATCCACAACTTCTCAGGGCAATCTCTGGTAGTGCCTCACCAACCTCTGAGTAAAGAATTTCTTCCTAACATCTAATCTAAACCTGCCCTCTTTCAGTTTAAAACCACTGCCTCTTGTCCTGCCATTTTATGTTCATATAAAAAGTTCCTCTCCCTCCTTTTTCTAAGCCCCCTTCAGGTACTGGAAGGCTGCAATGAGGTCTCCTGAGTCTTGTCTTCTCCATGCTGAACAAGCCCAGCTCTCTCAGCCTGTTCTTGTAGCAGAGGTGCTCATCTTATTATCTTTACAGGCTCCTCTGGACTCCCTCCAACAGGTCCACGTGTCTTTCCTGTGCTGAGGACGCCAGAGCTGGATGCAGTACTGCAGCTGGGGTCTCATGAGGGCAGAATCCCCTCCCTCAGCCTCTTGCCCACACTGCTTTGGATACAGTCCAGGATCCAGCATGTGCTGCTGGGTCATGTCTGGCCTCTCATCCACCAGAATTCTCAAGTCCTTCTCTGTTCCAGTGTTCTCAGCGACTTCTTCTCCCAGCCTGTACCTATGTCTGAGGTAGTTCAGACTGGTTTCAAACTCCTGGCTTGTTACCAACAGATACAGGTATAGGCAGAATATACAGGTAGAAGTAGCATTACAACAGGAAAAGGACTCCCCACTCACTCCTCACTCATCTGCTCTCCATAGCAGTGAACCCGTAGGACATTTTAATGCTCATACGGCAGTGTCAGTTTCTTACAAAGACAAGCTCCTTTGAAGCCTGATGCATTCCTGGGCTGGTGAGAGAAACATTCTGTCCTGGACTGATTTTGATGAGGATAGTTAATTTTCTTCAGAGCAGCTCACATGCTGCTCTGTTTCACATTTTGGAGCAAAATACTGTCAGTAACACAGCATTGTTTTAGCTGTTGCTGAGCAGTATTTACACAGCACTAAGACCTTCTGTGTCTCCTGCTGCCCACCAGCAGGTAGGCTGAGTGTGTCCAAGAAGCTGGGATGCCACACAGCCAGGAGAGCTGATCCAGCTGGCCCAAGTGGTGTTCCTGTGCTCAGCAATAACAGCTGGTGGAAGGGAGGAAGTTCAGAGTTGCAGCATTATTAAATAGCAATAAGGCACAATGAACCTTTGCTTTCCTGGAGATGACTGAACTCCTGCCTTCCACAGGAAGTAATATATTTTTTCTTTTGCTTGTATGGACATCTTTGCTTTAACTGTTAAACTACCTTTATTTCATCTCACCTGTTTTCTCTGTCCCTTCTGATTCTTTTCCCTTCTGCTCACTGGGGAAGCAAGCAAATGGCTGTGTGCAGCTGCCTAAAACAGGTAACCAACAACACTTCTACCTTCCCCACCAGCTCTTCTGTCCTCTCTCCTTTTTCCGTATTACCTGTGTTTTCAGTGTCAAAACTTGCTCTGCCAGCTCTTCCTTTTCCTCTTTCAGCAGCTTATGGATCTGGTTGGACTTGATACGTTCTGACATCAGCTTGAAGTTGGCATCATCTTTCTCCCGCAGCTGCTGCATCAGGCGGATGTTCTGCTCTTGCATGTCTTCAAAGGCTTGGCCTGTGACATCCATTTCTGACAGCAAGGCCTCTTCTTCCTGCAAAAGAATCACAGGCTCTGTGCTCTGGACCTCCGACAGTGACCCTGAACATTTTATTCAGAGACACCAAACCTAGTGAAGATTAAGGATGATTCTTGGTGTCAGGGTACACTATCATCCCAAAAACCAGAAATACGTACTCCCTACAAGTCTGCACCACAGTAGAGATATTCTGAATTTGAAGGTGCAGAGAAAAGATGGTGACCTGTCCCTTCTCTAGCAGAATCAGCTTTCACACCGTCATTGCCAGAGCTGGGCAGAAGCCAACTTCCAATTCCCAGACACTGAACAGCACTCAGATGGACCAGGCCAAAAATTCTAAATGTAGACAGCTTGACAGCTTCCAACTAATAGGCTACCAAGCCCCTTAAACTCACTTTGGCCATTTCAGCATTTACAAGGCAAAGCAGTTCTGTTCTACAATAACAAGTATTCTAAAAAAGTACATGTCAATTATTGGCTTGCCTCTACCCTGCTGAGGTGGTCCTGCTCTCTAATTGAATTAAGCCGTTATTTGGCAGAAGGTATGTATAAGTTCCATGCAAACATTTTCACCAGAAGAACTGAGGAAATAACTCTTAAAAAGAAATTGTAATCTCTTCCCCTAATGGTTGATAAAGCCACTTCTCCTCTGTGTGCTTAACCAAGGCTACATGTTTAATTGTTTATTTAATGTTGTTATTAACCATTTCCCACCATGGCCTGCCTGTGATTCCCTCAGCTGAGGGTGAAGGAGGTTCTTTTGTTGGTAGTTCTTTTGCTAGTTTTTTTCCTCTTTGGTAAACAAGGATCAAACTTGTATCTCTGGCCCATACAGATATAAACTCCTTCTCTCTTCTTGGGTGTAACCTGAAGGCAGCTCCTTCATAGGTGCTCCAGCCAAAAGAGAACTCATCAGGAACTTCTCACCTGCTTAGCCATGGCAAGTTTCTTCTGTAAATATTCAATCTGTTCCTCCACTGCTCGGATCTTGCGGAGGGCATCCTCATCAGCCATCTTTTTACTCTCCTTTTTTTCCTTGTCTTCCAATTCTTTCACCTTCTGCCTCAGTTCTTCAAGCTACAAGAACCAAACAGAAATTACACTAAACACAAGGTTGTGCCCTGAGCATTAAGAGTCTGTTTCCCCCAAAATTCTCTGAAACACTCAGGACTTCCTTCAAAGCATAGCAAAAAAACCCCATGTCATTTTGACAAATACCAGCAGATATACCATTTGAGATGGGCTGTAAGCCCAAGATCTTGACTTCAACACCTTTGAAAATTTCACAGCATCTTTTATCAGAGTAGGAACATCAATCTCTGGCAATTGTACATGTATGGATATGTGGATAGAGAGCATCTGCTCCTTTAAAGGCATCTGGTCAAGGAGTTTTTTCCATATAAGAAGGTGGTAACAGGAAAAGAAGGAGGTAAAATAAAACATACAGAGACACAAACTTGGCAGGCAAATGGTAAGGGAGGCAGTAATGAGAATGAAACCTGGTTAGTCACACTAACTGATGACACAGCACATGAGAGTGTGAAAATGTTTATTCCATCAAGGTCATCTGAATGTGGGAAGAGAAAACCCAAAACAAAATATACGAGACATGAACCTGACAAAACAAACACAGAGATAAAGAGAGGAAGCAAACCTCTCCAGTGACAACAACTGATAAACTTCCAAGAAACTACAGGAACCCCTTCCGGAAGATCAGCTTGGACTTTGTAACTGATGACACTGTGAAGCAGGAATGGCTCCTGAACTGGGAGGGCCGTGGGAATCAAGACCTGTTCAAATCCAGAAGCAATGTGCAGGGAGAAGGAGATCAAGGATGAATGAATCTGGGTTACAGAGAAGGGCATGAAAGAAGCCAGTCCCATGGAAAATATGTGCAGTCAGAATACATTTGTCTGGCTCAACTTTGCACACAATCATCATGTCCTGTCCAAACCTATCTTCTTGTCTCTTTTTATTGCACATTTTCCTAAGTATCATTGTGTAATCTCACTCTTTACCCCATCCATGTGTGCTGCACAGAGTAAGTGCTGCCTATAGGTGAGACCTGCTTGTGAAAAAGGCAAGAGGGGCTTGAACTACAGGGGTCTCAAATAGAGGGACATGCTGGTACTTAGGGGACCTGCAAATGGGTCTGTGCTTATGAACCTAGAGATTGTTGTGTGTGTGTACGCCTGCACTTGCAACTTGTCCCTGCTAATCTCCAGACCATTCCAATCTCTTAAGTGACAAAGCTGAGAGGACAAGCAACCCTCAGTTCTGAGGAGAAAAACAACACAGTTCTGTTGCAGAGTATCTGAAAAAAACTTTAGGTAACATATTAAAAAGAAAAAAGGAAGAAGAATTAGAAATACCTCAGCTTTTGCCTTCTTCTCAGCTGCCATCAACTGCACCTTGTCTCTCTGCTCTTTGGGGGCAGAGCGATACATATCTAGCAACAGCTTCATCTCCTTTTGGCTCTCCTGGGCCTTCCTGGAGAAAGGGTGAGAACACAGCAGCAAAGCCACACTGTTACACAGCCAGCATGAGAGGCTGGCAATATTCTCTCCATCTCCCACATGGATATGGAGTTGTTGGTGGCTTATCTCATACTGTTAAGATAAAACAGCAGTTGAGTATAGGCAGGAAATGAAACATGTTCAACCACATGGGTTGGAAGGCAAGAAGTGGGGTGGAGAAAAAAAATGTATACTAATAATATGCTACAACCTATCCACCTCTGCTTTGGGAAACATCCAGGAGTGGGAACACTTCTCTGTTAATAACCAGCTGCTGTGAACCTCTATGCTATTGTTATGACAGCAACAAATAAACATTACTTGGTACCATGAAGTATCCAGTTTGCTAATTCATGCTTTAGGCTATTGTAGGAAAAACACTTCTACATTGACCACATCACAATCGCATACAGAGCATCAAGAAACTTCAGTGATTCTGATCCCATAAAAGCAAGAACATGTGAACACCCCAGGCTTGGGCACCGCTTCCACAGGAAATGGAGAGACAACAGCCCTTACTTGAGCTCAGCCTTCAGCTGCTTGATCACTTCAGCCTCCTTCTTTCTGCCATCTTCATGCTTCCCTTTCTCCTTCTCTTTCAACTCTCTCTCCTTCTCTGATTCCTTCTGCTTCTGCTTTTCCCGCTCTTGTTCCTTTTCTTTCTCCTTCTCTTTTTCTCGTTCTCTCTCTTTCTCTTTTTCCCGTTCCCTCTCCCTTTCTCGTCTCTCCCGCTCTCGTTCCTCTTCATCTCGCCTGGCCTTCATTTCATGAACATCTTCAAATGCAGCCTTGGGAACAGACACTTGGGCAGAAGGATCATCAGGCTCCTGCTTGATCCCTGCAGGTTCCTCCTTTGTGTCTTCAGTGCTGGCCTGGGACTGGAGGAGAGCACCGCCACTGCGAGAGCGTATCTGGCATGGAACAGCAAGAGAGATGACCAAGAAAACAAACATTTAAGTTCTTAGCCAGGAATCTTCCTTACCCCTTCTCCCTTGTTTTCCCAGATTCGTGCTTCCGTGCTCCCTTTTCATGGAGCACTACGCAGCTACAAAGGAAGAGCATCTATTTGGTCAATGGAAGCAGCAGAGGGCAGAGCTTGAAAGAAAGTTTCACTACATCCTGCAGAGCGTATCAGAAAGGTTGATGTTGCTGGCAAAGGTGACAGGATTTCCCCTTCTCCCGAGCACTTTCCCCTCTTTTCTAACATTTCCTGCTGTGTTACCTTGCTCAGGTCAGACTGGGCCTCTCTCAGTTTGCGCTTGTATCTCAACACCTCTCCCTTCAGCTGGTGGTTGTGATTCTGGAGGCTGCTGATGAGGTGACGCATCTCCCGATTAATTGGGCCTGCAAAAAACAGAAACACCTCTGTAACAAACCACACTTCTGTCAACCTTCTTGAGGACTTTCATGGAGATGGAGAGCAAGCTACCTGACAATGACAAAGAACAAAATAAAATTATTGCCATTCTGCCACACAACAGAGCAACACAAAACACTTGCAGAAAAAAAGTGATGCCAGTTTTATGTCCAATCCTAAGCCCTTGCAAATTGAAAGTCCTAAGGTCCCACTTAACATTATTTTTATACCCATGATCCTAAGGAAAATGTTTTATGTTACAAAAGGAATCTGAATTAAATGCTACTTCAGAAGTAATTTATTTCCTCTGGCAAAATTTAAGAATTACTGCTTTGCTATTTAGATTGTCCTTACAGACTTGGAAATGAATCCTCCCCATGCAAGCCATTTTTAACAATGCAAAATATCCTGTCATAAACCAAATGTTAGCAAAATGTATCTATTACACAGCATCAAGAAGGAAGTCAGATAACATGGAACTCCCAATAAAAAAGGTGAAGAGCTTTGTTTTTTGAGATGAAGAGACCTGCCAGAATAAGTATTTAACACTAACAAGGAATCCAGCCAGGTGTTCTAGTGTGCTGTAGCCCCAATGGGCATTGGTGGGTAGGTAGTGTTTCTTTTTAGGCACAGCAGAGCAACACCATACCTGCTTGCTCATTGGCAGCAAGTGTCTGTTCAAACTCTATCCTCAACATCTCATATTCTTTGCGGACTTGTGCCAGGGTGTCCTCTAGCTGAATCACCTCTGTGCGTAGCTTCTTGTGAAGGCCAACCTCATCCCTCTGAGGAAGAAAAAGGAAACAGAACTCGGTGCTCTGAACCTGGAGTATCTCTCACCTCATCAATATAAGCTACAACAACAGCCTGAATTATTGTCAGAAATGTAAATTTCCTGAGCATTTGCAGAGGCACACAGACCCAGCAGTGATGATCGGTGGCACAACAGAGTTCCCAGGCTGATGGAGCAGAGGTGTTACCTCGATCAGTTCCACCTGGCGCTGGTGTGTGGAACGAGTGCCGTGGAGCAGTGTGCGGGCCTCATCAAGGTGTGCCTTCAGCTGGAGACTCTCGTTATACAAAACAGAAAACTGGGACTGCATGCAGCGATATTCTGGGGTCTCCTTCACAGCCTCTTCTACTGCTCGTCGCAGCTCAACCTGGTTAAGACACGGGAAAATGCCACAAAAAGGAATATTATCCCCTTGCCTTTGGTTTCTGTCTCTCAAGACAGAAGAACAGTGAATCAAGCTGCCACAAGCAAAGACAAAAGTAGAACTTCACTAACATTGCTATGAAGTAGGCCCAAGTGATATGCTTCAGTACCAACTTTTAAAAAGTCTCTGTGGTCTCTGCAGGCACCAGGGTGCTTCTCTTACACAACCACATTATGGAAGTTTTTGACTCTTGGGTCCTGAAATAGTTTCTCTCAAAGATATGAACTTAAAAAAATAAGAAATTTCAAGTACCTAGATCAATAAAGATGGACACATAGAAAAGTATGAGAGAACAGAGAAAATGCACATACAAGTAGGCATTATATTAGTCTTCTACCAGTAAGATATGACTGACGAAACAGAAATGAAAAAAATCCCAGAGGTACAGAACTGAATTCCTAGGAAAAAAAATTAGCCGATGATTGTGACTAGCAGCAGTCAAACATGCATATATACATGCATTCAGCTTAAAAGTAATTAGGAAAAAAAAAAAAGTTGTAAGCTAAAGACCATTTCTCTCTAAACAAACTAAACAGAATTCAGAGGTGCCTCAAGACAGTTCCCAACATCAGATCTCTTGAAATTTAGGTTATCAAGACAGACATTTCTTATAACTGGCACTGACCACTAAGATGACATTTGGGTTATTCTCTCCACCATTTACTTATCTACCACTTGTGTTACCACCTTTAAAACATCACAAACTCATAGGCCATTTCCCATCTAGCCGCCCCGCATACTGGGAGAGACAGAAATTCATTGACTCTTTCAAGAGTCTCTCTCCCTGCACAAGCTCATTGATTGTTTCTGTTCTCTGGTTCCACTCGCACAGGGAGTAGGGAAGGTGGAAGAGGGAACACTACTTGGAAAGACGCGGAAACACTTTTAACCAGACATGGTTAAAATGGACTCAAAAATTGCAGGGCAGGAAACCATTACAATTTTCAACGGTGACCACACGGTCACCAACGCACTGAACTGCAAGTGGAGCCACAGACTCGATGCATTGTACCTGGAGCAAAGTGTAACACCGCTATAGAGGAGGCTCAGAACACACACTGCAAATGAGGTTTTTGGAGACGTAGCATGGCAAAGCTGAGGGCAGTCCATCCCACGGAACACCTTCATCCCCACATAGCTACAGATGTCTCACCTTGAGCTTTTCATTCTGCGTTGTTATTTCCTCAAGATCCTGACGTAGTTCCTCCAATTCATTAAGGCGATTCCCAGCAAGCTCTTTATTCTCTTCCAGCTCTGCATTCATTTCTTCAAACTGTTGGGATAAACTGCTTGTAAATCCTACTGTTAATGTGTCTCTGAGAGTCTAATGAAGTATCTGTTCATGCAGTAACAGCAATTACAGACTTAGCAGTCAGGTAATGTGACCAAGTGAGACAGAGTCTAATTCCACCAGGTGTTTCTTAGGTAGGAAACTTGTGCATAGACAAAATGGCTTGCCCAGAGTCACCAAGCTTCGTGGCACAGGATCTAAAATTATCTAAAATGAGTACCTAAATTCTGTTCACACTACGGCCTTTGTTCTCCTTGACTTTATTCTTCCCATCGCCCACATCCAAGCTGACCTTACCTTGCGGGCATTAATGGTGATTGTTCCCCCATAGAGGCTGCTCCCAGCTCCATACACCTTGTAGCCTTTGGAATTTACCTGCAAAAAAATGCAAGAGATTTCCTCCAGACCCGCTGAAATACTGGCAACAGTGATGGAGCAGATCCAAGACCAAAGAAGGTACATTGGAGGTTCTCAGTTCTCCCAGAAAAGTCCCAGAGAGGATGTCAACACCACCCACCACTCCCACGTTTCCTGGCCAGCATGGCAGCACTTACTCGTTCCAGGACATCAGCCAGGTGGCGGTTGAGCCTCTGCTCCCTCTTGCGGATCTTGTCAATGTCCCACTGAAGGTCATCAATCATGGTCTCCAGGACAGACACCCGGGATTCTGCCGTCTCCACCCTCTCTTGCAGCTTGGAGAACTGCAATCAAAGGAATGCTTCAGCCAACATGTTGCATAGAATCAACTTTTCCTGAGGCTGCTCAGGAGTCATTTTCTCTTACTCATCATGTGCTTTTCATCTTTTGCTATGGTGACAGACTACTTCATGAACTGTCCTGAATTTTACACTGGCCAAATCCCAAGACAGCAACAAAAATAAGACAAAACTGAAAATGGAAAAAGAGCAGGAAGCTGCTAATATCTGGCAGAATAGAGAGACAGCCACCTTAGTTTATTCAAAGGCTTTTTTGATTTTAATCTTTTCAATCCTAATGTCCATCTACCCTACAGAGTACCTAAGTGTTCAGAGGTCTAACACTGAGCAAGATCAGCATTAACACAATTTTTAAATGAACTGAAGTCTCTCAAAGGCTGCTAGTAATGTGAATCCCTTAATAAGTGGGATTGTCTTGTAACTGGTATCATTCCACTGTTAAATGACACAGAGAAACCAAGGAATTCAGACTGCCAGGTATGTCATCTCAACTGTTCCAGTATCTACACAGCCACCTCAGCATCATCTGCCCCCATTCTTTTGCTCTTCCCTTTTCTTTAGAAGTTAAATCCATACAAATCACTGACTTACTTGTATCCTTTCCTTTAGTCACGTAACAAGCAAATCAATCTGATTTATACAGAAAATCTATGTACAGCTCTCCTAACAACAACTCTTTTTGTAACTTTTCAAACCATGCTGCTCCTGTGCCTCTCCAAGGAAATAAGCTGCTTTCCAATCTGTGGTAACTATAAATTAGCTAAGCAGGATCCCAAAGCAGACTTCTTTCTCTCTCCTTTTAATACCTCCTGAGACATGACTCTGTGCTTCTCCTGAAGAACATCAGCCAGTTCCTGCAGCCGTCCATTCTCATGTGACAAGTAGGAATTCAGCTCCACTACTGCTTCTTCCATCAGTGAAATATCTGAATGTGCACAAAGAAAAGGAAATTCATGGAAATCAATGAACACTGATTTGAATTCCTGAATAGCAAAGAGAGAAACAAGAAAACAGAAAAGGAGATTTCAGGGTCTAACTTCAGTTTACTCTACCTCTCCCACAGGTGCTTCCTGAGAGCCTGATCTCCATTCACAGAGAGCTCTGACTCGCACTCCCTAAGCAAAAGGCTCTGCAGTTAAACAGTGCTGCACATTTCTGACCTGGGGGCCACACTCTCACACCAGAAATCTTCAGCTGTGTCTGTACCACCAACACAGCATGCCCCTGGAACCCAGGGACATCTTATCTGCTGCCCAAATTCATGCACAAACCTGCTATAACAGGTGGCCCTGGAGGACACACCAGGCCAACACACCGTGACACCATGTGACAACCACAGCACCTGGGTGACAGGGAAAACCAGAGCACCTGAGGACAGGCTCACATATCACCAATGTCAAAGCTACTACAGTTTATGACTGCCAGTCAAAACCAGCAACACTTCCCTACACCAATGTCAGATTTGGCCAGAGCACACAGAAGGCACACCAAGCATGAAATTCCACCAAAGCTTTTGTTCAAAAGATTAAAATCCTAACCTTAAGCTAATCAAGTTTTTTCAACAGTCATCTGAACCTGCTACATTAATTTTTAGAGGCTGCTCATTTGGCTTTCTCTGCAGAACTCTGCTATGTTCAAAGCTGACAGCTACTCTAAGTACACCGTGCCATTAGATGGGCACCATTTTGCTCAGGACTCAGTGGAAACTGAGCAGTTGTTATTCTACTAAACTGCAAAGGAGAAGGAGTCCACCATCAGTTTGCAATGCTGATTTCCCGTATTTACTTGTAAGAGCAAAGCCTTTTATGTAGTTGCTGAGGACACCTAGCTGAGAAGGTTCAACTGTGGTCTCTGACTTTTCAGGCACATGAACACAGTACTGGCAGAAACAAGCTGCTTCTTAGCCCAACACGCTGGGCAGAGCCCTCTGCATTCAAATACAATACACTTTTGGCATCTGGTCCTTTAGTAAAGGTTTTGATAACAAGTGTTTGGAAAATCAAACAAATTCATTTTGGAAAATAAATGCACATGAGAAGAACTAGACCTCATTGTCTACAATGCAGGACCAGGTCTAAGGTGGGGGCAGATAAGCATTCTTGAACACCTGCCACCTTGGTCATACCTCCACTATTCAGCTTGTGAGACAGCACATCCACTTTCTCCTGCAGCTTGTCATACATTGTCACAATCTGGGCAACAGCACGGCGGGAGGACTCCACACGCTCCTGCAGCTGTGATTCTATCTCCTCACTGGTACTGCTGGCTAGAGTGGCCAGGAAGGAGAATGCTGGCTCCAGTCCTTCCACTGGGAACATAAAGAGGAGAAAAAAAGTAAATGTGTTCTAGAAAGTAGCATATCACTGATCTTTACAATTACAAAAAGAATCTCCGTCAGTCTTTAGAAATGGACATCAACATTGTCCACAGCTGAAATCTGTCTTTCCCACTGTCTCCAGACAGGTGCCTCACCTCGTTCCCTCTCATCTTTGCGCTCCTGATTACTGTCAGAATCTGGTTCAGGTTCTGGCACCACCAGTGCTTTCCTTTCAGACAAAAGGTCTCCAAGACCCTGGTCCAGGTCGAAGCGTTTAAGGATGATGCGGATATTTTCATCAAACTAAAGGATGGGACAGGCAAGGCAGACAAGATAAAGAATGGATGTGAACCAAAGGAGTGCAATAATACAGGAGAGACAAGAAAACAGTGTATAAGAAGCAGCAAAAGCTGTTACCAACCTGATTCCAGTATCGGTTGATGATCAGCAGAGAGGCATCGTCGGTGGCCTGCCGACGCTCCAGCTTCTCAATGTGCTCCCGCAGCTCATCTTCGATGGCCTGGCGCTGGTCGAGCATCTCCGCAAGCTTCCGGTTCTTGGTCTGCAGGGTCCGGATGTCCAGCTCCTCCTGCGCACAGGCACATGGGACACAGGCCAGGTCACAGAAGGGCTCATACTGACCCCGGCGACATTTTTGTCACCAGATGATGAAAAACAAAAGGGGGAGTGGGGGTATGCAAGAAGACATACCGCTGAAGAAACACCACCAAGTTTAATGGTCTCCACAGTGGTGCCCGAATCTTCAACCCCTGCCTTCTTCTCCGGAGGTGCAGAAGCACCAGGCTCTCCAGCCACCCGTTTATTGCCAATTCCAGACATGATAGCCAAAGTGCACAGATTCCCACCTTCTCCAAGTTCTTCTTGAGCATTAAAGAACACTGTTAAAAAATGCCAAATACACATCTACGTGGTCAATTTGAATTGCAGTTTTTAACATGCTGACCCATCATGGTCACAAGATGCCCAAAACAGAGCAGAGCATGGAACTCAAAAGATTTTGAAAAGTATTTGTTGGGAGGAATGGATTAAAAGTGGAAGACTGGCAAGAAGGACCGTAAATCACTCAAATGACCTTGCAGTTGGGAATAATCCTTGATAAACCAGTGATCCTCTGGCATGGGCTGAGGTTAAGGGTGTCCACATCTCTAATACTGCACCTCTGGCCAGGTGCTGCTTTGGGGATCCCAAAAGTAGCAAGGTAATAGAAACAAATCTACACCTTGTGTTCTAACTGAGGATTTGTTTGCTAACTCCCACATTCTGGTCCAACATTAACTCATACAAGACACCAGCAGCATCTGCACTGCAAGCAGAAAGTTGATGGGGAAAATATCCACTGCTCTGTAATGTTGAAATGGAAGCACTGTACTGTATCACTTTCTTTGCAAAAAAATCTTCATGCAGGTTCAGTTGCTGCTTTTCTGCATTAATAAAAATGAGCCAGGTTAGACTTTAGCAAACAACTGAGACAGTGCGCATGTGGCACAAGTTCACTGCACAACAACCAAACTGTTCCTATTGAACCTACACACAAAGCCAGTCAAAGCTGGGGGCAGCAACATCCTGGGAATAAATGAACCCTGTACTCAGAGAGCTCACAAATCCTATGGAACTGAAAAGCAAATTAGAACCAAGGCTTGTAAAGACCCATTGCAGGAGTTTTCCTCTCCACCAGGAGAGATGCCGACATGTTTTAAGAGAACCCATTCCTAGCTCAATGCAGTCTGAAAAGCTCTGGACTAACAGAGAATCACAGAAGAGATGAGGCTGCAAGGGAGGACTGGAGGTCACCTGCCCCATGAATGAAACAGGCTCAGCCAAAGCAGGTTGCCAACGGCCCTGTCCAGGTAGCCTGAGCATCTCCAGGCACAGAAACTCAGCCATGGCTCTGGGCAACCTCTCCAGTACTTGATCACCCTCAACACTAAAACATGTTTTTCTTGTGTCTGAACAGTATTTCCTGTAGTTCCCTAAAATATCAATGAGCAAAGCAACAAAAAGCTCCTTAAAGACTTTGCAAAATTAATGGAACAGCTGGAGATGAAAAATGGAATCAATTAGATCTTCACTAGACTTCAGCTGTGTTCTTCTGACACAGTCACTGATGCTGTGCTAGCCTCTAGACTGAAACCAAAAGTGAATGAAGTGCAGACCATATCAGTAAATCCTGACTCGTTCCATTTAAGCCTATAATGGCATTTACAGTCAAACTAGGGGTTATGAACTTAACCTTCTAGTTCTTATCTGCTTTAATTGAGCAGTTCTCCTGAAAGCCACAATGTTATTGCATTTTGAAGATGGAGCTGGTACACTGCTTTGCCAAACCTCCGCATTTCACAAGCATATCAGCTTGGTATTGCCCTTCATCATATGCAGAATAGTATAAAGATTATTTTTAAGTGAGTTATGGAAAAACAGCACAGATGGGGATCCTGTGAGGTATCTTTCAACTCAAGCATTAAATTACATCTCAAATTAAAAAACAAAGACGACTGCCATGGAACCACTTTCCTTCACTTAGCAACAGCACTGAGTTTAACTGGAATTCTAAGAGCATTGGAAGGGAACAACTGTCACTAAAAACATCTCATCTGTTCCGTCAGTCCAGCAAGTCACCACTGTCCATTACCTTGCACACTTTTTGTCCACAGACAAAACTCCCCTTCCACTGCCTCCTGGCACCACTCCTCTCAGCTCCAGCTCCCCTCCCATCCACCTCCTCACACATTGTACACCAGACCTCAGCCCATTTATTTTTTATGGCCACAGAGTCTCTCACAGAATCACATAATCATTTAGAATGGGAAAAAAACCTCTGAAATGGAGTCCAAGCTATGAACCAACACCACCTTGTCAGCCACACCACGGCACTGAGTGCCATATCCAGCCAGGGACAGGGACTCCATCACCTCCCTGGGCAGCCCCTTCCAGTGCCTGAAAATCCTTTCTGCTGCTCACACACAGAAGAGGTAAAGAAGTCTAAGCATGAATGTAAATTTCTCTGAATGTCAGATTTATTTCCTTTTTGAACAGAACAGTTCATCTGCTCTGCTAATGAACAAAGTGAGTTTTACTTACTCACTCTGTATTTGCTTTTAAAAAACGGATTTCTGATGACAAGCCCTATAGATTGAAACTCAAATTGTTAGCGAGGAATACACATAATCAGGGGGAATTGATTACGTGGGTGCTTTATTGATGAGAGCTCTGGGAGCTGGGGTACAAACCCAAATCCAACTCCAACGAGGGTCCAAAAGGGGCCCTGTACTATACCATTTCATTACATAACTCTATATTAATCATTAAACCTACATTGTTCTATTGTATACATCCAAGCATGAATTTTGTAAATATCTTCCTTTACGATTCTCATGATTCTAGTTTGAAATAATAATCATGTTCAATCATTACAATTCGATCATCTATCTTATGATGATTATGTACAGTCTCACCCGACCTACTTCATCTCCAAGTACAAGCTGTCCCAATCTTCTCCTTCTTCCCCCATCCCGATTACCAGGCAGAGTTATACTTGATTTGGTTGGAACAACGGAAGCAACACCTGGTTGCAGTGAAGCTGAGACTCTATTCCCAGCTTCTCTGGTAACAGAAATTATTAACCCTATCCTAACAAAATTAGATTTTCTCTTCTCACTTACTACCATTTCACAATTAATCCGAAACCTTTATTACATCTGCCACCACCAGATGTTCCTGTGACAGTACAGGAACTACACAAATACAAACCTGTATTTATGTACAAACACATAACAACAGAAATAAAAGCACCGGGCAGATTTAAAAGCCGCTATTTGAGTTTATACTCCCCAGCAGGAACTCCAATCATACAATGTTCCATTCATAAGCCTAATGGGGATTTTTCCATGGATTCAGGTCTGACTCATCAGGAATATCTTAAGCATGGAAGGAGAAAGGGGGAAAATGTCAACCCCTCGCTCTGCCTGGCTCAAGCATGGCATGGCTGGGGTGCTGCATCCATTTCTGGACTCCTTGGTACAAAGACAAGGAGCTGCTGGAGGGGGCCCAGTGGCAGCCACAAAAATCATGAGGGCTCTGGAGCATCCCTCTTACAAGGAGAGACTGTGATATCTGGGCCTGGTTAGTCTGGAGAGGGCTGAGAGGGATCTCATTAATACACACAAATACCTCCAAGGTGAGTGCCAGGAGGGTGGTCCAGACTCTTCTCCACGCTACCCAGCAATGGGATGAGAAACGGTGGCCATAAACTAAAAGACGAGAAGTTCCATCTCAACATGAGGGAGAACTTTCCACTGAGGATAGCAGAGCACTAAAACAGCTGCCCACGGACGTCGCAGACTCCCCCTCTGGAAACACCCCAAATCCACCTGGATGTGTTCCTCTATCACTTGCTCCAGATGACTCTACCTTGGCTGGGGGGTTGCACTGGCCGATCTCAACCCGAAAGATTCTGTGATTCAGCTTCCCACACACAACCAGCCGCTCCCACATCTCCTCCGCTCTCCCACATCCCGTGGGGGTCCTGCCCCTGGCGCCGGCATCTTCCCACAGCGCCGGGCGCCACATCCCGTGGGGGTCCTGCCCCTGGCGCCGGCATCTTCCCACAGCGCCGGGCGGACACGCCGCGGGCCCATCCCTCCGTCCGCGGATGTGCGTTGTCTCCAGCCCCCAGCGACCCTCCCTTATTCCGCACGGTCACCTCCCGGCTCTCCCCGGCCCCGGCCCGCCTCACAGACCCAGGGCCGCCGCCGCGCCCCGTCCCGCCGGCAATGGTCACCGCCGCCCACCCCGTCCGGCTGCCACTTCGCCCTCACCTGTCATGGAGGAGCCGCTTTGCCCTCGCCCGACATGGCGGCGCTACCGCAGCACCAGACGCCGGCGCCCTCACCCGCACCAAAGATGGCGGCGTGGGCGGAGCCGCCCCCGCCCTCGCGTGGCCTCAGCGGAGTGGCTGCTTCCCTGCCCGCCGCGGGAGCCGTGTCCCAGCCGGACGGCGCGGGAAAGGTGTAGGAGGTGCTGAATGCAGGGGAAACATTCCGTGCGAGCCATGATGTGGCAGCAGGGCCGGGGCAGTGATTGTTCCCTTGCGCTGAGCACTGGAGAGGCCGCCTCTGAGTGCTGTGTCCAGTTCTGGGCCTCTCAATTCAGGAAGGACACTGAGGGGCTGGAGCGTGCCCAGGCGAGAGAATAGAGCTGGAGAAATGGCTGGAGCACAAGTCCAAGGACGAGACACTGAGGGAGCTGGTGGGGAGGGGGGGCCGGGGGGGGGGGCGGAGGTGGGGCTCAGCCTGGAGAAAAGAAGGCTCAGGGGAACCTTCTCGTTCTTCAGATCTCCCTGACAGGAGGGTGCAGCCAGGTGGGGGTCAGGGTCTGCTCCCAGGGAGCAAGAGACAGGACAAGGGGAAACAACCTCAAGTTACACCCAGAGAGGTCTAGGTTGGCCATGAAATTCTCAACAGACGAGGGGATAAGACATTAGAAGGGGCTGCCCAGGGAAGTTCTGGAGTCACTGTCCCTGGAGCTATTTTAAGAAAAGACTGGACGTTCCACTCAATGCCACGGTGTGGTTGAGAAGGTGGTGTTGGGTCATAGGCTGGATTTCATAATCTCAAGTGTCATTCCCAACCTAAATAATTCTGTGATTCTGTGGAAACTTCTAAGTGTGAAATACAGAAATGTGTATGCACCACACAGGTTAGCTCTAGCTAAGACTTGAGTTAATAGAGAATGTGAGTCTGAAGTAAAATTGTAGTGGTTTAGGTTTATTATCTTAATCTTTGCAGAAAAAAATGAAAACACCTACCAACAGCATCAGGCTGACAAGGTTCCTGGTGTTATAAATGAGAAGAAGTCAATTAAAAATAACAGAATTTATTTAACAAATTAAAAAGACAATTAAAAAAACCCCCACAATTAAAAAACAATTAAAAAGCCACAATAAAATTGGACAACATCCATCGAATGTTGGGTGGGCAGAGTGACAGTAACAACGGTACCGTCCAACCTCAACCACACACCCTGTGTCCTGGTGTAAGGGTTTTTTTACGGTTTATTTGTCCTGAGGCTAAGTCCATTGAAAGTCCAAATATTGATGTATCTCTTTATTTCCAAGCGAGGTCTTGTCAGAGGTTCCCGTAAGTGTGAGAAGACGTTGATAGTCTTCCCGGATCTTGTCTTTGGGGTGCTGATTTGATCATCCTCCGGATCTCCCACCGAGATGGACATCAGATGTCAAGCAGCTGTGAAGTGGAGGCCCATCCTTGATGAATGGGCCATCTCCAGTCCGGCTATGTCATTTCTGTTGCAAATTTTGTGGTTTCTCGGCTTGCACCACAGGTCTTGGAATTTCGGAGATGCCGTGGAGTAGCTTTTAATAAACCAAATCTTTGATACACGAATTTATACATTTACCACACTGGTTTATTTGCATTGCCCAGAGAAGTTGGAGATGTCCCATCCCTGGAATTGTCCAAGGCTCACGCTGGATGGAGCTTTGAGCAATCTAGTCTAGTGGGAGGTGTCCCTGCCAATAGCAGGAATTTGCAACATGGTGAGCTTTAAGTTCACTTGCAAGACAAACCATTCTCTGATTTGATATTTAAAGTTTGAAGTAGGTTTGCACTTCCTAAACAACACAAGCTTTTTGTGCAAGTGCAAAGTTTACTTTCACCTAACGCCACTGTAGCTGTAACCACTGAGAATGCAAAAAAAAAAGAACAGTCCTTGTGCTGCAAATCACAACATAACTGGCTGCTATGCCCAAGAGCCATAGACTAGCTGAATAATACACTACAAAAGTCAGGCTGAATAAACATCTGAGTTCCTAAAGGGAAAATACAGTTTTCTCTCTGATTTTTTCCCCTGCAGCTGCCAGAATGAGCTTGGTGAGCCAGTGAGCTGTTGCAGTTTTGTAAGCAAGTGTGAGAGCAGCTGGGACAAGGAAGTTGACCAGCTTGGCTGAAATATCTGTTTACACAATACTGTGTAAAATAATAAATAAAATAAAATAAATCTTAAAGCTGAATATCTCAGATTTCTTAAAAGCTTATATTCAGACCTCCACTGGTTAAAAAACAAAAGCCACAACAAATGACAAAACGTTTGTTAACATGTTTTCTACCTACAGCATTTCCTTATAGCTGGGGAGCACTGGGAGTTAGAAGTGGTTGATAAGTGCAGCCAGTTGTTCACCAAAATGTTTGAAACCAAAAGGTACTTTTATGCTTCATCAAATGGGCTCCAAATGAGGGCTTCCAGTCAGCACACCTTTCAGCTCTTGTGTTGGAAAAGATGAAAGTTTACAGGAAAGTTTTACAGATATGACTGCTTAACAGAAGGCTCTCTGAATATGGAACCTTAAAGTGGAATAGAGATAGAAGCAAGTTTTCATATAGAGCAATAAAAGATGTCTAAATTAAGGATTGCTGAGCCAGTTGTTACTGGATAACTAAGAAAGCAAAGGTTAGTTAAGTCAAGTTGGAAGGAAGTTTTACGGCTAGAGCAAAGGATATGTTGACCACAAAGAAAATGTTTTTAGCAAGCAAAAAGAAGTCTCAAGAAAAACAAAATATACTATAGGCAAACAAAAAACATGTTTCTACATGTTTTCTAAGCAAAAAAAAGGTCTAAGAATTTTCCACTGTAGGAAAACTGAAAAACAACTTTAAGCTTAAAGTGTAACATAATATGGTAATGATAGTAGTTACGATAGGATAGAGGTAATGGTAAAGGTATTGTGTATAATGCTGATTGGTTTTTATGTATTACGATGCTCAGCAAAGAAAACTATATAAGGCATTGTAACGAAAACCAAAGGGGCTTCAGGTTTTGCCTATAAGCTGATGCTGACAGCTATAGGCGTGGCTCTGCCACCCATGACCCAGAAAAGCTGTAACATCTTCTATACCATAAACAGAATTTTGAACAGCCACCTGTTATCCCACATCTCTCATTTAGGCTCTTACACTCTTGTGTTTTTTTTGTCTGCCCTTTACATTCCTTTTTTCTCTCCATGTTTTTCTTTCAGGTGGAGAACTCATAAAGAATGTGGTTATGTCCTCTCTGCAAAGTGTAACTGAAATGGGGACAGCCACAACCTTTTATTTAATTTTATGCCAGTGGCTTTTATCTCTGTGCACCTTGGCATTTCCTCCATTTCCTGCAAAGCACTTCTACCCATGTATATTCAGTTCCATATCTGTCTTAATCAGCATACTTTAGATATACATTCAAACCGACTTTGAAGCTGCTCTTTTATGGAGCATATACCACAGACAATAGTGTTTGGGGATGCTCTAAAATGGGACTTAAAAGGTAACATTCTAGCTGATAGCTGGATTGCGATGCTAAAAAAGAAATGGCCTATGCTAGAGGATACATGTGGATTTTCCACACAGCCTGCAAACTCAAGACTGAGGCTCTTACTGCCCTCCAGTAGAAGAAATACTCTGCTTTCCTCAGTGTTGTTTGTAGAGTAACTGTCATGTCTTTGTGAATTGTTGTGCAGAGACAACACAGCAGATGAGGGAACAAATACAAGCAAAAACCTGAGTGGTAAGGAGAGAGAGAGGGATTAACAATACTTGTATTAATACTTGAGACACTTTCATGAAGAACACTTGAGATAATTTTGTGAGGCCAAGCAATCCATTGGGACACTGGCGGAGGAAGGAGTCAGGCTCAGTCAGAGGGCGAAATCCAAGACCTTTCCTACAGTCCCCACAGGCAGCTGCCACCCGCGCGGTGGCTGCTCCAGCTGAACCTCTGTGACAGGCAAGAACAGCAACTTTATAAACAGGGGAGGTACTGCAGGAGGGAACCAATAAGGGGCAAGATGGGAATGGGCAAGGATAAGACGGACTCTCTAGGAATCCAATGGGAGAGTAAGGGGGGGGGGAAGAATCCCCTGGTCTTGTCCTAGCACTCTATCACTTGAGGCCCTTCCACGAACTTTCTAGAAGCAGGGGAGGGCGACCGAATGACAGACAGGATTCAGGGGAGGAGGCTGGGAATGATACATTAGGATTGACAGGAAAAGGGGAAGGGACAACCTGGGGAAGTAACATTCTTTAAAACCAGAGAGGGGGGAAAGGAACAAACCATTATAACATAACAGAACACGACACTCACTGCCGTCAGAGCTGTTGCAGTGGAGAAAGGTGCTTTGGCCGTGGAAAATACTGAGATCTGAATGGTTGGACTGAACCTTTGCTAGGTGGATAAATTCTCATCTCAAGATTTTTTTCTGATCATAGTTTTTAAGTCCTGTCCTGTTATTGTGCAGGCTGAATAATTTCGTAAGTAATTATTTCTTCTGAGCACTTCAGGTTGCAGTTAGGTTACTTCAGGAGCAGTCGAGTCCCCAAATGTTCATCTCTGCCTTCCAAAGCCCTCCCAGCTGTGCTACCAATGCCATTTGGTGTGGAGAACTGAAGAGATAAAGTGACCCAACTAAGACATAACCCACCAGAAGAAAAAGTTTATTTTTCAGCTATATCAGTGTCCCTTACGCTCATGCACAGTGGGAGACAGTACCATGATAAGAATGGATGAGTAGTCAGGAATGACAAGCTTCCATTGCCATTCTGTCCCACTGGTCCAAAATCACTTGAGAGTCTTCTCCCTCAGTCTTTTGGGTCTAACAGAGGCTGTTTTAAATAAATAATTGTTTAAGGATGAAAGTCAAGTGTACTCTGGAAAGCATGCAAGTGCACAAAGAGGGAGCTGGGAAGATTGCACAGAAATAACACAAAATTACAATGACTTAAATATTTATTCCCAAAGAAAAGGCCTTCTGACTCTTTTTTTTATTACTCCTGGTAATAAATTGTGCTGGCTAAAACATCATCCAAAATGTAATCCTGAGTGCAGTGTGGGAAGTATTTCTGCTGATGCTGCTCAATAGTCACTCACCCATGCAGACACGGACATAGAAGTGGAAAAAGCACATTTTTTGTTTCTTAAAATTTCTGCAACTCTTATCCTGAAAAGAACATAATAACAGACCTCTTAGGAACTTTTCCCCACCTGCAGTACTCTTGCATACCCTTTTTGCTCTGCTCTGTTCCAGGATCTGCTGTGTTTTCAGTGCATCAATTTTTGAAGGCATGAGAGCGTTTCAGTGGAGAGTAGAGTGTAAATACTGTAATTAAAAACAGAAAGAGCGGCAGAGGTTGTCAGCAAAGAGGGATTTGGGAAAGCAAACCACCTGAGAAACTAGTTTGAGAGAGTAACATGCATCTTAGTAAACTGGTGGACCTTCCAGCATTTCTAACCTGTTTCTAGGAAGTTGAGTTAACCAACAGCAGCAGATGTGGGAAAAACAACATAACTGCTTTACACCGTTCTCTTAGTTACATAGAAGCATTTTAACATTTCATGTTTTGCTAAGGCCCACAATATAATCAGAACACTATTTCTATAAGCTATGCAGTGTATACATAGTTATAGTATATTAATCACAATACTATTTCCATGAGCTATACGAGCTATTTCCATGTATACTTTTAAATACAATAGATTATATTATATTATATTATTATATTATATTATATTATATTATATTATCAAGCAGCTAAAGTAAGTTATAAATTGCATCATATTTGAATACTTATGATCAATAACAACATGCAAAAGCTAATACATAAATGTGAAAGCCAATATTGTAGGGCCATTTTTAACAATTAGCTTGGCAAAACGTCTGGATTCCAGTTTAAACGGGTTGGCAACATGGGATTATCCTTTGGAGAAGAGAGCTCTTTCCCAGCCAGGCCCCGGTGTTACCTCACACTCCACATTGTCCCACACCATCACGTGACGAGTGGGAAGGACTCCTGCAGGGAATGGGTCCTGGCAGCTGCACGGGTGTCCCAGACAACTCCCCCGCGGCATGGAGGGACGGAAGGGGGTCCCGCCGAGCTCCGAGCAGAGTTTGATGGCATTTCGGTTCCGATTCCTGGCTCCGTGACGGGCAGAGCGCAGCACGACCCGGTGGAGTGCAGCCGCAGATGCAGCTGCCACGACCTACCCAGGGCGCTGCTGCGCATGTGCAGCCTGTTCTCGTCCTCCACATCCTTCTGCTCACCAGTTTTCTGATTTTCTTCCTCCTTTTCCTCTTTTTCCCAATCTTGCTCCTCTGTCACCGTGGCCATGGGCAAGCTGAACGTGGTGATGCTGCGGTACCTGTCCCGGGAGCACTTCAGGGTGCTAACCGCGGTGAGCCGGGCATGGACAGCGGAGCAGGGCCGGGCCGGGCCGGGCGATGTCGCAGCCGGTGGCAGGAGGGACCTGCCTGTGGTGTCGCTCCCTCCCCTGCGGCTCCGTGCTGGCCTGTTCTGGGGAGGGCCTGGTTTGGGCCTGTGTTTCCTTTGGCCACTTGGCCAGGGGGAATCAGGAAGGGCAAGGAATTCTTGGGGGTGCTCGGGTGTTCTCTGGGGATGCCAAGGAGAGTCCCTGGGGATGCCCGGGTGGTTGCAGACCCATCAGGGTGAGGCAGCATCCTCAGCGTCTCTGCTCTCTCTGCTTCTCTTGACTGGGACCGAAATCTAATTAGCCACGCATGTTGCGGCTGGCACTGAAGGTTCCCAGGGTGGGTTGTACTTAAGCTTTGCCAAGTGAAGCAAATGGAAAGGTTTGTTAAGTCTTAAAACGTAGAAAGTTACATCTTAAATCTGTAATGTTTAAAAATTGCCTGTTCGAAAAGGGGTTTTACTCTTGAGCAGGATTTGATATTTCATTGTTGAACACAGTGCTGACAAATCTGTTTTTAATTACTCTTTTAGGTGGAAATGGGTATGAAGAACCATGAAATAGTTCCCGCTAGCTTAATTGCTTCCATTGCCAGCCTTAAACACGGTGGCTGTAATAAAATTTTGAGAGAGCTGGCAAAGCACAAACTTCTGGCTTACGAACGAACTAAAAGTGAGTTTGAAGCTTCTGTTGTTTTTTTGTCTTCCTTTCTTATCCTGTCCCCAGTGCCTCACAGCGGTACCTACGCAACAAATTGGCCTGTAGGAGTGCCCAAAGTGTTTGCTTTGCCTTCTTTTGGACTTAGCCTAGAAATGTGGGTTTGTGCAGCACCAGATGCTGTGTCTGCTTGTACTTTTAGAAGTGACACACAGAAAAAAGATAAACAGGTAAATTTCTTTTTTTCTCAGAATAAGGTAAAAAGAATCCTCACTTGAAGCAATGTTCAAGTGCATGTAGGAATCAACCCAAATGAGTGATATCCTCACAGTACTGGAACAGACTGCACAATCCTTGAACATTTGACTGCCTCAGGAACAGCTGCTAAAGTGATGTTTATTTTCTGCTGTATAACAAAGTTGTGCAGGCTTTTCCCCTTCCCTTCAGCCTTTTAGTTGGATCTGGCCCTGCAAACACAGCAGGGTCATCTGTGGGAAATACCTCTCCCTTTTGTCCCAGTTCTTCAGAGGACTGAGGGTTGTTCCAATCCAGTGTAAGCATTTTCACCATTCAGCCAAACTGGGCTGGTAAGAGCGAAGGTGTGAAATACTACTTGGGTGTTATGTACTTTAAGAAACAAGAAACAAGGCTAGATTGAGATTTATTTTAAATGTGATGTATGCATAATAAGGAGTGAAATGCATTTTCTTTTTACTCAGCTGTCCAGGGTTATCGGTTAACTAATGCAGGATATGATTATCTGGCTCTGAAAGCTCTCTCTTCCCGACAAGTCATCAATTCTGTGGGAAACCAGATGGGTGTTGGCAAAGAATCAGGTAAACTAAAATAACATTTTCGATAATTTTTTTAATCAAACACGTCTGTAATATTGCAAATATTTTGCTAGGAACTAAGGTAGTTCTCTTCTGGATAGGCAGATCAGTTAATCTGTCAAACACCAAGATGTATTTAAACATAGCATGTTCAAGTTCTCTGTGAGGCTTCTGGCTACATTTGAGTATGTTTTCACAACAGTGTAATTGCATTTTGCCTATTTTGTCTGTTTCTTTGTTATTTAAAAAGGTACAATGCAGACAGGTGCTATTTGTTGTGCTTTATGAAGAGTTTCAAACCATTTAACAAAAAGATAATTTCAGGTTTTTCGTCCCATTTAAAAATAAAGTAGTAAAGTAAAATAGGCTCAAAACTCTCAGAACACTATCTTGGTTCCTCTTATGTATTTTGACACAGAATGTGACTTTTGTAATTGGAGAAGGGGATTGTTTGGGATAAACACTAGAAATTAAGTTTAGGGTACTTGTTAACACTTTCAGTGAGGAGTCTGGTCCCTTGAGTTGTCTGTCCATTCATCAGGAAGGAAAACTCTTCCAGGATGTGTTTAAGAACACCAGGACACTGAAAGATACTTCAGATCGTATCATCATTTCTTCTGTTGGAGTGCCATGAACTCCTTAACAGTAATTTCTTCGTGTTCGGACCTCTGATACACACTGTGTAATTAGCTGCTTTTGCTAAAACTTGCAGGTCAGGAAGAGTTAGGAGTGAGGTTACAAACTTTCACTGCACTTTTTCAGCTGGCTTGTTAGACATCGTTCATTTCTTAGATCTGTGCTGTTATGTATTTTCTAGATATTTATGTTGTTGCCAACGAAGAGGAGCAACAGTTTGCACTGAAATTGCACCGGCTGGGGAGAACCTCGTTCCGAAACCTGAAAAACAAACGTGACTACCACAAGCACAGGCACAAAATGTCCTGGCTGTACTTGTCCCGGATAGCAGCAATGAAGGAGTTTGCCTACATGAAGGTAGGTGGCCACTTAAACAGTGCCAGCAAAGGTGGGACAGGCTGGAAGATGCCTCTCAGGCTGTCTTTTGATCAGGTTTTGTTTGCAGTACTCGTAGGATTTATGCTTCATTTTTTCTCTCTCCTAGCAGACTTAAAGTATACATTTCAGAAAGTTTCAATGCAACGTGCTTTGTACACTTTCCAGTGGCAAAATTAAGTTTTGCCATTGAAATCACATGGAACAGATTCAGGTGTCATGGGAGGATTTCAAAATTGTGATGTTATTTATGGATAGATAATCTATGTATCACCAGTTCTGCAGTTTTTCCTTCAAAGGTTATTGCAGAAACTGGGGAGCAGCTGTCATTTCTTTAAATTGATCTATTTTTTATTCTACCAAGCTTTCACTTGTTGCTGTGCTATTGAGAGAAATCTTTCAGGTAAAAACAAGTGTTTTGATCTAAAAAGGCACACTTAGTTCTGCACTGTGAGAAAAGATTTCATTCCCAAGCATACACTGCTATCTTGAATTCTAAGTTTTTTTACTTGCTTTTAAAAAGCACAGATACTGTATAGTGATCAAAGATGATAGCTGAAAACTAATTATTAATAAAAGCCTGGTTTTTCCTTTCTCCTTTTGTGCTATTCAGTAGTAATATATACATGAAACATGATTTTCTTGTCTTGTAAGAAAGAACCATGAAGGATTGTCTCAGTGGCCTCCACAGAGTGAGACAGAACTCACACTATAATTTAGAACCTCTCCATTGATCCTGGTGGTCCAGCTAGTAAAGCCTTATGTGGACAGAATTTGTAGGAATGCAATTGTGGGGGTCAGTTTCCCTGAGCAGAAGATTAGGGGAGGTTTAATTGAGCAATATTAGCTGAATTGAGTGCTGAAAAGTAGTAATACTTAAGTAACAAAAACTGTATTTATGTTGCATTAACTTATGACTCTTAGAAAAGATTTGTAGCAACAAAATGAGTAAAAAGATAATGAACCCTTAGAAAAGTGGAATGGATCCGGTGAATCTGTGCTAGAAAAGGCAAACAGGAGAGCTTCAAAATATTATGACCTGCCTTTGGTTAATCTTAAGTGTGGCATAATGCTGATTATTACTGTTTAAGAATGAACTTCTTGTGTTTACAGCAACTGAGCATAGATTGACTAATCAGGCAGGAGTGTATTGGCAGCACCTTAGTGTGGAATTCTTTTCTAATGCCAAACTCCCCATTTCCAGTTACCTGCTACTGATTCCACAGGCTAATGTACCAGATAAAGTTCTGTCATTTCTCCAGTCTGTTGTGTTTTTCTTCCAGATGCACAATAATTAAACTGTCGGCAGTGGACTCAGTGTCTAAACATTGGCATTTTATTGTCTTTGTAGTGAAAGTTCCAGTGGCTGTGAGGCTGTTTTCCTTCTTAAGCATATGATTTGGACAATATATGCTGCTATCACAGTGATACGTACTGCTTATCTTAGGAGTGTGTTTGTCAATATATGTAATGTTTCCTTAACTGTTTAATTTTAATTTTTCATTGTGTTGTCTCTTTCCAGGTTTTGCATGACAGAGAATTTCCTGTTCCAAAGCCCATAGACTACAACAGGCATGCAGTTGTTATGGAGCTTGTTGACGGATATCCTTTGTAAGTAGTGAAACTTGAATTCTCTGTGTTAGAGACCTTGACAACCTTAGGAGAAGTCACGAGGTTAGGGTTTTTCCTTGTCTTCTACACAGAAGTTGCATGTTCTGTATGTTACTGCGTATACGGAGTATTAATACTCGTCATATTCTGAGTTCCAGTTTGTGATCCTTGCTTTGTTAATTCAGGTGAGTTTGTAACTCACTTCTGCATTGTTTATATAGACTACCACATACAATGTGGTTTTGCACCTTTGAGAAAGATAATTTTGCTTGAGTTTTCCAACCTCTGGAAAATTAAATATTGAGGTTTGTAGGTGAAGGGTTGGTTTGGTTTTGAATGCAAAAGACCTGTCTCTTTCATACAATAACCAGGTCTAATCCAGAGACCTTCAGTGTCTAGTAATAGAAAAATACAGTCCATTCTCTTGTACAGGATTTAGGATCTTAAGTTTTATCAAAGGGGAATGAATTCCAAAGTAAAGCAGTTGAAGAATAATGTGGCAAGGACTCAACTGTATTCTGTCTTCCCACCCTCATTTGTTAAATAATTCCACATCCAGCGTGTAAACAGAACACTTCAAGTTCCTTGTGGCAGTCTTCAGTGGAAGTTTACTTTTTCTTCTTTTCCTGACATAATCTGGAAAATCTGATTTTGTAAAAGAGAATGCCAGGGGCCATTTGAATTTCAGTGTAAGAAGATTTAGCTCTTACTGACATGCTAAGATTACCTAAAACAGAAGAAACATAGAAGTTTGCCCAGTCCATTATTTACATAATGCATTATGACAGCAGTGCTCAATGGGAGACAATGAGTGTGAATTTAGATGAGGCTTAGCCTGGTTATAAAGACATATTTTCTTCTCTTGTGGGCAGAGAGGCAGTGGCACAGGGTGCTTGGGGGGATTTCACTGTCTCTCTCCATTCCTGGAAGTTTTCTATCCCAACTAGACAGAGACCTGAACACTCTGGTCTGGTCTCAGATTTGACTCAGCTTTCAGGAGGATGCTGGACCAGAGACCTGAGGGCCCTTTTAATTTGAGCTACTCTGGCATTCTGTCAGATGTATTTCATATAGTTTATCTATATTTTTTAATTAAATCTTTCAAGGTACAGAATATTTTATTTTGCTTAACTTTTCAGGTGCCAGGTACGCCAAATGGAAGATCCTGCTAGTGTCTACAGTGAATTAATGGATCTCATTGTAAAACTTGCCAATCATGGTCTGATCCACGGGGATTTCAATGAGTTTAATCTTATCTTGGATAATAACGACCATGCCACTTTGATTGATTTCCCTCAGATGATGTCAACATCACATGCAAATGCTGAATGGTAGGTTTAGACCTAAGCATGTTTTCCAGGTGAATCTGACAAATGCTGATAACAGCAAACAGTCAGCCATGACTTGTTTCCATAAGTCTTTTCCTGAGTCCTTTTCTGACACTGTTTTGATGCAGCACAAGTAGTGTTCCGAATGAAGAATAAGTAGAAATGTCTCTGCAGAATAAATATGTGATTAATTGCTTCTCAGAGATAATAATACTATTTGGTTAAGAAATTAACTGTGTCCAGCTTCTCTTCCTCAAGCCTTTTGGCTTGAGATTATGAATAGAAATAATTTTCAAATAAAACCATGTAGGATAAATGCTTCTCATTGCAATAGACTTCACTGATTTTTTATTTGTATAATTCTGTGGTTTTTTACAGGTATTTTAACAGAGATGTTAACTGTATTAAGGAGTTCTTCAAGAAACGCTTCAACTATGAGAGTGAGCTCTTCCCAACCTTCAAAGATATCAGGTAGAAATGATCAGATGAATTTGAGTTCTGCTTATGGCACTAGTGTTGGTTTTCTAAGAAAAGTGGATTCCTGTGAGAGATTCCGGTAGGAGAAATAAAATAGACCCTAGTATGCAATTTTAAGTTAAATTTTTCTCATTTCTATTGTGTTTTCTTCAAAGTTACTATAAGTGGTTTTCAAATGTGCTTTAAAATCCTCTGCTGCCTTCTTTGTCTTGCAACCAAGGAAGAGGGGCCAACCTGAATGCTTGATCCAAATGGTGAATGTCCAGGAAATTTCAACAGTGATGCAGAATCAGCCTGTTTGACAGTTCTAATATATTGAGGATTAATTTGGGTTTCCATTTCAAAACTATTTTTAAAATGCTTGTAAATAGTGTGGGTGCCTCCTCAGGCATTATTACATTTAAACTTTTCTTCCTAAAGTGTTTTACTACCTCTAAAAAGTTAAATAAAATTTCACTCACTTTAAGACCGAAAATACTGCAATGAAAACAGTTCTATTTCATCCTGACCACTTTTCCTAAGGAGTTCCACTCTTTAATCAGTCTTCGTATGTCACACCCTTTTTCTGTTTGCTTAAGCATGATTTGAAGTTAAACCCAGGTGTTATTCCTGCTAGAATGAAACTATTTCCTTTGTAAAAAACACCATAAATGCAGGTTATGGAGATGGAATCATCTTCTAGAGGAGTTTTCTTCGATTACATTCTAAGTTAGTATTTCACCTAAAGCCCAGCCTAAAGCCCATGTCTTTTTGTATGTTTCAACAGTGTGTCTTTTTTTGTTAGTAGTGTGGGTAATTTTAGACTAGCTTGGTTAGCATTTTAAACCCGAAGTGTAGTATATTGGTAACTTGTTAAATGTAGCATATTAAAAGAAAACATTCCTCTTTCACAGGAGAGAGTGTTCCCTTGATAAAGAGATTGCTGCTAGTGGCTATGCAAAGGAGATTAAGGAAGATGGTGAACTGCTTTACCCCGCAGGTTCTGATGATGACGATACAGAGGTGTTAGAACTTGCAGAGGACGCTGAGAAAGAGCTCAACTTCTTCAACAAAAATGAAGGAAACAGCAAAGACTTCATGTGTGAAGTGGGTGATTTCTCTGAAAGCAGAACCTCTGACAGTGCTGTGAGCAGCAGTGAGGAAGAGGCTGATGCAGCTGAAAATACACTGAAAATGGCAGAGTTGAGATCAGCCTTGGAAAAAGCTGAAGGGCCAGCTGTGCCTTGGAAATCCAGTGAAGATGCAGAGAGTTCTGCAGTTCCTTCTTTTAAGGGCAAAAGATTAACTGAAAATGCTGCTGAGCTGGAAGGTCAGACAGGTCAAGGAAAGTGCTGTGAGGGTAAGGAGAATGAAGATGAGTGCCCTGAGCTGGTCAACTCACCAGATTTCAATGAGGAATTCAGTCATTACAGGTAAAGATTCACATTTACTGTCTAGGAGTGTGACCCTTCCCTTGCCCCCAAAAATGTAAATGTGTCAAGTAGCTCAAGAAGGACTGCTCTTCAGCAGCCCTTGTTCAAACTGAAGACTAAAAATTCAATTTATTTTGACAATACAGCAGTAAATACCCTTCCTATTGGTGCCGTGGTTGTCCAGCTCTGTTGTAGTATCTAATGAGAAAACAGGTCTCGGACTTCAAAGACCAACTTATTTTCAGTGGTGGATTTTTCCCCTATTTCTTAATTTCAGCTGATACTGGTAATGAAGGAGTTCCTGATGTTAAAAAGCTACTTCTAAATAACATCCATGAATAAGTTTATAATTCACATACTCTGTGTCAAAGCCAAATGTTCTGCGGCTCACTCAGCTGAAGTTATCAAGAAAAAGCTCTTTGGAGTGTTTTCTTCAAATGTATTGTACTATATGTTGTTCTGGGTTTTAATTCCTTTCTTGATATACTTAAAAATTCCTGCTTGCCTTCAGACTAACCCCCTTGTGTGTAAATTCTGTTTCTTGAGTGTGCCAACCCACCACGTGTGTGGATACAGAGATCATACTCTCTCTCATTTGCTTTTGCTTTTCAGTTAAATATTGTCAAAATGTTGTTCAGGATTTGAAGTGTTTTACTGCCCTGGGGCTTCTCTTCTTGTGCTCAGTATTTATATGGCTGTTGTGCAACAAATTCTTTCTTTCACAAAGTGTCTGTCTTGAGCAACTAGTGTTAATGTTTAAAACTTAATGTTCTGTTGCAAGTTTTCAAGTAGTATTCTGGAAAGTGAAGATTTAAACAGGGTGCTCATAAAGGCAAAGGTGTGTTTATCTTGCTAGTGGAATAATACATTCATTTGTTTCAGTAATGAAGAGCATATTGTTCCCATTTCTGGGAACAGAACAAGGACAAAGAGCATCACATCAGTCAGAAGTATTGGGAGCTGTTCAACAATTCCTCCGGTAAATATTGTTATGTTGTCATCTAGTTTACTCTCAGACCACCTTAAATTGCACATAGCTGTTAGCACCTGTTTCTGAAATTGTTCTTTGGCATGAATCATCTTTAAACACTCACCGTCTGTCTTTCCAGTGTGCTTGTCCAGTCCTACAGAAAAATAGGACTGATACTGCTGTAATTGTTTACAAGGAGTGATTTCCAGCACTCTTCCTTCGTATTTTGCTTTTTGTTCTCTGAGGCTCCATATCAACACTAACAACTCTCATTTACTGAATAACTATATTAACATATGTTAATGCACTAACAGCATCAGTTCATCCATTTCTGTTGCTAGCCACAATTAATATTTTTTTATTTTGAATGTGGATACTTGAGTCTAGATTTAATTTTGCCTTTCTCACTTCTCTTCTTAGAGATTTCTTCACATTCTTTTTCCAAAAGATTCCTGTGAACTCACCTTCAACAGCAGTCTCTTGGGCAATTTAAATTTGACCTTCTGAATTACATAAATCAGGATATTTTCAGCAGAATTTAATGTGCTTTTCTTCAACCAAAGTAGGCAGTAGGTGATATGTCTATTTGGCATCATGAGTTTCAGAACAGATGTAGGTTGTGATGATGGAAAGACTGCAGCACTTTCCACCAAGTGCTGCAGTTCAGCAATAGAATTTGGTGAATTTACATTAGGTAACATGTCATAATGGTATCTGCCTTGCAGAATTTATTCTAGCAGTTTTCCAGCAAGATATGATTCCACCATGATGAAATAAATTAAAATTATTTGATTTCTCTTTTTCTTCCAAGAAAAAAATACACAGGTGTGCATTTGGCATCAGTGTGGCAACTTGAGCTGGGACCATGCCATGGTCTACAAGATCATGGCTTCGTTTTGGTTGTGGGCAGATATTGCTATCACAATGGAGAGCAGAGCTCAGAATGAGCCACAGGTGCAAGTAACAGATGAAATTTTATAGAGCTACTCCAGTTTGATGGGGTGGAAAAACTGGAGAAGGAATTGTAAATCTCTAATTCCGCATCTCTCTTGGTCACGCTTGTGTTACAGAGTTGTCGTTTTCCATTAGAATCAGTCTTTTTTTTTTTTTTGTAATCTAAACTTCAGAATAACTAGGATGCTAAAAAAATCAGCCCAAAACAAATAATACTGCTGGACATGGAATGTTCTGCAATATTATCAGTATTTACATTTTTGTGTAAGGCCTATGTTCTGCACTGAGAGGTGTTGGTCCTTTAGCATCTTAGTAAGGAACACACTTGAAGTTAAATTTTAAAATTAAAAAATATTTAAATTGCTATTTATTATAACAAAGACTATCAGAAGATCAAAGCACAGATAACCTCGTAACCCTCTGGGTGCTGAGTCCTAAATGCATAGCACACACACACAGCACTCCATGCAGACCTTGTCTATAGCAGAGAATCTCCTTTTTCAGTCAGCTGAACTTTTTATGATTTTCTTATAAGGAAACAACTCTGTTCATTTCTACAGTCAGTTTCTACATCATGAATGCTCATGTTGTTCCTGAAAAATTTCTGTTGTCATATCATGTCCTAGTGCTAAATGATTTAAAGAAGTTTTGATGACAAAATATGCATTTTTAGGAGCTGGTGAAACAGAAGATAAAGCGTCAACTGACCAAGCAGCAAAAGTCTGCTCTGAAGCAACGGCTGCAGAAAGGGGAGGCAAATATTTACACCAAACAACGTCGAGAAAATATGCACAACATTAAGTCAAGCTTGGATGCAGCCAGTTTCTGGGGATAGTTTACTAAAGCTCCCATGGAACATGAATGTATACAGCTGAAAGGATCATGCTAATTTACCAACAATCCTTCTATGTAAAAGAGCAATCTCTGCTATGCAAACCAGGTATTTTTCTGGGAGTTAATAAACCTCATTCTCATTCCTGTGACTTTGACTGGAAGGTTGTGTTTTGTGTTTCTAGTCAAAACTGTTGACTGTAATTTATATTATATCAGTAGTATTGATTTGGATTATGACAGGAATTTCCAGCAGTGTTCTGTCATAACTGAATTGTGGTGTGTTTCTGGTGCAGAGGCACAAAAAGGCTTTTTCTTTTCCTCAGTTGTAGATGCACAGTTATTTGCATAAATGTAAACTGGAAATAGTTTTTGCTAAGTTAATCAGATGTAACATTATTGTCCTTTAAGTTTTCTTTGAAAACAAGGGGACTCTGTCAGGTGTAACAACTTAGTTTCACTGGCTGAAATAATAATTTAGTACAGGATGTGACTTAACCTGCTGGAGCTTAGAAACAGAAATAGGAGAAATCATTAAAATATTTATTGGCCCAAGTACATTTTTGAAGAGCTGTTCTACAAAACAATACCGAAGCACAAAAAACCTTACTGTCATTTTATTCTGAATGTATAAGTAGCTTACAGTAGATGTAAAAAGTTAATCATAAAAAATGGTAAAATACAACTGAATAAGATCTGTAAAAGTATCAGGATTTAACAGTAATTTAGAAATCTTTCAGTATTGTGCTTGTGAGTGTTCATCCTTCATAATGTCACTGTCATTTGCACAAAGTGGTACCTCAACATGATTCCATTAGTTCTGTTTTAATCATCAGTGCTGGCAGAAGTGACCAACAGGAGTTTAGTCTCATTTGTGTATCCATTCTGATTAGTTTTGGAGGTGTTTGATTGATGGTTTGTTGGGTTCTTAAAAAATATTCAGTGTCTTCACATGACCTGGATAGTACTCTGTAGGCAGGAAACCCTGAAACATAAAAAAACCCCTAGAACACAAACCTACAAACACAGTGGTCATTCTTACACCAAAGGCCCTTCACAAACACCAAGCATTTATCTTCCTAGTCACCCTAAACAGACACTGCTGGTGTTTCACAAGAAGAAACAGGAAGTGATGTAACCTGGCAGTTGGGGGTGTTAAATGTGAAAAATTCAACTTCTCATTTTCACTGGCACTGGATATTCTCACCTGTGGCTCCCAGTTCCCTTCACTCTACACACGACCAGGGTGCAGCAGCAGCTGTCTGCACAAGGGACGCTGACACGGCCACATGGCCATCAAAGCTCAGAGCCCACGGTGACTGGCAGAGTAAGGTCATGCCGCCGCTAGCATCGCTGTGTCCCCCGTGGCAGCTGGGCGGACTAGGGAGAGCAGAAAGAGGAGTTTCGGTGGCTGAAGCCTTTCCCCACCGAGGAGTCAAGCCTCCTCGGCTGCCCGCCCGCTGCCCCTTCCCACCAGTATGGCCCCAGGGTGGGGAGGTGTCAGTGGCTCTGGGCTACCTGGTGGGGCCATAGCCAGCCACATCTGCTGGCACTCTGCGCTCTGGGAGGAGCTGGCGGCGCCTTCGCCGCCGCCGTGCACCGGGAGCGTGGGGCCGGGAGTGCCGCCGACCGACTCCGCAGGCGAGGACAGCAGGACGCGCAGCGCGGGTAGAGACAAGCTGCACTCGCAGCCTCCAACTCCTTCCCTGCCTCCTTTTCGGTCCCTCAGGCATCTCCCCACCTAGAGCCCGTTCCTCGTGGCTGCTTGCCCCCTCCTGCACCGGGGGGGTCTTCGCGCATGCCCCTGGTACCTCTTTCCTTCTCCCGCTCCTTTGTATGGCTAAGGAGGAATGTTTGACAAGACGGAACGTTGGCAGTGAATCCTCTATTTTCTTCCTTTCTCCGAAATTGCATCCTCAGGCTTGTTTGCTCCATAGCCCCTCTCAAATAGGTTGTGTTCTAGTGATCTCTGTTTTCTGGAGGTTTCAACTGAAAAGAAGGAAGGTGAAATCTTTGTACATGATATAGACAGGCATAGATGACAGATATTTATCTTTCCATGCAATAGAAAGCAAAGTGCTAGCAGAACTCTAAAACAGCTTTATTTATTACTGTATGATTTAATTGTAATAGATATTTAGATTAAGTATCATTAGATCGATATTTAAATACATTCCTAGCACAGTTAAGACTTTTCATGGTCTACTGAAGATAAAAGGAAACCATGTTTTTAAGGAAATACCTCCTTCACAACACTGGTTTCAAAAGCCAGTTGCAGACCTTTTTCTAGATAGCTCTTTATAGAGAAGATTTTTTTGTTATTTAATCACTCCTTTAAATTATCTACTAATATCTTAGGAAGGAATCTTTCAGGTGTCTTTTTCCATGGCCAAAAATCCCTGGCAATTAGAAAGGAGCAATTCCTTTCTGAAACCATCCATCTCCCTGCTGTCTCAATATGCAGCCCTGGAGCCTGCATTTTCCTCTCCATGCTGCTCTCCCTCTCGAGGAATCCTGTCATATTGGGGTGAGATACAGAGGAACCTGCTCCTGTATCCTTACTGTACCTTCAGTGCAAGTGTGTATTTCCAGAGTGTATCATCCCCCAAACTCTGACTCTGTTACTCTGAATCTGAAGTTTCCTTGGTAGGGCTGACAGTAAGTGACCTTTTGGTGTGAGCTAAAATTTTGCTTTTCATCTGCTTCAAGTGCCTCCTCCTTGCATCTGAAACATAAAACCTCATTTATTTTGCTAGGCATAGACAGACCAAGTTTGTTTCGCACTTCATGCCTTGTAACATAAATGACAGGAAGAATATAAAAGAATAATCCATTGTTACCTTTTGTTCTTTTCACATGTTTTTAGTTTAGCTGGGAGACCTGCCTAAAACTTTCAATTTACCATAGATATCTCATCCTACAAATATTTAGAAGCCAGGAAACTTTATAGGCTTCAGATTGCTAAGTGTAAGTTAGGTACATGATACCTTTGGTAGTACAGTATCTAAAAAGCCATATTAAAATATGATCCATCAGTTTAACTAAAACAAGCTACACTTGGTACTCAGTAGGACTCACTGATTCTATGGTCTTCAGCTGAGCAAGAAGGTCAAAGATCTCACAGGGTTTTTTTAATAGCACTACACCTTCAGCTGCACCAGAAAGTCTGAGGTTTTCCAAACAGCACAGGAAGTATTTGGCTTAAACAGCAACTTACTGTACAAGGTTTCTCATAATGTTTATAGACGACCCTCTGTACCCTGAACTAAAATAGTTCAGTGGTTCATGTAGTGGAACAGCTGATAAAGCTTCAAGTGCTTCTCAAACCTTGTGGCTCTGGGGATTTTACTGTGATAAGCAGAATAAAAAAACTGCTGAAGCCACCAAACATCCCAGCTATTGCAAGATCATACTCTGAATGGCCGTAGAAAGAAGCTGGATCAAAGATAATTGGACCAGAATCATCCTCAGCTACATTTCCTCCCCAGAGATCCCCATGCAGGGGAGAAGGAATGATTTCTACACCACAGAAAAAGCCGGGTATCTACAGCTGCAGGGGGGAAAAGCAAGACATGTAAATTACTACAAGCATTCACCTTGAAATGTAGAAGTTTATCTGCATACTTTAAACATTTTAAAAGTCAGCTAAATAACTGACTGTAACTTCAAACAGCACAGGACCAACTCGAGAGATGCTGAGCAAATCCAGAGGATTCCTGTTTTTCATGAAAGCCAGCAGCAGAATAATCATCCAAATCTCTTTTAGGAAGACAGTAAAGGATTTAAAACTGCATTTGGTGCTGTAATATTGACCAGATTTAATAAAAACAACCACCACCAGTGGTGGTGCTCAGGCATCTCTCAGCAACCTTGAAGAAGTACCCAAAGAGCCAAAACTGCAGTCACTTAACCAGATGCAAACAGTAAATCAACAATGTTGAACAGTACTGCTTACGTACGTTTTTCATAATGGAAGTGTTCCAGGGAGTGAGAAATATGATCTCTGTCTGTAAGAGTTCCCAAACAGTAAGGCAAAGTGCTATCTACCACTTTGGAATTCACTCTGGAATGTTAGCATAGGGTGATGTGGCAAAAGCCATTACATCTTAAAGGGCTGTCCTGGGTTGTAGTTTAGGGTGTATTCTATCACCATCTTCAGTTAATGGCCCATCAATGCCTTGTGCATGACTCATAGATAGCTCCCTCCGGGAGTTCTCTCTCTTTAATGGGCCATCAAGGACCTCCTATATGACTCATCATCCCACAGTGGGATGCTCCGCCCAAGGGGAGGAGCCAAGCATTCTCACCTGGATATAAGCTGGGATTTGGAGCAGTAGAAGCAGTGCTCACCCACTGGATTCCCAGATGACCAGAGCTACCAGACTTTTCTACGAGATCACTGCTTCAGGAAGACCACCTCAGCTGGACTGCTTCCATTACCCTGATCACGTTGTATTCTGACTATGTCAGTGGGTTTTTTTTTCTTTTGGTATTGTTACTTTTATTTTTTTTTTTTTTCCTTTTCTTCTCATCAGAAGAACTTTGACTGACTTAGAGCCTCTCAGAACATTTCTGACTTAGAGCCTCTCACTTGGTTTGTTTTCAAACCACAACAAGGGCATTTTAATCCCTAGAACCTGGAGTCTTTTACCAACAGAGCCTGGTGCAAACCAACAAACAGGAGCTTTAAGAAAATAAAATCTAGATAACCGATACCCAACTGTCATTTTAATGAAAACTGAGAAAATTGCTTGTACCTGAAGCTGTGCTCAAAGTTCCCTTGCTTCCCTGTCTTCTGAGGTCCTTTCAATCAGGTCCATCTGGGGCTGAATCCTTTGTCTTGAAAAGAAAACTCACGCAGTCACTGTGCCAGTTGTTCACCTGAAGGAACAAGACTGCAGATGTCAGTCCTATACCCCACAAAAGGCAGATTTTCTTCTATTTCAAATAAACCTTTTGAGGAACACACAGCCTTTGTGCTGGTACCATCCAGGACAGTAAGTGATACCATTTAGTTGAATGTTATCTTAAAACATTAAATCGGGGAAATAAATAATTTTCTCTCAGTGACTAAAACCCAAAAAAACTGAAGAGCTATTAGACACACACAAATCAGTGTCCAATGCAGCTATAAGTGCTGGCCCAAAGCACTACTTTTCTTAGCAGGATTAACCGTGTTTTTCCTTATTCATGGCTGCTTAAAAATTCATTTATTTACATTATGATAATTTTGACCCTTTGTGTCACCCAAGGAAAAAAGAGTTAAACTTAAAATTCCATCAGTCTGATGAAGTACAACCTACCTGTGGAAGACAACCACAGCAGGTAACTGTATGAAAGCCAAACCAGTCCACAAACTGGACTTCATTTGCCCTTGTCCTTTACCTTTCAAACCAAAGACGAAAATTCAACACCAATGACTAAATACTGAACATCCACAATGTAAATGAACCTTAAAACTATGTACGGGTACAATGCTGCTTCCACTGAGAATAAAACATATTGCACTTTAATGGTTTTTTTTGTTACAGTGGTTGCTGCTGTTTTTTTAAATTTAAAGCTCAATGTAAAGCAGCCATAGTAAACTTTTTACTTTTGTATTTTGAGGTACTGTATCTCTTTTGATACCGTGTCCTTGTGGAGACTGCAGTTCAGGCTCCCAAACTGAATACATGCTTTGCTCACAGAAATGCAAACAAGGCAAACAAAAGCAAAAAGAAGAACCCCTCACCTGTGTGTTTCATCCCAACCTATTCTCATACTATCTTTAGTGGAAGAAGATGAACCTGCCCTGAAGTGTCAAAAGCTGCTGTAATTATTTTGTAAATTATTATTCATTAGGCTCAATTTGCAAACAGCTGTGTACTGTACCAACTGTGCTCCTTTCTTTCTTCATCTTCCCTCTAAGCTGCTGGTTATGAAGGTGAAGATCAGCCAGCTGAGTTCCAAGCAGTGCTGAATGTCTAAGAAACAAAATAATGTTAGCAACTCTGACACATGAACAAATCCAGACCTTGATATTCCAGGCATTACTTGAAAATGTTTAACAAGCAAGTAGAAGTTCTCCATCTCTAACAAAATAACTTCCCAAAGTATTCTAGTACTATAAGCACTTTGTCTTCCTATCAAGACTGCATATTAATATAGACAAAATGAACTTACTTGGTTGTTTCTGACACCGCTATTGAAAGTGAAATCATAAATTTACTAACAATGAAAAGCTATTAACTTTAATTCCTGTGTAATATCACTTCCATAAGCATTTTCAGTAAGGTATTTGTAAGAAAGCATGCACGTAACATGGAACATGTTAGGCATTTTTTTTTCCCCTCTGGCAAACTGTCTTTGGAAAATAGAACCAGACAAGGCTGATCCTCTTCTTTCTATCACTGTCTCTGGCCACTCTTTTCTAAAAGGCCTCAAAGGAAGGTGTCAGGTAGGCCTAGTTTAATATCTATTTTTAATAAAAGCTGATCCTCTACGAAGTTCAGAAAAGTCTTGCAGTAATCGCAAACAACGCTTACAGCCAGCTGCCCCCAAATTAACAAAATTATGCTCCTTTTCCTTTTTTTGACCTTTCTCAACTTTCTCTATTCTAAAGGCACAGTCATTTAAAGCAAATTTAGTTCTTAATTTTGTTCCTGTCAACACAGATTGTAGCTATCCTCCAGAATCTGCACGCCAAAGGTACCATTTGAAATCCAAACCAGAAAGATCTCTGCTCTTTCTCTTGGGACGCACTGAGAGCTCTTCATGAATCAGAAAGCCTGGCCATGAGCAGGATGAGGGACAAGACTTTAAACTGGCTACAGACGTTCTGAAAGTGAGAAAAGAAATTGGTTATGATCATCTCCCCAGTGGAATCAGATGGAATTCATCATATTAAGTGCTAGTCACAGGGAAGGGTCAAAAGCTTGAAACTATCAAAATGAAGGCTAAGTGTTGCAAAAATACTGAAATCAAGATTAATTCATTTGGGAAAGTGCCTCTGCATACTCGTGACAAGCATTTGAGCACTGTCTTATATCAAAGACAAGTAAACAAACTTAAAAAAAAGATAATCTGGTTGGTCATTTTCCTTACTGTAAAAAGTAACCTCATTGTAAAAACCACTAATTACCTAAACAAACCAACAGTAACCAAAACCCAGACACCCTTCTTGATGTATCATCAGTTTGCTAAGTGAGGCATTATGAAGTATTTTATATACAGTTCTCTGCTTTGTAACTTTCCATATGTCCCTTGACTTGCTTTATGAAAAATTTAAATAAGTTTCTCCCATGAAAACAAGTGATTTAATTGTCAAAATAGCCCAAATTTCCAGTCAAAGGAGGCAAAAATAACTTTTTACCTGTTCAAGTTCTTAATTTCCAGGTGTTCCATCACTAGCACAGTATTGTCCCCAGGCAGTTCTACAACCTTGATGGGTTTAGGCATTCTTGCTGTCTGCATTTTCAGGATGGCTTCCAAACTTGCCATTTCTCCCAGAAACATTCTTCTGGGATATTAAAGAAAAACATTAGTCTCTATAATCATCAGTCATAGGTAAACTAAACTAAACTAAACTATAAAATAAAGTTTGGAGCAAATAGTTACTGAAGGACAATATAAACAGAACTGCACCATCAGGCCTGATGATAATTTGACAGTTGCAGAAAATTCACGTTGTAAAACAAAGTGAAAAGCAACTTAAGTTCTAGCATTCTCCATAACAGAAACTCTGTTTACAGCTGAAAGACTGTAAACTGCAAACACACAAAATGTGTGCAGTATTCTATTAATATAGCAAATGTCTAGAAAGCCATGGACAATATACACCATCAGTTGGGAGGCTAGAAGAATGGCGCCGACCTTCACAGACACCATGACTTTCCAGACCAAGTAATAGAGTCAAGCTTCAAACACAGCTATACTTGCAGCCACAGAATCACAGAACCAGACAATTGTTAAGGCTGAAAAAGCTCTCTAAGATCCCTGAGTCCAACCACTAACCCAGCACTGCCCTGGGCTCTCTGTGCCAGTGCCTGACCACCCTGTGTGTGAAGAAATTTCCTCCAACATTCAATCTAAACCTCCCCTGACCCCACTTGAGGTTGCTTCTTCTCACTTGCTCCCTTCGAGCAGAGCCTGACTCTGCCCCCTTCTGTCAGGGAGCTGTGCGGAGCCAGACGGACCCTCCTTTCTCCAGGCTGAGCCCCTTTCCCAGCTCCTTCAGCTGTTCCTGGTGCTCCAGCCCCTTGCCCAGCTCCGTTCCCTTCTCTTGACAGTCTCCAGCCCCTCAATGCCTTTCTTGTCATGAGATGCCCAAAACTGCCCCCAAGATTCGAGGTGTGGCCACAGCAGCGCCCAGCACAGGGGACAGTCACTGCCCCGCTGCCACACCAGGACTGGCACAATCCAGGGATGCTGCTCCCCACTGCGGCGCCCGCCCGGCCCGGCCCGGCCCCCCGATGCCCAGCCCGGCCCCCCGATCCCCACCCCGCCACACGTCCCCCTCGCAGCTGCTCTTCACGAACACCCGGCCGCGGGCCGTGTCCTAGCTCCGGCCCGGTCGCTGGGAGCACCGCGGCGCCACAGCTCGCTTCAACGCCTGCTCCATGGCGGCCGCCGTCAGGGCAGGCACGGGCGGGAAAAAGAATTAAAGGAATGGGGAAAGGCGGGGCGAGAAGGGGCGGGCAAGGGGCAGCTGGGGCGGGGAAAGGGCGTTTGAGGGGGGCAGAGGGAGGCTGAAGGGCGTAAAGGGCGGCTGGAGCCGGCAAAAGGGCGGCAGGAGCGGCTGAGGCGGCTAAAGAAGCCGGGCTGAGGACCTGGGAGCTGCGGCCAAAGGGCTCTCTCGCTCCTCATATGCCGGCTTGCTCGCGTGTTCAGTTTTGTTTTTGTGTTCATGACGGCATCAGTTACAAAATCGCAGAATGTTCTGAGTTGGAAGGGGCCCACGAGATTCGTCGAGTCCGACTCCTACCCGTACACAGGATACTCCAACAATCACACCCTGTGCCTAGAGCGTTGTCCAAATGTGCCCGTTGTTCAAATTGGTGCTGTGACCGCTTCCCTGAGGACCCCGTTCCAGTGCACGAACACCCTCTGGGGGAAGGAAGCTTTACCTAATATCCAGCCTAAACCTGCCGTGACACAATTCAGATTTCCCTGGGTCCTGTCACTGCGCATCACAGAGCAGAGATCAGTTGTCTGTCCCTTCTCTTCCCTCACGAAGTTGAATACAGCAATGCTCTCCTCAGACTAATTGGGAAAGAGCTCTGAGATCATCAAGTCCAGCCTGTGACCAGACATCAAGTCCACCTTGTTAACCAGACCACGGCACTAATGTGCCACGTTCCTTAAACACCTCCAGAGACAGTGATTCCAGCACCTCCCTGGGCAGCCCCTTCCAGTGTCTAATCACCCTTTCTGTGAAGAAACTCTTCTTAATGTCCAACCTAAACTTCTGCTGGTGCAGCTTAAGACTGTGAGCTCTCATCCTTGTCCCTTGTTCCCTGAGAGCAGAGTCTGACCCCCACCTGGCTGCACCCTGCTGTCAGAGAGTTGTGGAGAGCCAGAAGGTCCCCCTGAGCCTCATTTTCTCCAGGCTGAGCTCCCGCAGCTCCCTCAGCTACTTCTCATCAAACCTGTGCTCCAGTCCTTCACACATCAATTGAGTTGGTGGGTTTCTTGGGTTGATGACCACGAGTTGGTGATCACAGTTTCCCCTGCCACAATTACACTTTACCCAGTTTGATAAGTTGGCCTTATTTTGTTCCTCATAATCTGGCCTTGTCTTGGCTGTTTGGCCAAGCGTCCTTGATGTGAAGATGTCAGGATTCTGTGATATCTGGTTTTAGTTATTTTATTACCTCAATTTACTTGCCTTTATTGTTTTTCTGTAGCTTCTGCAATTGCTGAGACATGTTAAACATGATTTATCTATCTGGAAGCCTGATAGTTCATCATTATCAAGTCCTTGATTTCTGCCTTGAGATTTAGTTTAATTAGTCTGATCCCAAGGATGGAGCTCCTCTGCTATGTAAACAGATGGCGAGAGCCGTGGAGGCTCAGCTGTGTGGAGAAGGGAAGGCTCCAGGGAGATGCTTTGAGCCCCTTCCAGGTCCCAGAGGGTCTCCAGGAGAGCTGCAAAGAGACTTGCGACAAAGTCTGGAGTGTCTGGACAAGGGGTGATGTCTTCAAGGCTGGAAAAGGACAGGGTTAAATTGAGTATTGGGAGGAAATTCTTCCCTGTGAGGGTGGTGAGGCCCTGGCACAGGGTGCCTAGAGAAATTGTGGCTGCCTCTGGGCACCCTGGAAATGTCCAAGGCCAGGTTGGACAGGCATTGAAGCAACTTGGGACAATGGAAGCTGTCCCTGCCCATGGCAGAGGGATGGAACAAGGTGGTGTTTAATCCTCTTTAAACCCAAATTATTAATGGATTTAATGAAAGCAAAGGTCCACAGAGAGCTCTGCCTGCCACTGCCATTCCTTATGTCTCCTTTGAAACCTTTCAGGAGTTGCAAATCTTTCTATTTTGGGTTCTGAGAAATAAATCCCACTTCATCTGTGTGGTAGTGTTGGTGAGGATGGACGAGCAAGAGTGGGAAAAAGTGATGGGAGCAGTAATTGGCAATAATGATGTGTACCTGAGAAAAGAAAGAAACCATTAATAAAAGTTTTTTTTTAAAGTGCTATGATTCGTGGTCTATGCAAATAAACTAACTTTCTGTTTATACTCATTTGCCTCTCATTTTATTTTTCACAGTATTGCTGAAACTGGCGGAAGTTTTACATTTTCAAAGTTTATGCTTTCAAAATACAACATAAGATATTCAAAGCCTATTTTGAGTTTTCAGACAAGTGATGCAGTTAAGCTGTATCCCATCATTAAGCAGATCTGCATGCCAGAAAGATCAAAGCTAGGTTTCTTGCTGATCACGTGCAATGTCTTGAGCTGGGGTCAGTTGTCTGCACTGGCTTGATGGTGGAGAGAAAAGAGGAGAGAGATGCTGTTTGATCACTACTAAATACCAGCTTGAGGATTTACAGCAGCCAGCATCAAGGATTAGTAAAATCCTATGTGGAGCTCACCTGTCTACAGCATCTGCAGCACCAAACTGTTGATGGAGTGGAATCCTCCAGGAATGGCACTGGATTTCCAGCACCTTCTGAAGCAACACACTCAAATGGACCAGAACAAATCCCTTCCTGTTTGCCAGCACATTTTTCCTGTTTCTCTAGCTGCACATGACAGCAGCAATCTTGCATTTTGTCAGCAACCCCAGCCAGGGTGTCACCATGGGCAATGTTTGTGTGTCTGTGTGAGGAGGTCAGGTCTACAGGTCAGGCAGTAACACCATCACTAACCCTGCTTCAGTGGGCTCCCAGCATTTGCTGAACGTCCACAGCAATGTCCACTCCAGGTACACAAGAGAGATGCAGATTCATGGTGCTGTCTTTCAGCACATAGGCTGTCGCAGACACTCACAAGGCTTCAGAAATGCTCAGTGCAAGTAGAGCAAAACCTTCCATTAAAGCCCTGTCTGGTCCCAACGATGAACTGCAGTGCTGGACCTCTGCAGCAGCACTGTCTTCCGGCTGCAGTATAGGCACAACCTGTAACCCAGAGGGTGCAGGTGCCTACAGGTCAGTGCTATGAAAGGGGGGTGAGGAAAATAATCCATCAGCTGTGCTGGGTTTCAGTGACACAGGGACAGGGCTGTGAATGGTTGCACACATTGAGGCAGCTGTGGCAGCATGCTGTGTCCCAAATGGCAGCTCATGTCAGACCCAGGCATGTGGCTTAGATACAGGGCACAGAACTGCCAGAATGGGTCCCAGTATGGAGAGCTCCACAGCATTTTAACCTGAGCAGCCACATTGCTTGTCAGATCCCATCTGGGGTGCTGCAGCAGGACTTCAGTGAGTTCAACAGCCACTATGTAACCCTGAGCACTTGGGCATGGGTGTGCTCAAGACACTGGGCAGGTACACCCAGGGGAATGCAGCTCTGCATATGGGAGGGTTTCTCTTCCTTTGCCACTGAAGGGCACAGCTGAAAACGACTGCACTAACCCAGGGCACTCAGGGCCGATCTGGTCTCAAGTAGGAAACACAAATGTCCCATCCATGCAATAGAAAGGGATGCACCTTGCCTGCCTTTACACTTTGAGGAATGCACTTTGAGTGCCTTTGAACCCACAAATTAAGGAAAAAGGTTATTGAATGCCTGTTTTCTGGAAGGGGAACATTTTCTGCTTCAGAGTGATTCAAAACAGGGTGATTTGATGCTGGAAATGAAATCTGCTAAGCCATACTATGAAAATCTTCTCCGAAACACCAAAATCTTGTCAAGAGCACCAAAATCAGATTTGAAAACATAATGCTTCCCTTTTCACTTTGGCAGCATTTTGAAATGACAAATGCAGTGAGACACTCAAAGATCTGGCCCTGTTTTGACCAAATAATCTGTGCTTTCACAGGATAAAGTAAGCACAATTTACATTAAAATAAACAACAAAAAAAAGGGCTGCATAAAATGAAAGTTTCTGCTATTTGGTAATCTCAGTAGTTTATCATTACAGACATGTAATCTTTGTTGTATTTCTGGCACTCAGGTTAAAAATCTTTCAATAAATATTTCATGTAAACAATACGTTCTTTGCCTCTCTCTCTTTCAAAAATACTTGATAGTAGCATATAAGTAATTACTAACATATTTAAGTTATAATCTTTCCCAAACTCAAGATATGTTTCATTTTTGTAAAACAGTAATTTCCCCAATATTATTAAAGCTGAGGAACTCTTAGATTGGTAAATGCTCTTATCTTCTACAATGTAAGTAGCATTTTTATAGGAAAAATCTACAGCTACAAGCAGATACTTTTAGCCATCACTGCCATGGGGGCTGAAGTTGCAGGGGTGAGTTTCTGCCAATTTAACCCTCCAAAACAAGGTGATTTCTTGTTCTTTTGTGCAAATTTCTAGTCCTTCTACCACTTAAGGCAAAGAGTAAGCATTAACAAAAAAGGAGAGAAAACAGCCCTAGACTTACCCTAAAGTATTTAAATTTCCTACATTATTTTTCTTGAAATGTGCACAACTTCACAGAAGTATTGGATCTCCAGTGTCTACAAATACATTTATTTCAATGCACAAAACCTGAGCCTTGAAAGAGGAAAAGACCAGATGAAAGCAGCTTCAAATGTCATAAGCAATAACAACAAAAAGTAGTTACAATGCTGAAATATCTTTAATACAAAAGTTTGACACTAGTTTACATAGTCTTGAATAATTAAGTATCTAGTGTTGCAACGCAAGATGTATTCTATTTCCATCTTTGTTGAGACTGGTTGGGGAGGCATTTTTCTTTATCTCTTTTATGACCCATTCCTCATAACCTCAGGAGGGAGGGGCCGGGTGTCTTCTGTTATTGGGCCAGCTGTTAAAACCAGGTGGAGCTGTGTTCTTATCTCATCCATGACCCATCCTCCCTCTGGGGGTTATCTGCTGTTAATAGGCCATTAAGGCTCACCACATGACTGACAAAATTATATGTAATTGCTAATAATATGAAATGCTCCACCCACGGGGAGGAGCCAAGAATTCCTACCTCGATAAAACCTGCACTTCAGAACACCAAGGAAGCCTGTTTTCCACTGGATTCCCACTGGAACACGGGACACATCTCTCCACCACTAGACCCTTCTACAGGATCATCCCTACTCCAACAGAACTACATCTGTCATTCCAGGAGGACTTAATTGGACTGCTCCCAACACCCTGACTAACAGGGTGTCAGGTTGTATTCTGACTCTGTCAGTGTTTCTTTTTTTTTTGCTTGTTTGCTTTTTTTGTGCTAATACATTTTTATTTTTAATAAAAATTTATTCCTAGTAAAGGACTGGAAGTCCTATTCCCATATCTTTGCCTTAAAGCCCCTTAATTTCAAAATTTTAATAATTCAGGGGGTGGGAGGGGGTATATTCTCCATTCCAAGAGAAGCTCCAGCTTTTCCTTGGCAGATACCTGTCTTTCCAAACAAAGACATTAAGTTACAATTCAATAATGGCATACATAATCTTACAGATATTAATCCTAAATTTTAAGTAAATAAACTGCACTTGATAAACTACCTGGCTGAAGCAGATGACTGATGCCAGGACTCCTCTTCCTCATTGTCCAGTTCCTGTATTAATCTCTTGATGTGGACAGCCTGTTATGGAGATGCTGTTCTATTCTTCACCTCTGAGTAGCTGTGGGTAAACTATGAACGGGGAGGTAAATTTAGGGCATGCAAACATTTCCACAGAGTTTAGAATTTCATATTCTTTGCTTTAAAGTAGCCTTGAGCAAGACTCAGAGTTTACACCTTCCCAGAGACTCTTTTTGTCTTCTGATACACTAAGACTTTTCTAAAAAGCATCTTCAGGACAAAACCCCCTATGAAATCAATACAAAGAACATTTCCACACTACCAGAAAATGTAAAGTCATGTAATACACTGAAAATACACTCAATTTGACATAAGGCATTTTCTTCTTTGTGAGCTACCACTCTATTGCTTTGCAAAAACAAATCTCCACCTCCTCTATCCCCCAAGATCTGCAATTAAACCTGTCAATAGGCAATAAAGACAGCTCATGCTTAAAGACTCTCTTTGAGATGTATCTTGTGCTGCTGTGCATCTACAGACAGCTAAATCAGGTGAAATCTGAGGGCTGAACAAAATTTTTTAGCTCAGTTTTGCAAAAGTGAGAGGTAGCCCATGCATCATCTGAGGGTATATGCCAATTCCACAAGGTTTCCTTTCATCTGCTGAAGCTAAACCTTGGAATCTGCCTTGCACAGCTCCAGACCTGAGAGTGTGGCTGTGGCACAGGGCTGGCAGTGCAAACAAAGCAAAAAAAGAGTGCCAATTGTTAGTTATGTCCTTGCTGTGAACCGAAAGATATGACTAATTATATTATTTTTTCTTTATAGACTAATCTAAAAGAAGAGAAAAATGTTCTATTTAAACTTTTAAAAAATTCTGTTTTAGAGAATTATTAATATCCAGAAACAATTTTTTTTTCATTTTTTCTTTCACAGTCTGCACTGTGTCTGACACTTGTGTTTAAGACACCAATAATCACACTTCCATATTTGCTTATCATCTTTTATGAAGTGAGCAAATGCCACCCCTGCATTTCAGCATGAACAGAAGTCCCATCACTAGAGACATGCAAGAAGTAACTTCTGTTTCTAGTTCTGCTGAAGAAAGGACAGACCATGACTGAGCATTTTGAGAGGGGATAATAAAGCAAATTCTGATGGCTAAACCTGCAAGTGCTCAGCTAGTCTGGGTGCCACTGGAGTACCTTTTCCCAGCACTGGTAGTGTGTTGGGGGCTGCCATCAACAGCTCTCAGTGCCCATCCTACGGCCATCACTCCTGTTTCTCATCCTGCCTGGTTGGGGCAGCCAGGCACTGCCGGTGCAGCACTGAGGGTGAGCTGTGCGGGAAAATGTCCTTGTAAGGTGGTCATGGGGTGGGTGAATGGGACCTAGGGAGGTGGGAGAATGATCTTCTTCAGGGGCCTGGCCATTCCTTCCTCCCCTCCCTGGGACAGTCAGTGACTACAGCTTCTCCTGCAATGTGTGATACCAATGAATGGGAGCAGCTCCTGATCCTTAGCTCTCCCCCAAAATGCTGCCAAGCACAGAAATGGCCAGAGAAAATTACAGCAACTGCCTCATCTGCCAGGACAGTCCAAAGGATGTGGCGTCTGCTCTGCCCTGTCATCACCGGTTCTGCCTGGGCTGCATCCTGCGGTGGACGAAGACAAATCCATCGTGCCCACTCTGTAGGACACCAATAGAGAGTATTAGGTTTTCTGAGCGGGGTGAACAGGACTATTTGCTGTTTGCTGTCATCTCCCCTGAAGAGTCAGCAGAGACCAGCGGCCACTCAGGGGCAGCTCTCATCCTTCTGGATGAGAACAGAGCCCATGGCCCTCTGGTATCCCCTGCACCTTCTCCACAGGGAGAGGCCAGCAGCCAGGTTGGGTCAGTGCCCTGAAAACAGTCCCCATTGCCCAGTGTTCCTTCGCAGCATGATGCCTGGGGCTGGGCAGGACTTATCCATTGAAAATGGCATCTTGCAGACTCTCTTGGCTGAGACAGAGGCAGGAGGGAATATACTGGGGCTGGTAGTGGCTGGCAGGGGCCATGGAGAACAGCATCCTGCACAGTCCAGTGGCAGACATTCAGGAATAACCTGGAACACTGGAGGCCACCCCAGCCAGGAGATCCAGCAAACCCCTTTCTCTGCCTGTCCCTGCAGAGCTGGACCAGCCCCAGGAGGAGAAGATTTTCTCCAGTTTTGAGATAATCCAGATTCTCTTGCCTGTTGAACCCAGGGAACTGACAGAAAAACAAATAAAAGGAAAGCAAAGTAGAATACAAGTTGATTTCTACGAATGAGACTTTGATTCCACTCCTCCAATCTCTAGTCTCCAGTGTCTTTAAAAAACCACTTCTTTCATGCCATCAAATCAATTATTTCCATATCTAACTAGCTCAATAATCATTTACCAACTTACAGCTCTCAGAACAAAATGACATTCAATCAAGTTATGATATCAAAGTTAATCACCATCAAAGGCTTTTCACATTACACAGGAAACCATGTGTCGGAGTACTGTTAAAATCTGCTCGAAACTGCAGCTTTGGATTGAGCATGTGCCTGAGTTATCCGATGCTGGGTATACTCAATAGCCAATAAAAGAAAAGTTATGTATAAAATAAACATGGCTAAAAGTTGCATTACATCACATATGCATCGGTTATACTTTTTGAAAGACTAAATTTTGTCTGCAATAATTCTGAAGTTCATCAGCTGCCCACATTTTTCTGTTCTTAAAATACAAAATTGTACTGCTTTCAAAAGTAAGAATCTTCCTCAGGCTGCTAAGTAAAAATATGTTTGCAACACATTACTTCAAACAGGAAGTGTTTCTCAAATATTTTACAAAACTTAGGGGAAATTCTCTCTTCTTGCAAAATTCACATTCCTGTACAGACCCAAGCCAATTGTGCCTAAGCAATCATAATTACTTACATTATCACTGTGTCCTATAAAACTACAAAGTACATATTATTTAGTGTCAGTAACTTCATAAGCTAAACTAAAAGTTTAAGATTTTCCATTGGGAATCAAGGTGTATCTGACAGTATTTCAGAGACTAAAAGGTGTTAAAATACTACAAATACATAAAAGTGCAGTCCTATACAGCATGTAAACAAAGTAAAATATCATGATCTTGACAGTTACATTTTTCCACTCTAATCTTTTCCTGAAGATTTGCATAGGTACTGGGTAACTGGGCTGGGCTTAGCGTGTCCCTGAGAGGCCCTGGGGCTGCAGGTGCTGCCTGGGCAGAGCAGGAGCATCGCTGCCCCGTCAGCTGGCAGGCCCTGGGCAGGACCCAGCGCGGGGCCCCTCCTGCAGAAGGAGGGATCAGGCCCTGCTTGGGGACCCTTCATTCTGGTCAAATCTATTGAACAGTTAAGAAAGTCAAAATGAAACCTTTTCCAGCTGTCTCCCTCTGGTTTACAGTTTTAGGGTCCAAAGCTCTGTGCTGCAGGTGGCCTCAGTGTGTGCAGAGCAGTGCAGCCCCCATAAAAACCCCTGGTTTCCCTACAGGTCACCGTGACTTGTTCCCAGGTGTGCCCAGCTCTGGCAGGGGAAACACCCCACAGCATAGTTGTATAATAAATATTTTATTATACACCCCACAAAACAGCTGTATAATAAATATTTTAAATACACTGGATTTATCTTTTTAGTGATACAGATCAATGCAAGAACACATGTAATTTAGCTGATCTGTTTTTAACCTAAGCAACAACAGTACAATATCCTAAAAATGAATTAGCACTTGTGTAACCAATCACATTAAGTATCTCATTTTTTTACTTTTTATTTTTGTAAACAGCTTAATTGAATTTTCTTGGAATACTTCTCATGTTTTAATTTTGAATTTAATTAGGCTGTAATTACAAATCTTCTCTGTCACATGCATAGTAAACCTGTTTCATCTCTGTCACACTACATGCTAATGTTAACATTGGCAACTTCTTGATACAGAGCTTGAAATAAACCTTTAACTGTTGAAAATGCTCTAAAACAGACTTTTAAGGGTGATCTGGGTAACCAGTAGGAAAATAATAAATTTCATACACCTCCAGAAAGTAGTCAGTAGAAGTGAACTACATTCTAGTTTATCATAACTTCAGCAGTATTTTGGTATTGCTGAACAACTGAAAGGTGTTGTTTTGCAATATCTCTAATAAAGAGTAAGAACAAACTTCATACATGTGGATTCTTCTGGTGACACAGGAAATGCCCTTGCAAGCTTTTGCACTTCCACAGCAGACAAGGTCAGGTATTCAATGCCTTAATGATTTAAGTAGAGCAGCACTAAAATGTGTCTTTGAAATCTAACAGCTCATCAGCCTTTGACTTTATAAAAGAGAAGACAGCACATCCAAGTTTTGCCAGCTGTCCTTCTCTGATTACTTCTTCAGTTTATCTGGACACAAATAAAACACAAGGTCACCAAACAGCTAAATGAAATTGACCAAAGAAAACACCCACAGATTTCGAGACAGTAAAGTTACCTTTTGAATTGTGTGTATGTATTTTCACTTACACCATCCATTTGCTACAAAATAATAGAAAAATGTTGATGCTGTGGATAACACTAGAGTTAGGTACACTTTACTCAGGTCACTAACATCACTTAGTGGAAGCACACGGTAATTTTCTCAGCTGTATTTAAAGAAGGTTTTAGTTTATTATCAAATTTACACTGTGCTAACATTTTACAATAATACTGATTATAGAGGAAATCAATCATACTTAAGAAATATACAAGAAGCTTGCTACAGAAAATGGTTTAAAAGGAAACAGGAAAAAAAGAAAGGAAATAAAGAGAAGAAAGAAAAGTGATAAAATGGAAGAATAAAAAGAAAATGATAAACCTTAAAAAAATTCAAGACATAATACCTGAAGAGATTAAGGTTTGCAGTAATATTACACAATAGCAGGGGAAATTACCTCTGCTACTGTTGCAAAGTATGTAACTGGCTTTCAAAGTAACAACCAAAGAAAATTCATGAATAAAAATACATAATACATTATTTTATTAACAAAGAGTACAATGGTAAACTTCATACTTTTAAAGAAAAAACCTGATGTCTGCATGTAAAAACAAACATACAAATATTTTAATATGCTTTGAATAACAGCCAGATATAAAACCAGCACTAATTCTAAAAAAATTAAAATTATTTTAATTGTTGTAAGATACAGCATGAAAATTAATTCTAAAATTCAATTTATTTATAAAAGGAATACCTTGAAGTGGATAAAAATAGAATTTATATTTTAAAACCTCATAAATTAAATTAAATGCCTTTTCCTAAAAAGCACACTGAAATTAGGTGGATTTTCTTACTTTCAGGGGACATGAAATGACTACATCAATTGAGTGTTAAAAGCTCAAGGTCTTCTGAACTGTTTAATTTGCTAAATATTATGGCAAATATTCAAAAGAAAATCTTTACAGTTAGAAGAAACTCTGCTTTCTTCAGTTATAATACAAAAGATAAGAGTGGAGAAAAAGAGTGGACAAAACTACATGGCAGTATAATAAATTCTGCTGTGTCTCTTTCAGGCACTTTCATAACTCTGAAAATAACATGTTCAACTGTTTATTTGAACAGTCATTTTATTGTTTTATTTGTTTTAAAGGTTAAAATCCTCCCCTTTAGGAATTCAAATTTCAAAAAATTGAGTATGCTTTTATACAAAGCATCACATTTTAATTAGAATACCTACACTATGATGAGATGAGTACCAAGAATAATTAAGCAGTCTCAAATCACTTCCAACCCTAACTATTCTGTGATTCTAAGTTCCTACAACAACCTTTCTGGAAGGCACCAGGTTCCAGGCACAGCTCTACATGTGGTGTGACTCCCTGAGGAGGTGACCCAGCGCAAGGACACTTCATCTCAGGGAACCAACCACCTCTGTTTGTGCCTGTCATGGAAGCAGCACACTGAAGGCAACAAAACCATTGAACCACAAGTCAAATACACACCATAGTCTGCATGAGGAATGTCATACCCAACCCAAGCATACTGTAGTACTGAAGAGAACAGACATCACCTTCTTCGAAACAAATAGTGAAAATGAAACCTGAAGAGTCTCATGGATGTTTTTTTACATCACCAGCTTTCATCAGAGCCTTAATAGCTCTGGCCCTCATCTCGAGTTCCAGAAGCTCCAGCTGTTGTGCTGACGGCTGAACATCTTCTGATGGAGGAACAGCTAAGGTTGCTGCTTTAGACTCCTTAGGGCTGGACTCTGCCAACCCCAATATCTCATTCACACTCTTCTCAATGTCCTTCTGAAGGTCATCTATCTGACCAGCTCCACTTCTGACAGTGCTCTCTTGCACATCTGGACCATCCTCTTCATTGCATGGGCCTTCTATGTCACTATCATATGCATCTGCATTTATGCTGAGGACATCACTATCTTCTCCCTTGCCTGTAACACAAACATAACTATCAGCGAGTTGCCTAACAGAACTGTTTTTACCTCAGCTTACAAAACCACTTCTGCTTAAAGTGTTACTCTGCAAATTAAGAGTGAAAAAAATCTGTTAGAGAACCAATTCCTCATCCTTTTCTCCTCCAACTTTTAAAGCTAATTTATACAAGTGTTAACGCATTTTTATGCCAATCTAAAAGAACACGCAGTGCAGCAATGCAGCAGTACCAGAAAAATTTATTCCCTCCTATGAAGCTACATGACCTCTTTTCCTAATTAAATGGCTGTAAAATTTTATATTAAAGAAAGCTTTTGCAGTGCAAAACTGATTTTTGTTTATCTCTTAAGTAAACTTTTTAAAAAAAGTTTGGCTTTTTTTTAAAATTTATCTAATTTTCAGAATGCAGCTTCAAAAATTATACTCAACTATGTAATGTATTTTAAGAGGAGTGGGACTACAGTGAGACACAAGACCAAGAATTAATATAAACTCTACTTATAGTGCAATTACTCAGAATCTATCCTCAGCCTTCCAGATGTATTCAACTCAAACATAAAAATATAGAGGAATGTCAGATTTTAGTTTTTAATTGTGGTTGAATGTTGGAGTTAATTTTTAAAAGTATAATAAGAAGAGGCAGCTCAATAAAATAAAAGCAAAGCTCTAACAGAACCTAACTAACTGTTCTCTCAATTTGGCTACAGCAAGACTTGCTTTTGACACACTGGCCTCAGAAATTCATACTCTTTCAACAACTTTGTAAATGTGGAAACACAGAGCAGAATTGGTTCCAGCTGAAAGTGAATAACGTGTATTCAGATGACAGTAAAGTTACAGATTATACAGACTTTATATTACTTTTTATTACTTTTGGTAATACCATTTTTACCACTTGCACAGAAAAACCAAGACTTTAGAAAAATGTTACCTTTTTTTAAAACATTTTAATATGCTTTATGGTATCTGTATGCACTTGCTATTAATACATGAAAAATGCTCAAAAATCTTAGGAAGATCTATTTTTCTTGGCGTTTACAACACTACTCCTATCCTAAGGGTGTGAAAAAAAATCAATACTGACTACTTCAAAAGCTATAAATGCAATTTCTCTACTTGAAAAACAAAAGGAGGGAGGAAAGGAGGATCAAAACATCTCAAAATGGTTTTACAAACAACAGTAATATTTTAAAACATTAGGGTTTTGTTGATTCAGTATTAAACATTTTTTTGTACTATAGACACTTAATTCCGTTACTCAGTCCGTAACGGATCACTCTGTATTACGCTATGATTGTCACAGCACTTAGGTTCAGATTTAAGAATTCTGCACATTCACCCTGAGAATGAACTTGCATACACAGCTAAGGTATCTGGCACATCAAAAATTCCAAACAAAGCTAACAGGAAAGCAAATTCAGCTCATGAAAATGTATGTTAAGACGTGAGTTTATAGATCACTTTTCGCCTTTTTTATTTTAGAAATATAAATCACAATTTTGGAGTAATAAAATCTGAAAGCCTAAAAAATAAACAAAGCTACAAAAAAGTTCTCCTCACAGCATTGTGTATAAAAACTACTCATGAGATGAACATACAAGGGTCTTCTTTGATCCTAAGTAGTCTTGGCCTGTTTGTACTGTGACACAAACTTCAAGATTAATACATCAGTTTCTATGCCCCTATCTCCTATACCATTAGTCATCTTTGAACAGTATCTTTTTAACTTACAAGTCAAAATGTATGCAGAAGATCAGAATGAGAAACAATAAGATTAAGAAATGGTAATTTTTTCTGTCTTGCTTTACAGTATCAGTCAGTATTTACCTAACATGCTGGTCAACCAAGCAGCATTTCCATGGATCAAAAAATCAGCTGGATCACTAGATCACAGTTCAAAGCCTGTGAAACTTAACATCTGAGCCTGCTCATCTAATTTACTGCCAAAGTTAAACTGACCTGTACTGAGTCTGGCTGGGAGGGAGTTAATTTTCTTCACAGCAGAGTGCATGATGCTGCTTTTGGATTTGTTTCTGAAATGGTGTTGATAATACACCAGTTTGGCTACTGCTGAAGAGTGCTTGCACAGCTTTAGGGTATTCTCTGTTTCTCACTCTGACCCCATAGAGAGTAAACTGGGAGGCAGGGAGAGACACAGGGCTAGGACAGCTGAGCCAAACTGTCCTACGGGACGCGCTCCACCATATAACATTGGCATCTGCCTTCCCAAGTAACCGTCACATATGCTGAGTCTCTGCTTTCTAGGAAGTGGCTAAAAATCTGGCTGCCAAACGGAAGTTGTGACCAAGTCTCGAATTTTGCTTTGTTTCAATGTACAGCTCTTGTTTCATTTATTCAAGAGTCTTTATGTTGAATCCTACATTGTTCTCATTTTGTATTGCTGATTGCGGGACAAATAATTGAGGGGTTGGCATATGCCTGCTGCTGGCTGGGGTCAGCTCACCATGGTATTCCTTTCGGAATCAACTGGTCACATTGAGAAGTAAAAAAAATTAAGTCATTCATCCCTGTCCCAGACTTTGTAAGGATGAGAAGCTGGGCATTAAAAATATTGGGTCCTATTTAGAAATTGGAGCCTCCAATACTGTTTAATTCAGTGTTCATACAGGCTTTTTGGCCTACAGATGTTTAATGAGCTAACAGGCCTTATCTTCTTCTTTTGCACCTGTGTTTTTACAGTAATAAAGATCATGGCTGGCATTTCTCATTATCTTTTTAATTTTGGTAACTTTTCCTTCATCTACAGTTGCAAAATTCATTTTAGCACACTTAATTAAATTTTTAAATTTTATTTTATACACCTTTACTTATTCTCGCGTTCTTTTTCCTACAGCTTCTCGGGCAGCAGCGAAGGTGAATTATTTCTTATCTACACAATATTCCCAAAAGTTCTTTAAAGCTAACATCTTGAGTGGAGCCACTGTTATAGCCCAAAGTCATCATGATGCTCTGGTTGACTAAGTTATAAAAAATGGTATCACTAGCAACAACCACCAATTCCCTTTGATAACATAGAAGCGATCTACAGGGAATCTGTCAGTTCTAAGGTTCCTCCATATAGTACAACAAGCAACATTTAAAGTATATTCACAGTCATGGCAATTCACTCCTAAGAGTTTTGATGCTCTTATTATGTATGACTTTCTTCCCCCATTTAACTCTTCTCACTAACTAATTCAGAAAAGAAACATGTTTCATAAAGTCATTCCAAGAGACATCTTTTAGATAACATTCTGAATTGTGAAATAGCAGTTGCAAGAAGCAAATAAAGGTACATCTTTGCAGAAGAGAATTGTAGCTTAAAAGAACTTTCAACATTCTTTGACTGGAAAAGCTATTTCTGATCCTTTTGCTTAGAGCCAGTCAAAATGAAAATAAACAGACTGAGACAAGAACACCTATAGTTTTAGTGCTTTATGTACAAATTAACATTGGCAACTGTTATAATTGTTGATTTAATGACTGGAATAAAACAAATACTACTGCAGGCTAAAATTACTGTTTTCTTGTGTAGAAAGTACAAAAGTGCACCAATAACTTACTTGCATTGCATTTTCAATTCTGCAAATCACTGTAGTACTCAAATGTCTCACAAGCTGCATTTTTGCATTTAAGAAGAGAAAGTACACAAGACAAAATATTCCTTCTCAATGAATGTTCATTCTCTGCTCTCAAGAACCGGTCAGCTAACTGGAATTAAGACACTGGCCAACACTGAGAACACAAAATTTCAGCGTTATCTACTACATACCTTGTTTTGATTCCTGACCTTCCAGCCTGCTGTCTTCTTTCAAAGAAGAAGTTGAGTCTATACTGTTGTCCTGTCTGGAAACAATTAAGAACACATTTTAATCACTACAGTCTAAAATTTAACAAAACATTTTTTAGAAACTAAAAAATTACGAGGTGGTAGCCCAATAAACCAGCTACAGTAGGAATAAGGGCAGAAGGAGTACACACAGAGCTAATCTGAGCACTCAAAAATGAACCTCTTTTGATTTGCCTTGTTATACACAAGGATAAAGCAATTATTTCCACAGAATCCTTGCCTTTTAGAGTAAGAACCCTCAATGGTTATAACTGAGGAACCACAGCTGAGCAGTTATAAAGGAAAAGCTCCGCATATTAGGAGTTTTTCTGTAAAACTCAAAATAAATTGTCACATAATTAAATGGTTTGAGAAAACAGTAGCTTCTGCTGCACTCAAATACTAATATTTACTGTCTTATTTTGAAAGTAAAAAGATATTTTCGTGTAATTTTCATGAGCCCATCACCAGCCTCTCCTAAACCAGAATCTTGTTTCACAAAGGGATACTTTTTAAAATGAAACTGTTTACAGCTCAGCTATTACAGTGTATTCAGTACCTGCACTTCTCTACTTCTCCTATTTAAAGATTTCTACTCTTGATGCATAGGATTTCAACTCCTTACACAAGGCTAAGGAAGAGACACTTCAGTGAAATGTTAATGTCCCTCAGGTACTTCACATATATTGGTTACAAAAAATGCAAAAATAAGGTAGAACATACAGGAAGTGCACGGGTGGAAGGATCCAGAATCACATAAAGAGTTCAGTTGCCACATATGGTGAGCATTTTGACAATAGAATTGCCAAATTCCTAAACTGAATGTTAGTGTGGCACTGGCTTAATCTGTATTAATACGCAATCAATGCAGCTCTCCTGCCCTTGGGACCTTAACAACACTATAAAAAGGAAACGGTATTGTGGTATGACTAACAACTTGTTTTTCAGCAATGGCCTTTAGGGTTTTCCTGAAAATGAACACATATCTATTTTCCTCATGCTCTACAAGTTAGGTTTTTACATATGTCCAATGGTTTTATCAGGAGGAGGAAGACCATAATACTTCTAGCCATTGTGGTCTGAGAGGCAGTTATTTTCATTTCTGTTTCCTTCTCAGAGTGGCAAAGGCTACATCAACACACTTTCTTTTTTCTCACACTTTTTCTTAGCCATTGGAGCGTAAATGTGTAAAGTATCATGTAATAACTCATTAAGGAGAATAAACAGGTCAATACACTTGCCTAGCAAAGCCCTGGACGTGGACATCAGTCTGTTCTGCCTATTTATTGAACTACATGGCAACACTAACTCCTTTTCCAAACAAGATAAGAATAATCTAAATACACCCACACCTGAATGCCAGCAACTGTAAAGGGGACCAAAAGGCCAGAAGAGCCTACAGGACTGTGCTGCCAGAAATCAGAATGAAAAATGTACATTTTTCTCCGGGATTTTCAGCATCATGCAGCTTATAATTCACTAGCACACCTCAAGCTAGTCTAGACAACAAGCAAGGTGTGAGGTCTGGGGCTAAGGTATCAAACAGAATGTAAAATCAGAGGCCAAATTCCAAAAATAGACCAAGTTCTGCAAGTAGGCAAACGGAGGGACCATAAGAGAGAACTAGATACCCCAAAGATGAATAGCATCAGCTGCTCAGGACAATGACAATGACAGGCCTGCACCTGCCATCAAAGAGACCTGCATGCACAAGGAGGTCTGAGTAGCAACTGCACCAAAGACACAAATCTTGCGGGCTTCTTTGCCAGCAGCCAACGAGAGATGTGGATTTTGGACCAGCTACTGGTCAGGAGACGTGGATGGATTTCTGGTCTTTCTTTTTTTTAAAAAAAAAAAAAACTCCTAAAAATCTGTTGCATTTAGTTACTAAACTCTTGACCAAAATTAGGTTGTGATATACCCTGATCATCACTAAGAGCAGAAGCAGCTTAGGCTGCCCCTTTCTTTATACCATCTTCATTCACACACATAATTCACCATTTTGAACTCAGTAGTCATGCTGCACTGGACAGCAAAGTGTCACGTGAAAAAGCCTGATCTTGCACTAGTAGTATGCAGACAACAGATTTCACAACTTTGGTATCACCTTGATGTCTGATCAACAGATTTCACAACTTTGGTATCACCTTGATGTCTGATCAACAGATTTCACAACTTTGGTATCACCTTGATGTCTGAAGAATTGTAACCATCTCTTTGAGAGAAAACTTGCTGACCTCTACAGTTCAAACACTGCCTGTGAAATTATCCACAACCATTTTAACAGCCATTTTAATAGCCATGTAAAAAGAAATTACCAACTTTAAAAAAAATCTCACACTGATACTTGTAAAGTTTCCTCCTGATGCCTTGCCTTTAGCAATAATTACAACAAACCCACATTCCCTTAGAGACTACCTACTGTCAGCAAAAGAAGTTTTTAGGACAGCAGAAAAAGTTTTAGGATTTTTTTACAGCATGTTTTACTCTGCCAGAATTGATTGGACTGGACTGCATTGCTGGTGAACCTTCATGACTTTGTGTCATAGGCAGGCATTTTGCACCATCTACTGGCCCAACAGACCATTTTAAGTTCACTATTTAGTTTGGCTTTTAACTTGTTTTATTTATTTGCTAGTGAAAAACACTTTTTCCCTATTATCAGTACTGTGGTATACATTTAAGAAAGGGTAGCAGAATACCCTGTCTTCAAACAGTGGGAGCAGAAGATATGTTGTTACAAAATTACAGGACCTTATTTACACATTTAATACTCTCTCTTCCATGCTATGCTGGTAAATGACAATAATAATTTGGAGTTTCTCCCTTTGGTCAACCTTTCTATTTCTCCCTCAAGATTACAGTTAAGTTCAAAGTCCATCTCCCAAGCAATTAACTCAGCACTTTTCATTTTTTTTAAACAGAATAACATTTTCACAGTATGATTTTTTTCAGCAGAAAGAAGCTAACCACAGTTACAATTTATTGACAACAAACGTTCTAAATTTAAATTCACCTTATTACGTAGAGCATGCATTTCATGTTGGCATGCACCACACTACCATAATGCCTAACTGGGCTCACAAATGATTTCTGTACACAATTTGCTAAAGAAATTCGTACAGATCTCAAAGACCTCTGGGTTTAAAGGTGATTTGGTATTCAACTCCAGCAGACTATGCAAAATGGGGTAAAAACACAGCAAAGGTTGGGAAAAGGAGTACTGGCAGAGGAGCAGATGGCTAAGGATTAAGACAGTAGCTGTTCAATACTGGTGGCAGATACCAGATTCCAGTAGTAACTGAGGTAGCAGATGAGAAGGAAAAGTATCATTCATCTAAAACTGCATGAGACTTGAGATCAGGACCTCTGTTATTTTTGACATAATGTACATCCCAGAATTAAAATTTGCCTTTGCACTTAGTTTCAGGCCTAAAAACCATTTCCACAAGTCTCAAGTCCTTCAAAGATTCCTGCAAATTTTATTTCCAAGGACAGTTTTCAATGACAAAAGAGAACTAAAACAATTAACAAACATTAAGTAACAAGTTAAAAAAAACAAAAGGGAAAAAACTCCTTACAAAATAGTGCTTCTCAAGAAAAGTATCTCAAAAGACAGGTGTTAATCAAATAGTTTAATGAGCTATGAAAAGTCCATCAGTCCTGTTACAGGTGAAATTTGAGGACACCATAAGAACAAAAGGCAGTGAAGCAAACCAGCCAAATGCTAATGTATCAGTTCAGTGACTCACGTAGCCAGTTGTTACACTGATTCCAAATGCTGAAAATCACCAAACTGTCCTACAGGGCTAAATATCAGATGGCAACTGCATGCGTGAGAACAGCCCAGTAGTCAGGAACACAACACATTGTAACAAGGCAATTCTTTAAACTGCTAACCTTTCCAAAAGAAAACAAACAAAAACTGCACTTTTGACTGCAAAGTAATACAATGCCTATTAATTCTTGAAAGAGCAAATATTAAACTGCAAATTTTCACTCAGTGAAAAAATAAAGCCCATTATGATTTTGAAGCCAAAAGATCATTTACTCAGACCCACGTGAACATTGATCATTATAATTATATCAAAATGCTTGTACTTTTAATAATGTTTTACTACTACAGCATATAACTTACTTTCACTTGTTCTGCTGGAGGATATTTGAAGAGTCAATTCAGGTAAAAGAAAAGAAACAGATCAAAAACATGCTAAAAGCTCTTGAATGAGATGAAGAATGCCTGTTTGGTTATCTGGCCCCAACGATGTTTCGTTGGAAAGTTCGTATACAGTAATTATCTTGGTTTAACAGTATTCCACTGCAGACAGCAACACAGAAACAGCAACAAAAATCTGAGAACTGCATATTCAAAAACCCATACAGAACTCACAAAAAACCAAAATATACCTACGGCAACAGCATTTTCCAGTTTCTGGCAAACATATACCCTTGCTTCTTCAGTTCTTCTGCATGGTTATTGCAGGATTTCTAGCGCTTAACACAGAACATGGTGGTGATAAAATAAAACAGCAAATGTTTTACATGCTAATGGAAACATGTGAAGCTTTTACATTGTCAAAATTTAGGAAAAGCCTCAGGACTTCCACTTCTGGTAACTGAATGAGGACACGTGCAAAAACCAAAAAAGGAATATTCAATTTACAATTACATGCAATACCATCTAATAGATTCACATAAAGATCTGAATTTTGCAACTTTCCTGTATCTGGAGAAACTTCCCTACATCCCTGCTACTTTTAGGTGGCACAGACAGGAAACAGGTCTTTAGAGGCTGAGTCGTTTGCTTATTTAATTTGAAATTTCTTTGGATGTATTGATGTAAGCTTTCTGGATTTCTGTTGATATATGCAGACTGCTTAAGGTATGTTTGTTGCATTAATTTTTTTCAAAGAACAATAATGAAAGAAACAATGGAATGTTTCCAATCAGTTAAAACACTTTTGATTAGAGTACAACTTGCTACTCACTTTTTCCCTTTCCACATTTACATTTCCATGAAAACAACTAGTACAAGTAAGATTTAAAACAAATAAAATATAATAGAATGCAGGAAAATAAATTAATTTACATGAAAGCCACAAGTAATGAAGATAACCTAGGAAGAACTAACAATGTTAATATAAACAGAGAAACTGCCTTTTTTGTTATGAAAAGTCTTTTCTATTCCCAGGGCAAACAAATTCACCTACTTAAATCCAGATTAGAATATTAGAATCAATGATTACAAACAATGCTTGTCTGTCTCAGCAATGCAGTTTTCTCTATTTTTTCACAGTTGCACCTTGAGCCTCTCTGGTGGCTAACTTGCTGCTGAAACAGTTTTCTGAAGTCTTGAAAAGTTGCATGTATAATTATTTACACACGGGTTATAAAGAAGTTGACTAAAGGCCCAAAGATTAGACTGTTTAGTAAGAAGGGCTCGTGATTGTTTACAGTTGTAAAAGTATCATACTGATCTACTTACTGAGCACTGGACTTCAAGATTAACATAAAACCATAATTCTCTTTTTCTCCTATCCCTTTATTTTTCTATCATCCAAACAGCTTTTCTGTTTTGTTTTCTTTCTGTTAATGCTAGCACACAGCTGAACTGGGGAGCCAAGGTTCTCAGATAGCACCTCTCTATGCAGAATGCTATTTTTAAAAGGAAGAAGAAAATCCCCAATTTTTAACACATCTTATCTTGCCTGCCCAGTCTGGAGGGATCTAAAACCCTAAACTACCAGGACACGGATACGAGAACAAGGGACATCTCAACCATTGTTCTTCAAAGAAAGCAATTTGCTCTACAACTACGACCAACATCTCTCAGTTTCTTTTATCTTTTTTAAACACAATTTCTTCTTGATTTACTGTCAGTTACTGGAACCTTCCTAATTGACAGAGGAAAATAGGTTAAGTGTCTTCAGACAACCACTAGCTAAAAACTGATAAATTTTGATTTTTCTTATTCTGTAGTTTTATCCATTGATTTGCTTTTCTTAGATTTTTACCAGGTCGAATAATTTTCATATTAGAATTTACCCAATCTGCTGTATCAAAGGATCATAAAAACATGTCTCAACAGTAGCTTTGAAACATCTTGCACACACAGAACAACCTTACTGAAATCCAGCACCAATACTCCTGCCATACATCTTGGAGATAAAGAACATTTCACGTATTTTGCAACAGTAATTAATTTGTGAGTTAGGTCTTAAACAAAAACCCAAAACAAAAAAAACCACAACATATAATTTCTCTGGGAATCAAAATCCTAGGGTATTTTTACAACTTTTTTTAGCCAGCAAGTGTGTCTTCTCATTCTATTTAGAAGTTCACTGGCAAATTATCAATCACTTAACAGAGACTACTCTACAAAAACAGACCACTACACTACATAGAAACACAATATTTAGTGTATTTTGTAGTTGTAAAAATTTTCTGTCTGCTTTTCTAAACAGCCAACAGGGGGCAATGTCCAAAACAAGAAAACTAGTTTTTGAAGCTGACTAATGCTGACCCCATCAACAGATCTTGTAGGCAACAAATAGCACAGAGGGATACATTAACAATGGGCTCCCAATGGAACCTTAGAAGAAACAGTGTCAAAGGGTACTAAAACTGTATCACAAGAAAAACAATGAAACATAATTTTGTATTTGCTCCATTTTCTAGTATATTTGTAGGATGAGAAGTCATCAAAGAAAATTACTTTATGCAATAATCTCACAGCTTGTTTTGAATCAAAGACAAGATCAGAAACCAGGTCTCCACTAAAGAAAAATACTGACCAGAATGTGGGAAGTTGAATTAGCGTAACTACCTCTCCCATCCATTCGGTTTTATTTAAGGAGGTTTAGATAAACCAACCAAACCAGTACTAGGAGGTTACTTTTATCTGCCCATCACTGATGCACTCTCTTGTGCTGTCTCAGAGGTTTATTAAGTGAGTCTTGAATCTGTGGATCAGCTGTAACCAGGTCAGTATTGAAAACATAAATGCTTATTAGTCTTCCAGAAACAAGTTAGCCTCAGTAAATTTGATGCATTCTGCATGATAACTACTAATTTGCTTTTTCCCTTCACTACTTCTACAGAAACTACCAAACCAGTGGACTCCTGACAAAGAAATGGTCTTTAAAAAACAGAGAGCATTTTAAGAAACAGTTAAAAAGGGCTGTCTTTTACAAAACTGACAGGTGCCAAGATAAGAGCAAGATACCAGAAGCCTCTGTTCTTGAAAGTCTACATTCTTTAGCACCCCTTGTACAGAGTACATTGAACAGGTTAGTGTCAGTGCTGCTTCAACTGGGGCAGGAATGAAGGACTAGAATGAAAGTGCAAGATAAAGGATAAATCTCAGCTGAATTGGAAGTACACTTAAATAATTCACTGAATTAAGTGTGAAGGGTTTACTGCTTTAGCTCACACAGACAGTTAATGTAAACCACACCACTTCTGTTGCAGGACATAAAGTATGAATGCTTAACTACCACAACTCAGCTGATGGGTGGTATGCCACCATGAACCCAGTTATGCGCTCAAGACACACTTAATGTCGTAAAATGACAAAGTCATGTCTGTAAGCTTAGCACTTGCTAGTAATCACAGTTCACTGTCATTCAACTAGAGTAATTAATTAAGGTTATAGCAACTGGATCTTTCAAAGATATATTTGATCATTTCTCATGAAAAATCTCTGAATTGTTCAGTCTCCTTAAATTAAAGTGTTTTGTCTTTTACTCACTGACTGACTGAATCACCTCCAGTCTTGTCTCCTCCATCTGCCTCCTCGTCAGTATCAGAATCAGCTCCAATCTTACCTAGATATACACAGTTTCAAATATGAAAATTTAGGAAAGTGATATAATTAATACTACATAATTAGTTCTACTCTTAATTATGAACTCTACTGCAATTAGCAGAAAAGGATTTTCCCAGTTAAAGCAGAGGTTCTAAAATTAGACATAGTCAAATCCAAAACCCTTATTTGTAAGTCCTCTGTTAGCTACACATACATTTATACTGGATTACAATATATCTGATTAGCTATTCTTAGTACAATACTGTAAGTGCTAAAAATATTGTACAGAATTAATAGCAAGATACTCTGAAGCACTCAGACTTGAAAAGTTTCTCTTCGCTGACACAACAGCAATGTAACAAGTTCTATATCCCTTAAATATCAAGTGCAAGTTCAATAAAGCCATGAAAGGCTGGAATGTCATATCCTTAATCAAAGGATATGAACTGTATGCCTCGGTGAAACTGAGGCATACACACTAATATATACTTATAATGTACACACCAATATATACTTACTAGTGTTTGCCTGTATATATACATACATAAGTAGCTAGAAACAGTGCAAATCCGGTTGAGGCAGACTATTCTCTGGTGTACAGTGAAGTCATAAAGTTTCATTCATACCTTCAAGTATCTTCAACAGTTTTTTTTCAGATAACAGCTCCAACTGCTCCATGCAAAGTCTTTTGATTTCATCCATAGAACAGTTCTAAAGAGACAGATAAGACAGACCACAAGCTACTAAAAATTTCTGTGAAGAGAGTAATTAAAAATGTTATGTCCAACTGTCATGAAGAGTTAACTTGGATTAAAGCTTCTCCTATATTCTGATCAGCATTGATGCAACTGCTGTAGAAAACCAGGGGATTCAGTTATCACCACTACAAGAAATAGCATATGTGTGCTTTTGTCTGAAAAACCAAGCAATATGCACTATGAGTTACTTCACCTATGGCTTGCAGTTTTTACTGCAGCTGCAACACTGAGCACCAGAAACACCAGACTGTATGTGTAAGGCATGGAACAGCAAACAGCTGCAGATCTGGTTATTCCTAATTTTCCATCACTTGGGGGAAGCTGGGTTCTGTAATTGCAAAGACCAGCGGCAACTGTTGAATCCAAGTCCACAAACTGGAGAAAATATGTTATTGACAACACACCAACAGCTGCATATCACAACACAGAGAGTAAGGAAAGTATATAAACCACGATTCATTTCTCATGCTCAGTACATACCACATACAGCCACAGGTTTTACTGGTACTGCAGTTACTTTCACATGTCATACCTCTTGGTGACATTTGGTAATATTACATTTTCAAATGAGCTATGATACCATTTACAAGTACCAAAATTAGGAGGTGCTAAACAGGTTGTAACACTCAGTCCTATTGTAAATTTGGTTCTACACTATGAGGCAATTTCCCTACAAACTTAGTAATGTCTTTCTTTCCAGCTTCTCAACCTCTTTTTCTTCTGCCAGAGATGAGAAATGGACGAGCCTGTGTGCAATTTGCCATGTGTTTGAAATGAAGAAGTCCTGTCTCACTTATATTATTAATACAACTCATTAACATAAAACTTTAAGACAAAAAATTTACAACTACTAACAAGCATTACACAGATGACATTTCACCTGCAACCTCTTCTTCTGTACAGGCTGCTAGCCTAATTTATTTTTACTAAGTCCTACTGTTCACAAGACTCAAAAGGCTTATGTTCTAAGCCAGTAAAACTCCAGCTTTAGTCCATAGGAATTACAGCTTCAGAAGTGGTTTATGAAGAATGGGCTTTATTTTCTTATCTCAGACAATTTTCTTATCTCTTATTTTCTTTAATACCAAAGAAAATCAGTTGACATGAAAAGATATCGGTATTTTATTTAAAAATCAGCATATTAATTAGTGAACAACACTACTGAATTTACTCTTCACAACCACGAAAATCCTTTTGAATTTAACTAACCAGTAGAGAGCGACAGTCTAAAGCTAAACCTGAAATGGCTGAGCAGTATCAAATGGAGTAACCTGGAATAATTACACCAAATCTTTAAGAAGTCTCACTTCCAGACACATGAGTGGGAGACGACCTAAGAAAGGTACTTGACTGCTTAGAAGCTTCCTTAGTTGAGAAATATACAGGCAGCTTTTAAAATGTAAATACACTAGGCTTGAGATAAGTATTCTTTGTTACACAAGTATTCAAGATGATGATAAGTATATAAATAGTAAGTATATTTCAGTACCTTTAAAGTGTCAGGCAGCATCTTCTGTAGTTTCTTCTCCCCTATGACACAGAAACACTGTTGAAGCATTTCCTTTTTGTCCCCAATATAGAAACTGACAGGTTTGAGTGACACAGTGAGATCCAATCCTCCTTCTTCTATATCACTGGGTTGTTCAGATTCTTCCACTTTTTCTCCACAGAGTACGTTGCATTTTGTTTCCTAAGATCAAGAAAGGCACATTTTCTAGTGAATTAGTGAAGACAGAAACTTAAAGCTTCACCTTGCAATAATTTGCTTGCAATAATTTTCCCTTCATAAATTCAAGGTACATCTTAATGTGGACTTCTCAATTTTCAGTGTTATACTGCAAGGTAATTGCATTACAGAAGTTACATTTTTTATTACTGAAAACATTCTTGTGCTAGGAAAAAATTTTAAAGCTTCAAGAAGTGAAAAGTACTCATTAACTGGGAAATATCTGCAACTACATAGCTGGTGCTTACACACGAAAGCACGCTGTAATGCAGAAGAAAACTATGTGGTTCGCTGGGCAACTAAATCATAAAGTTCATCATTTACACCTACCCCAGTATGATAGAAATTGGCATAAATTCCCTGTGTGGCAGAATCTTCATACAATTAAAATGGGCTTTGTATTAGAAAATACATCCTCCACACATCAGTGGAGGACTCCTAGAATAAAAAAACTGACATAAAAAAAAAAAAAAAAAAGCCAGAAATATATTCTGTCAGCCTCAGAATTTACAAGGCATGCAATGTCACAACCATTTTTTGCACACCAACACATCCTTGAGAAGACTCACAAAGCCAAAAGTATGAGAACCACGACTGGGGCCAACCGAGCTTGTACTCCCCATCTCTTACACCTGGAAACACAGACCGGTGTTTTCAGGATCCGCGCCAGGGCTCGGCCTGCGCCACCCCGCTCCGCGCTGCCCGCCCGCCCCGCAGCCGCACACCGACCAGCGCGACTGAAGCCGGCCCTCCCCGCAGCCAGCCCACAGCAGGGACCGCAGGCAGGCCTCTCCCGCCTGGAGGCCCGGGATCGGGACGCGCCCGGGAAGGCAGAGGCGGCAACGGCACCAGCCAGACCCGCGACTCCGCCCACGCTACCTCCAGGGCAGCATGGCTGAACTCGCTGCTCCGCCGCTTCCTGTCGCTGCCGTCCGGCCCCGGGGCTCCCTCCGGGCAGCAGGAACGCGAGCGACGCCGCTTCTTCTCCTTAGAAGACTTCCGGCCCGGCATGGCCGCGCCGCGCGCACACCGCGCGCCGCCACACGCGCGCCACTTCCGGCGGGAGTCGCGGGCAGCGCCCCCTGCCGGCCCCGCGCTGCGGCCTCCACCGGGGCCGCGCCCGAGGCCTGAGATTAATCCCTGTTAATGTACGGGGGGATGGCTTGGGGATAGCGAGGCAGGGCAAAACTGCAGCCGCGCGTGGGCACGCCATCTATGTACACAAATATCTGTGATCTAGGGCCGAGAAGAAACGTCTTAGGAGGAGCGGTTGAGGGAGCTGGGGTTGTTTAGTCTCCAGAATGCTGGCTCAGGCGTGACCCCATCACCCTCTAAAACTCCCTCAAAGTAGGGTGTAGTGAGGAGCAGGTCGGTCTCTCCTGCCATGCCTGCTGAGAGAGAACAAGAGGAAATGGCTCCAATCTATTTCTGGCTGTAGCCTGAATATGACTGAGTAATTAATGCTGGTTAATTAGGTCCTGATAGGAGCAAGGTGCATTATAATATCAGACATTACAGAAACCTTACGATAGATTAGCCTGATTTATGTTACTGTAGTCTTCTTTTATCTTGGAAAGTACAGCAGTTGATGCTGACATAGGTCAGTTTTGACTGCTTATTTAGTTCCTTAGGAAGGCTTTTTATATTTGTCCTGAGTTGTGGTCTAAGTAGATCCCAAGTTTTTCCACTTCATAAAACCCAAGCCATGCCAAACAAAAATGCTTTAACGTGAGATGCTACTGTATGCTGTTGGCTATTCTTTCTAAAAGCTTCCTTTTTATCTCAGAAAAAGATGCCAAAAGAATTGTCATCTACTGAGAAACTTTGAATTCTTAGCAGAAGATACAGCTTCTCTTCAAGGGGCTCTAGAAATCTCTCAAACATACAACTATTCCCCTGATGAATGAAATCAGAAGTCCTTACCACACAGATCAACTTATTCAAAATTTACTGCTGTAGATAGCAATCCAACTCCCAGTCGTGTGCCAGGCACACACTTGTTTTCAATGGCTTCTGGTCTCAAAAGGTTGTACTGTGGACTTCATGTCTGGCACATTCCTCACTATAGATACAACATTCTTTCACTGCAACAGGAGCTTCATCCTGCTGACAGCTCCTAAAGCATTCTTTTTATTGGTGATCGCAGCAGCAGATTGTGCAGTATCCTTACAAGCATTTGTGTGTTTATGTATGTGCATGCTGACATGAACCACAATGGAGTTCTAAACAGCACCATTTAAAACAAAAGCAACTCCCCACTCCCAGTTTTCTCAGATGGTGCTAGATCATGGAAGGGTAGGCATCACACAGTACCCTGTGGCAGCAGGTATCTTTCCTTCCAAACAGTCCTGGCCTGCTTTGTTTATCTTGCCTAACCCTTAGTGCTGCAGTTCCCAGGATTTTTTGCTGTAACTCATAATTTCTCTGCAATTTAACTAAATTTTATAATATCTTTTAATATACTATTTCTTGGGAGTTGCCAGAATATTTTTATTAATATAAACATAAATTTTTGGTCTGGGAAATTCATAACAATTTTCATGTAAAGGAATAATCTGTAACAGAGCAATTTCACAATAATAAAACAAAATTATTAAGACAAGTATAATTTCTTAAAATAGCACAGTTACAAACACAGTTGAAGAGCACAACATTAGAACGCTGAAGCTTCAAGAACAATTGTATAGTAGGCAACCAAAATTCAACAGACAGGCACATTATTTCACAGACATGTTTCCTAAAGGTAGCTTCTTAGATGCTTTCCCAGGAAGGGGTTCATCTATTATGCACTGTAAATCACAAGGAATTTATTGGACTGTCTCATGTATGAACCTCTAATGGATCAAATCAGAAAATGTGTAACTCAGACCATGATCAGGACTGTGAGAGTATTTATCTGGAAATCCATCCAAAGTGTACTTGTAGAAGTGTGCAACTAAGGATCTGAGAGACAAATTTGCTGGAAGCAGTGTAGTAACTCAATTCAGGTAGCTGAGGGAAAACAAAGGTTAAGAGCTCTTGGTCACAAAATCCTTCACCTCTGGCATAGATAACATAGGCAGGTATCATGTCATGTGGAGCTCATGTGCCAGAAGTTTGCCCTTTTCTTTTTCCTGTTTTCCATTCTATTAAAAATGTAACTTAAACATTGACCCTCTTCAGTTTATCTTAATTCTAAACCCAATTTTAACACTTGGGTTACAATTGTAGTAGAAAATAACATTTCTCTTTTAAGCTGAACATCCTAGATCTGCTGGAATAAGCTGCAAAGTATTATTTTCCCTTTTAACAGTCACCACAGTTATGAAGTTAAAGCTACTTCATGAAACTTGACTTTGAATTTGTGCAGTTCACAACAGAGTATTTCAGTTGTAAAGGACCTGACCAAAAGTCAGAGCCCTCTTGTCAAGGACACTGTCCAAATGCCTCAAACACTGACAGGCAGGGTACACCAACCACCTTTAGGAAGCTTTTTCACGCTTCTGCTGCTCAATTTCATCTCTGGACGTAGATTGTTCTTCCACTCTTCAAGATGATCTTTTTCAATCAACTAGATTTTACAACACAGAGTAAGACTGCTATTAATTAATGGGGTATTCCTGTCCTTAAAAATTAAAAAGTCAAGTTAAAGGCTTATCTGGAAGTCCATGCCATTTTACAAGCTGCAAGATACAAATTTATGAGTGAAGCACAACATCCATATGGCAAGTAGAGGTTCTACTCAAAAAGCCATCTAGCCCTAGAGTTAAAAGAGGTAAGAGCCATAAAAGTTAAGTTTCAAAAGGAAGCGGAGAAAGCTGATGAAAAATTTCCTTACCAGGCTATTTGATAAGGGTTAATATTAACTAATGTTAACTAATAAACTTGAGAAATTCACTGTTAAACTTAAGAGATCTCAGGGCCCCTCATCGGCTGAAAAAAACCCAAGAACAGTCAAGAAACAGACTAATCATGCTGAAACAGAATGTGATCAGGGTGGGTGTCAATTGACAGTCATTAAGTAACAGCCATTTCCTACCTTTCTGTCTGGATGACCTGTAAGTACTGATATGTTTTGACTTCTTGGTGATCTATTTTTATCTGACCAATGTCAGGACTCCTTGCAAAGTTCCTGTGCACTGAACAATTCATAAAGCAGTCCAATGACAAACAGTGAAAAAAAGCTTTATTTGCTCTGTATCTTGCAACAAGTCAAGTGTAATTAATCCACAGTATTTTCCCAAGTATAGTCTGTCCTAAAACATGAACAAAAGCATCTTTTCTCTGCATACTCTGTCTTCCAAGTGTTAAGAAAAAAGTATTATAACAGATTAAGAACAAACCTACAGCATTCTTTTACTTTAGCTGGTTCCGATACAGAGGCATACTTTTTTATTTGAGAATCAACTCCTAGAGACTTAGCTAATTGCACAGCATTTGTATCATCACTGATCAGCGTCCCAAGAGCGACAAGCAGTCTAAAAATGGCTTCAAGATCTTGAACAACTTCCATAACTGTGCTGATTACTGATAAACATTGAGCTTTGCCCTCAATGTTGTTGACTTTATGTAAACATACAGCATAGTTCAATGTCAGTGTGGCCAGTGCAATGTGGATGCTCTTGTTATTGCCTGATTTCGTTTCTATTGCTTGTGTCATTATTTCATCCCTCTGTTCCATCATGAGCTTCTGGCCTGCATGGCTAACAAAACAATTGCAAAGAGCTCTAAGTGCCAACAGCTGGTTTGCTTGTTTGCCTTTAGGATTCAGAAATTTAAGGAGAAGGATGATAAATTGTACGTGCTCCTTTTCACTGCAGAAGTTTTCATTCACAGTGGGATGCCTGACAGACAATCTAAGAATGTCTAGAGCTGGAAAGACAATATCTAAGAGACAAAACAAAACAAAATTTTAGTATTAGTATTGCATTATGTGTAAATTTATCAGTGAGTTTCTTTCAGATGCAGACCTTCTTAGCCCCGCAGGTTTAGGAACAGACAGTAACAGTTTCATGCATAAGTAAAGCATAAATTTCTTCACATTCATTAAGACAAATATTGACAAATCCATTCTAGTAATGCTTCAATTTATCATAAAAAATCCAAAATCCTTAATTTAGGATTAACATAGCACTTTGCAAAAATTCTTAAAATCTTTTCTAAGATCTCTAATTGATACCACTGAAGGCAAACACAAGATACGGTAACTAATCCAAAAACAACTCTGAAAGCTGAAAGTTCAGTGACTGAACACTCCAACATGGACAGCATCTCCCTTTGTCCTCATTCCATAACTTACAGTACAGTGTAGCTACAAAACTGCTTACAGGAAAGGAAAATAAAAAATATGTTCTCAACTGATGATTTGGAAACAGTTGTAAGGAAACTGAACTGAAAGCTTGTAGAGTCCCTCCTTTCCCAAATTCTAAATGTACCTGGCTCCTTGGAGCTACTACTGGTATCCAATGCTTACAACCAAATCAGAGCTGAACCTGCCCAACTACTTATAGAGGTTTTTCCTGCAGATACGATAAAGCATCAGAATTAATGCTTTGTACAATATAAAGAGTCTGGAAGGTATGACATGTGCCATCACCATCTCCTCGTTATGTAAAACACAGTTTGATTAAGTGATACTATAAAATGACCATGATTTTTTAATATTAAAATGTTCTTCCTGTTAGTAAATCTTTAACTGCAATTTTAAGAAAGCAGTAATTTTAACCATTCTTAGATATTCGTATATGCACACAATAGTTTTTTCCTACAATGTGATGTAACAACCAAAATAGCTTTTCCAATCCATCAATGCTGACAATACATTATTAAACGTAATTATATCGCCCCCATTTACTTTCTTCCAACATGTCATTTCACTAACACAGTTTTGATCATACAGCCTAGCATCAGTAACTTCTTCTCTACCATATTAAACAGGAGCTACTTTTGATTTGTTTTCCCCATAATTTATTTCTATAATTTCGTCTCTCATTTGGTAATATCTTCAGATGCCAAATTCACACTTCCTCACTCTATTTCCTGACAAGTCTCATGCCTTTTTGTGTGGATGGCCCTGCTAATGAAATAATCATAATTGATTTTTATATCAAGTTTCTCCTTTATGTTTATTACTGTGCCAACAAAACTTGAAAATTTGTTCCTGAAGCTGATTATTGCTGTCAGCACCTTTTAGTCATCTTCTGTTTTCTACTTGGGTTATCAAGTGTTTACGACACACTCAGTGTAACATACAGCATGATGAGACCTTTCATTCATGGTGAAGTACTGATGAGATGATGCATAAAACAATTGCAAGAGTTTACCTTCTGGCCAGTTAACTGCTCTCCATAAAGTCTGAAGTTGCTGTGCTGTAGGTGTTTCTGCAGAGGCGTTGCATGTTGCAGACAGTAACTTTTCTAGGATTATCAAGTCATCTTCGGTAAGCTTATGTTCTTCAGCTGCACTGCCATTAAGTTCCTTTAATTTGCCTGCAATAGCAATAGAAGAGGCACACCTTTCCAAAAACAGAACTTCACAAATCAAGATCTCAACTGAAATGTTACAAAAGCACTTTATAAACAAAAAAAAACTATTGCTCTTGAGTGTTTTTTGGGGGGAGGGGGTCAGATTTTTAAACACTTTTTCCAATTTGATAATTTCTAATTTAAAGTTTTTAATTATCATAATGAATGCTACTATTAATTCCACTTTAATAGTGCAACACAAACACTCAGAATTTGTAGAAAAATTTTAGAAAATGTCTACATAAAGACAAAAATGCACAAATGAGTCATAAGAACATTAGAGCATTCATAATTGAAATACAATTTCTTTTTGCTCTTTTCTTTTATTAGGTAGTAAAGGCAATAAGAAACTATATGCTCTTAGTGTGATCTTTTTTTTATTTTTACTTAAATCATGTGATGATGTTTTGCTTATGACATATGCTATTAAATCACACTGAAGTTTGAATAAAGTCCAAGTACTAGATTAATGTAATGGATCTAGCATTAAGGATAGGGCTTTTTTAAAAGCTCGGTTAGTCAAGTTCTTTCAAAAACATTTTAAAAATTCTTGATATTAGAACACTTACCCAGTATCTGTGTAGGATTGGCCTGGTCAAAGGTGACAGCATCCTTCTTTGGAAAATATATATTTTCAACTTTAGCTGCAGTTGACTGGTAGGCACCCATTCCTACAGAAAGGCAAAACAGAGCATTCAACAGTGTACCAAGGTGTCTGACACAGAACAATGCCCTAGCAGTAATTCTCTACTGCTGAATATTACCCAGAAATGTATCTTTTGAAAAAAAACTGAATGTCTATGCAAATAGCTATCATTCCTTACATCATTTTTATATTCAGGGTTTAAAACTGAAAGCAATACTTTCACAAACTTTTCCCCCTTCATTAAAAAATTTACAAGCTGAAATTATTAACAGTAATTTCTTAATTATGTGAACTAAATACAGTCATTTATAGCAATGGCTATGGTAGTTAACACATGAAAATGGCAAGGGCCTTTTGTCTAAAAAGATCCCTTCTGCCCCTGAAATCTTGGATTTTTATTATTTTCATAATGGAAGTGTTTACATATTAGAAGATTTGCAGAGATGACCAAGTTATGGCACATGCAATAGGTAGCCTGAAATGACTTTTTCTACGGAGCAATAGAAAGCTTTTATCATCACCTATAATGATTTCTTAAACTCATCACCTATAATGATTTCTTAAACTCACAGATCATTTAGTGGCCGTTATTGTGTAATGACCATTAATTACATATCAGTTTCTGTGATCAACAACATAACTACTAGGAGTTCAATAATCCTCTCAGGTTATTACTATACATTTTAAAGCCTGTGTGCATGATTCCTGTATGAAAAGGAAGGCTCTGTTATCCCTATTTTTTGAATAATTTCTGAGTATAACCAGTTTCAATCTGCTATTTTTAATAAAGTGTGAATTTGCATCAATCTAGAATTCATATCAGAGGAAAAAGCCAACCCAAAAGATCAGGAAAGTTTTTCACTGGCAGGCATTGTCTCTTACCCGTAAATGGATCAACCCCACCCACTGGAGGTACCACATTTGATGCTGAACCAGGAACATAGCGACCAGCACCTGACAAAGATGTAAAGCTGTTAAACACCACCACTAGTAAAGAGGTAAAGGTATACCTATATTTAGTTACTACTTTTCAAACAAAAATATTAAAAGGGATTGTTCTGCACTAAAGGAATTACAAAGTAGTGTTCAACACTTCTTAAAGGATTATATCTATGCCTGTGACAGGGTGTTGGTGATGACAGCATTCACAAACTAAGTGAGCCCAGAGCTGGGAGACAGTGTGTCACGATCTCTGGCACCTGCAGGTCAGATGAGGGCCTCAGCACCTTATCCATGACAAGCTCCAGCAGGAGGGCACACTGCCCTGGCCTTGACTGACTCTGTGCCTGGGCCAAAAGTGGTCTCTTCTGTGGGAAGGGACTCTCTTACACTGAGGCCTCAGTGAGGCCTCCATCTGCAGAGACCATAGAGCTGCAAAAGCCATAGAGGGGAAACAGCTGGACACAGAAGACTGTCAAGACAGGGAAGACTGAAGGTTGTGAATTTTTGTAATGGCACAAAGGCTTCTGCTCTACCTGTGTATCTGCAACTGCAGAACAGGCAGTGAGTGCCCTGGCACTGGTGAGGACAAACACCCAGCAGTGATGTGTTAAGAGTCAGCTGAGACTACACCTCACGTCTGCAAAAACAGGAAAGGCAAGCAGCAGTGATGGGAAGCAGAGTAATCTCTGAGAGGATAGGGAGGCACCTGCCTGTGCATACAGCCTGGTAACTTGGGAGGTATGTGTCTGCTGGGGGTGAGGATTCAGGATGCCACAGAAACACTGCCAAGCCTTGCCTGCCCTTCAGATTGTTACCCTGCTATTCTTCCAGGGTGAAGGGTTTTCCAGGTGAATGAGGTGAATGGTATCAATAAAAATCATATTAAAAAAAAAGTAAAAATTAAAAACCTCTATTGAATATAACTAATCTTGTGCGCTTCATGTATATGAAGTCTGGCAAAACAAATGCTCTAGGTCCTTACCCGTCTGCTGTAGTGGACAGCGACATGAGGCAGACCCGACAGCAGAGGGCTCCCCTGTACTGTACAGATCTCGGTACGCTTTGCAGTGGCAGAGGCCACCTTACCAGCCTGTTTCACACTACTGGCCCAGAGAACTGCAAGAAATAGCTGTCTGGGGCTAAACATGCAATGTAACAGAATACGACTCCGAAGTGCTAGCCAGACAGATACGAATTTTACATTACCTGTAAATGGGTCTGCCCCAGGTACTGTACTCAATCCAGATGAAGAGCCTGGAACATAACGTCCAGCACCTAGTCAAACAGCAAGAAAAGCAATGACTATTAAACACACCTTAATATTATTAGGATCCAGAGAGCAGTGACAAAGCTGGTGAAAGATTTGGAGTGCCTATCCTATGAGGAGCAGATGAAAGAACTGAGATTGTTTAGCCTGGAGGAGAGAAGGCTTCAGGAGAAACTTTACTCCACTCTACAAATTCCTGAAAGGTGCCTGTAGCCAGCTGGGGATTGGCCTCCTCTCCCAGGCAACCACTGACAGGAGGCTGAACATGAAGAATTTCTTCACAGAAAGGGTGACTGGATATTGGAATAAGCTGACCAGGGTGGTAGTAGAAGTGTTTAAGGGAAGACTGGATGTTTGGCACTTAGTACCATCGTATAGTTGATATGGTGGTGTTCAGTCACAGGTTAGACTGGATCTCAGAGGTCTTTTCCAACCTAATTACTTCTGGGATAACTGCAGCTCTCAGAGTTACATATAACCGGACAAGTCTGTATTCCCATTTCCAGTCTCTTGCAAGAAGGATTTAGCTCATTTATTTTAATGCTATTTTATTCTTAAATTAATCTTTGTGAAATTAAGTGCATTAGTTTGTTTTGTAGATGTGATAAGCAGGATGTAATTGATTAACATGGTTTATTAGCCTATCAGTAATCAACTTGTTCTAGTTCCATTTCCTGCCTGAAAAAGGTAATTTATGTATTTCACTCAGTTTTGATTAAGTCTTTGGCTAAATTTTTTGTATTTTAGTAATCACCTTATGGTGATTACTGCAGCATCTGGCACTCCTTGTATGAAAACTGGATCTTTCTTTCACTGGAAAAAGAAGACTAGACTGAAAAATACAACTGGCTTGATTAGGATTTTCCTGAAGATTTTTCTTTCTTTGTTTTCTTTTCCTCAGAATGATTGTGCCTTTGCCATCAATCATTTAAGGATATGAAAGTATCTGTAGAAGAGCTACAATACTGAAGTCTGCCTAGGCAGACAATTCTATGAGGTTCAACAAGGCCAAGTGCTGGTTCCTGCCCTTGGGTCATAACAACCCAACCCCATGCAGAGATACAGGCTGGAGGCAGAGTGGCTGGAAAGCTGTGTGGCAGAAAAGGACATGGTAGTGCTGATTATCATCTGCCTCGACCATGAACCACGAGTGTACCTATGTGGCCAAGAAGAACCAAGGTATCTTGGCTTTTATCCAGCAGGACCAGGGCAGTGACTGTCTCTCTGTGCTCAGTCCTGGTGAGGCCACACCTCAAATCCTGTGATAAGTTCTGGGACCCTCACAACAAGGAATACACTGAGTTGCTGGAGCAAGTCCAGAGAAAGACAATGGAGCTGGTGAAGGGTCTGGAGCACAGGTCTTATGAGAAGCAGCTGAAAGAACTGGGGGTGTTTGAGCTCCTGGAGGAAGTTGCAGGTGGACCTCACTGCCCCCTACAACTATTTGAAAGGTATCAAGGTGGGGACCAGTCGCTTCTCCCAATAACAAGTGACAGGATGAGAAGAAATGGTCTCAAGCTGCACCAGGAGAGGTTTAGATTAGGTATTAGGAAACAAGTTCTATACTGGAAGGCTGGTCAGGCATTGGAATAGGCTGCTCAAGGAAGTGTCTGAATCATCATCCCTGATGTATCCAAAAAACTATGCGGATGTGGCACCTGGGGATATGATTTAGGGGTGAACATGGACGTGGTCAGTTAATAAACTCAGTATTCTTAGAGGTCTTTTCCAATCTTAATGATTTTATGATAGTGAGGTGGACTAAAAACTGACTGAACAACCACGACCAGAGGACAGTGATTAGTACATCAACACCTACTGGAAGCCAGCCACTGGTGTACCACCAGTCCTACTCTACATCTTTGCTAATGATGATATGGAACATCAGTCAGAGTACATCCTCAGCAAGTGTGCTGAAGACACAAAACTTGGAGGAGTATCTAATGTCATCACTTAAGTTTAAAATATTTACCTGTAAATGGATCTGAAAATTGATTACTTGTACTCAACAGTGTTTGCCCCTTAGTGTTGTCCATAATAAACTTGGCCACCTGATCCAGAAACATAGGATTTAGATCATTCTTTTGCAGGAAGTTGTATGCAGTCAGCCAAGGATCATCAGTGATGTTATATGGCAGTTTGTAGGAAGGCCCATTTTCATTTACATCAATGGTGAAAACATAGTCATATTCCTTCAAGCAGAATAAAAATAAAAACACATTAGAAGTCTTCCAGCACTTTTTACATAATGATGTATTAACTGCAGTCTAACAGTGGCCCAGACCTGAGCCCAAAAACTTATAACACTGCTACTTACAGAACATATCAGTAATACTCTCTTGACAGTAAATATTTCCTGGTTTAGGGTAAACACTAAACATTATTTAGCAACAGCCAAAACATCAGCGTGTTATAACACTGTTGCTATACTATATCCAAAACACACAGAATACGAACTCTGTCTCAGCCAAAACCATGAGAGACTTAAACCCTTACTTTCCAGAATTCTCCGCTCAAAAAGAGCAGAGCAAAACAATGTATCATGATAATGTGTGTAGAGATATATTACAAAATAAAGATGCATCAGGTCACTCTCATGGACACCTCTGGCTCCCTCCAAAGCTATAGAGCAATCAGATGCCTCAAGAAATTTCAGTATTGAAAACACACTTCTAATGCTGGCAAACCATTTCCTAGTGTTTCTTTAAAATCTGTGAAAATGAAAATCAGTACCTTGGAGGCATTTCTTCTCTGGTGGACCCTGACAAGGTTTTCTGTGTATATTCCAGTAAAGGAAACATTTTTCAGCTTATATGTCTTTAGGTCAGCTTACCTGCGTTTAGGTTCAATAGTTACTATAGAGAAGCAGTACAGAAGCCCCGGTATCTAATATTTTAAGTAAGCCTTGCATTATAAATTATAAAGTTCATTTCCTTTGGGAAGAGTATTAAAACTAACTTCTCAAGGTATTTACAATAAATACAATAGAACATGACAATTTCTCTACTAATGGTTTACCTTTCTCTAAAATAATTTGTGTCCACTGGCTTGCTCATTTTACAAAATGTGTTTCATAACTAGTAAAGTAAACTGAACTTACTTATACTTCCACCTCTGAGATCAAAGGTAACAAGAAAGTACCTATTTTCCAATACAGGTATTATATCTGTTTTCTAAATTATATTTTATCTGACCAAAGACCAGTTACTTAGAAAGAATGAAACTAATTAAAGTTTGCATATACCTTTCCTTCAAATAAAACTTTTCCAGATGTTTGTTGTGTGGCTCCAGAAGAACCAACAACATCGCCGATCTTTATCCATCTTCCTTCACTAACACTCCATTGATACGCTTCTACTTTCCCATTATCTTTAATAAGCCGTGTCTGTCCATCTCTTGTTCCTGTAGGCAGGAGTTCAAACAATGTCAAGGATACGATTTACTTTAGGAGAGAAAAATATTCAAATGGAGCTCAGCATTAAAAATTTAAAAATAGTTCAACAACACCTGAAGTAACAGCACAAGAATTAAGTAGATACATGTCTTGGTTTAACCCCAGATAGCAACTAAGCACCCCACAGGCACACTCACTGGCCTCGTGGTTGGGATGCAGGAAAGAATCAGATGAATAGAAGTGAAAAATCTGAAGACTGACACACAGTTAAAAAGGTAAATAAAAAACCACATGCACAAGCAAAGCAAAACAAGGAATTCATGCACCACTTCCCATGGGCAGACAGGTGTTCAGCTGTCCCCAGGGGAGCAAGGCTTCATCAGGCTGAACAGTTCCTTGAAAGACAAACACCAACATTCTAAACATCCCCCCCCCCCCCCCCCCTTGCTTCTTCTTCACCCTAGTCTATATGCTGAGCATAATGCTGAAAGGTGTGGGGTATCCCCTGGGTCAGTTTGGGTCAGCTGTCACTGCTGTGTCCCCTCCCAGCTCTTTGCACACCCACAGCTTCCTCCATGATGGCATGGGTGAGGAGCAGCAAAGGCCTTGGCTCTGTGCAAGCCCTGCTTAGCAATAACAGAAACATCTCCGTGTTATCAATGCTGTTTTTAACATGAATCCAAAACACAGCCCTACAAGAGCTACTATGTAGAAAATCAACTCTATCCAAGCAAAAACCAGACAATACACAACATCTCACAACAAGAATAGCAGCGATCTTAATGAGCATTTTACAATTATAGTAATGGTATCTGCCAGCAGACTAAGTAGCCAAACCAATACTTAAGTCAAGCACATCAAAAGTTTATCATCTTCTCAGTGAGATGACAATTAAAAAAGGTGATATTCTCCCATAGTCTGACAAGATGCGAAGTTTCATAAGGATTAAAGATCTATGCCGCTTCCTGATCATAAGCAAGGGCTGAAGCCACTGACTACTTCACTTCCGGAAAAAGTATTTGTCTGTTTAAGAATAATGTTTACTACTGCTTCTACTGCATTCTCAAGAACCTCTCAAGTATCTACAAGGTGTGAACTGAGCCCATCAAGACTATCTTTCAAGTCAAAAGCTAAAGCAGAAAATTTGCATTTATTATTTTTATTAGGAAAAAAATGGCACATTCAGTACTCCTTATCTGTTTCACATACTCTTGGTACAGCTGGCAAAACAGATAGAAAACATCTGAAACATACTGTAGCATCAATTCCACATTTTTCTAAATTATCTCATAGGAGAATAAAAGAAACCTTAAAACAAAAAAACCTTGAGTCCTGTTTTCAAAACAATCAGTGAAAGAATAGCAGAGTAAAATTAAGCCATTTCCTTCAGTAACCTTATTGAAAGGGATTAAAGTCTTAAGTTCGGAAACCATCAGAAGTTTCAACACTTCAAACCAAGATTTGGAGACACCTCTAATGTAACAGAAGTATAATAACTTACCAGGATCCTTAAGGTGTTCTCTTCCAGGAAGGTCATCAGCATTGATATCTCCTAAATCACCAGTTTTAGGGTCAATGGATGCTTGGGCAAGCTCATTTTCAAAAGCCTGAATCTCCTCAGCACTTGCTGTACGTTCCAAGGACTCTGTAAACACCCTTATAATTCCATCACTGAATGGAGAGAAAACATTCAAATAGAAATACTATTTAAATATCACAGTGACTACACAAATTCTGATGGTGACTTCTATGTCACAAGAAACCATCACTATTTCTAACTACCCTTCTTATTAAGAAAGGAATTATTATGAAAGGAATTCACTTTCATACTAAAACCGTACAGAAAAGGAATCAAGCAGGTAACCCTGTCTTCAGTATAATTTTTAAATCAAGATACAATATGCCTATCAAAAGGGTTCTTTATACCATGTATACTAAATTTACTCTCAAGTCTATTCATGATTTACTATATTTCCAAAGAACTCGCTCTACCTCTGTGAATGACATAAATTATTTCTTGGATGAAGTGTAGCACATGTTTAAATTTAACACACACACACTTTGATGGCTGCATTTTTAAACAAACTGACATTCAAAGTGATGCCGCCAATTTCTTCAAAGATTGTCAGATTTGGATCTACAAATACATTAGAAATAAAATTTGGATACCTTGCACCAACTACGATGTCACCATTGTCTAACACACAGCAGCACCATACAGACTGAGCTGGGAGTCTGATTGTTTGAGTACATTCCCCTTGTTTCCAGATTCTAAGAGATCTATCCTCTCCAGTAGTTATAAAATCTGAAAATAAAAAGATATAAAAAAACTTCTCAAGTAGATTCTTAGCATACTGTGATACTAGATGCCGCTCTGAAACTGGGTATCTAAAAATCACAATAGTAAAAGAACCCTTCTGCAATTTAGTAAGTCTCTCAATTACAAGTAGAGAGCAAAAAGTAAACCACTGCTCATTTGTCTTCTCAAAAAATCCAAAGTGCATAAATTACAGATTAAGTAGCCAGAAACTGTTCGCAAGACAAAGAAAGACAAAGTGCTTGAACAATTTTGTAATCATCATAGTTTCGTTCTGCACTATACTTGGACAGGTTCATATTTGTTTCGAATTGAGTTTTGGAAGGTAAGCCTGCTTTATCAGAAAACACACACAAAGCATTTGCAGAAGTCTACAAACTCCTCAATGAGGAATTTTAAGGCATAGGAGGTCTACAATATATGCATCAACCCATATACATGCACTTTACCAGCTGAACAAATGTGCAAGTGTCCCATACACCACACATAGGTCACTGACTTCGAATTTCTTCTGCAACTGGTTCAACAGTTAGTTCTGAACCTCTAAATCTCTAACTCTGAAAACAAATGTAATTAATACTCATATATAAAATTCTTAACCTAAACTTCATATAATGCATGTTGTGGAAGTATCTAAATTTACATTATCTCAGACTGGCATGCCACACATTACTATTTTAGTACTCTGCAACAGTACTGAAATACAGGTGGCAGCTAAGACAATAGCTTTGCCTACTGTTTCACCTAAGCTTCACTTAAGCCTTCAATTAGCCCTAACCCAGGACCTTTTATCCCACTTACTGCCAGAGCAATTTTGACAGTGATGCAACTTGGAGTCAATCTCAATGTCTTTTTTTATCTATTTACACTAGGTGTATGAAAAAAAATAAATGCTACCGGTGTTCTTTAGTTGTGGCAGTGCCACAGAACATTAGAATACACACCATGCCATTTCATTTTGAAGAATGTTGTGTGATAGTCAGGAAGAAATCCTACCTTTACATCGAGGGAAGACCGAGATGCTGTATATATAATTTGTATGTCCATAATACACCTGCAGACACTCGCCAGAGATCTGCCATCTTCGAACACTAGCATCATTAGCACAAGAAAGGAACTCCGTTTCACTGAGAATAGCTAAACCTCTCACACAATCTTCATGTCCTTTACAAAAGGAAGAGAAAATTTTAATGCAGTTACTGTTTCCATTAGCAGCCATATACCACTTCTATATAGCTCACATCTAAATCTAGGCAACAAATATTTGTGGGAGCAGTTAGGAAAAAAAATTAATTGTTCACAATTCTCTGAAAAATACTTTATTTTTTCAGAAGTCATGTGGCTTCTGGGCATACAACTACTTTAAAAATCTTGCCTAAATATTGTTCAGTTTATCCATGCTTTTGTAAGATTTTAATGTTAGTTCTCTTTTGACAAGAACAGATTACACTGATGAAATTATCAGCTGCAAAAACATTTACCAGTGAATGTTCTTTCACATCTGCCTGCCTTCCACAGTTTTATAGTTTTGTCAGCTGAACCAGTCAACATCAATCCCTGTTCAGGAAGTATCTTCACTGCCCATATTGCAGCTGTGTGACCCTGCAAAAAACGCAACACTGTTAAGACTTGTCAGAATCAAATTCAGAGTACTTATTCATATTCATGTAGAGAAACTTCATACCTGTAATGTCATCATACATCTGTCATTCAACCAGACTTTTGCTGTTGTATCCCATGATCCACTTAATAACGTACCAAATTTCCCAGATGAAAGACTGCAAACTGGAATGAACATTCAAGTCAGAACTGACAAGTACCCTGCAATGCCACAAATCTTATGCCTACAATTTCAAGAGGTTCATTTAAGAGAATTTATTTGGCATTAGTAGATATTTAGTGCTGAGGAATCTAGATAAGAATTAAATGAACTGTAGTTGTATTGCAACCTAGAAAGAAGCTGCTTAAAATTCTCCTAATTTTAGATGTAAAAAAATTGAAATATTTTTGCCGCTCATATTTTAAAACTTCTCCCAGTCACAGATATCTCAGACTAGAATATGATGACAAACAGCCTAGATAACTACTCAAGACACACAATTAATGCAAATGTGTAGTTTTTAAGAGAAAGAAAAGTTTTGTCTACAGGTATTAATTTATTCTAACTTCTTCAAGAAGTTATTCCATATGAAAAATTCTTAGCTCACCTTCTTGGAAAGCAAAATACTACCACTAAGAAACTACGGTGACATTCAAAGATTTTGTAGAAAGATAAAACACTCCAGTAACACAGCGTAAAGCTCTGTATTTAAAGCACCAATTAATCTTAAATACCCATCTAAGTAACAAAATGGCAGCAGAAGTTTATTTAGGAAACTGATTTTTCCTACTTGTATCAGCTTTGACAAAAAAATTAATACATAAAGAACTAACTGCTTCTTAAAACTGCAATTCCTGACAAAAGGGTAATCATTCTGTGAATTGCCAGGAATTCAGAGAGACAGTGAAAGTTCAAACATTGATCAGGAAAAACTTGGAAGTCTTTGCAATGAATGGGCACTGCATGAAATAAGATTATAAAATTCTATTTGCAGAGGCTATAATTAAACTGTTTGCTACATTATATACCAAAAAAATCAAAATTGAGTTTTATAAATTCGATTTAATTTCCTCTCTAAGTAATCACGTTAACTTCTGTGTAAAAAACTCCAAAATACAATTAACACATACCTGTGTTTTTATGACCCTTAAGCATGTAAAGAGGAGCTGGGTTGTCAATCGTGAAAATGCAAATATTATGATCATTGCCACCAGTTGCAATCAGCCCACGAGGATAGAGGTCACTTGGAGGTATGATGCACACACAAGATACAAAATTTGAGTGGCCACTCATACAGTGCATCTCAGTAAAACCCCTGTTAAGACTTAAACGCAGGTGAAAATCAGTTTAAAATCATGACAGATACAATATTTTGAGTACACTACAATTCTTGAATTAATAAGTATGCTTGCCTTGTGCTGAGTAAGTACTATGGATGGCCTAGAAAGAATGAAATTTAAGAGAAAAATTACACCCCAGAATTCCTCCCCAGTACACAATACTAAAGCTTTCCAGTTATTTTTCAATGCAACGATAGGCCTGGAAGGATTTTTTTTTCCTTGCTCATTGGCAAACACTACGCCAAATTTGATCAGAAATAGCAAGTTTGTCTTTATGGCATCTTCTTCTGTCTGAAAACTCAAATGTATACCAGAGTACATGCTGGAGTCCAGGGCATTCCTCTGGACACCCTGGAAGGTCACAGACTTCGGTAGAGAGGACTAGGACCCAAACAAGAGGGTTTGAATCCTGGCCACGGGAGTGTGGAGCCAGTCCAGGGGGGCTGCCTAGCAGAGAGCCCAGGGAGACATAGGCTTTGATTTCAGTCTGTGGAAAAAAGCTTCTAACACTGAGAGAAGAATTACAAGTCACAAAGGTGTGAAAACAGTAGTGTAGTTTATCAGTGGGTGAAAAATTTTGTAGTTTTGGATTTTTAGAATCTAGGTACAGGGGGGACAAGATGGAGGAATTAGGGCGGTGACCTGGCTGCTTCTTCTTCTCCCCTGGCATCCATCTTCTGCTGTGACCATGGCACAAAGTAGTTTAAGGGGATTGGGTCAGAGTAGAGATGACCCTGTTAGCACAGGTGATAGGTATTGGCACATAACTCTAAATAATATACACATAATTATCTGTGTAAAGAGGCTGTGACCTCCCATCGGGACGGGAGTTGTCCTGTGTCCAAGCAGCAGAACACCTCGGCCGGGCACAGAGAACACTGTAAGATAAGAATTAACAAACACCGCGAGAAACCAAGAAAAAAAAAAGACCTTGAAGACTCCGTTTCATTCTTGCGTCTGGCTCAGGGCCTTCTGAAGCAAAAGACTCTCTCGAACCACCACCTGAAGCTTGGGTGAGCAAAAAGAACCCAAACCTGAGAACTGGCGTCCCTGGGTGGGCACTGAGTGGGCTTTCTGAGAGGGACACACACATTGCGTGGGCACTGCGTGGGAACAGAAGAAGAAAAAAAACAAACCCCGAGAACTGGCATCCCTGGGTGCTTCCCAGTGGACCCAGAAAAGCCTCTGAATGCAAGAAGCCATGTCATCAACTTCTTCAAAGAGAAGGGGAAGATTTCTGGCCAAAGCAGTTGCTTTCAAATTCGTCTCGGACCCACGAAACTACAAGCACCCTGGATTCTGTGACCTTGACAACTGCAGGCCAGTGATCAGGACACCTCCAAATTGAATTTGACAATACCTGCACCCAATTCTTTGATTTTGGTTAGACCAGTTGAGATTCAGAACATGAGGGGAACTGTATTCCAGGAACAACTTAGGATCCTATCCAAATTATGGATGGTTGCTGCGTATCCTGCAGCTCTTTCTGAAAAGGAGCTCCAAGCACTTTTGCTTTGGGCGAGGTGCAATTATCTGAACTGCGAGACCCAAGTTGTATTTAAGCCAGGATTTTGGCAGGTACCAAATAGAGAACTTCACCACAGGGCAGCCAAAAAGGACAAAACAGCTACTAAGCTTTTGTCCGCAGCTAGAATTATGTTAGAAGCCATTTTGAGCAATGGCAAGGGAAATCTGCCTTCCGTGCAGCAATGAAGGACTGCGCAGGAGGGAAAAGGCAGTGTTTTGTCTGCAGGCCAGCAGCCTGGGGCAGGTCTCATACCTCCTACTGGAGGTGGGCGAAGGGAGAGCCAGCAGCTCTCTTCAGGTTTTGTACAGGCTGGCCGGCAACCTCCTTCGAGTTTAGCACAGGGAAGCCATCAGCTTTCCCTGCGTTTGCAACAATCCCCAGGAGCTCAGTCCCCGAATCCAGTCCCGGGAAAATTAAAACTTCTAATCCATCCCAGTGATCAAGAGGACATGAACATACTTCTTTTCGAGGCATGTTCCGCAGGCACAACAAACTTGCCCCAGCACGGGGGACAGGGGGGGTCCGGACAGAGACCTCCCAGGAGTTCTTTCACCCCCGATCAGACACAGTGTCAAAGTCTCCCGTGGCCTTTCCCCCCTTCCCCCCTTCCCCCCAGGGAGAGACAGGCGGAGGCGGAGTGGGAGTGGAGGAGACACCGGGAAAACAAGGAAAACAAGCCCAGATCGCGTCGGCGGTGGGAGACAGGATCGCAGCGCGTGCGCGCGTTAGCGGGAAAGCGCGCCGGGCCGGGCCGGGCCAGGGCGGAGCGCGGGGCTGCGGCCGGGCGCGGCGGTGGCGCGGGCCGCGGGAAGCGGCGCAGGACGAGCCGCATCTGCACCGCGGGGCGCGGGCGCGCAGCCAGAGCGGGCGGCACAAGCAGCACCGGGGCAGGCGGGGACAGCACAGGTAGGACCGGGGCAGGCGCAGGCAGCACAAGCAGGGACGGGGCGCAACCGGGTGCGTAGGGTTTCTCAAGGGAGCCACCCCATCAGGGCAAACCGCGGAGCCTGACACCGCCCACAAGCGGGATTTTGATACAAGCAGAACATGTTGCATCCGTTCATGCGAACATTCCCAAAGCTGTTTTTGGAAAAAACCAAGAGTCACGATAGATTTTTTTCAGATTTGAGAGCACAGTTTCCTGAACTTCTCCTTTCAGCAAAATGTAGCCAGGTTTCCCTTGAATCCACTGCACAAACCACTTCTTCATTTATCCTTCGGCTACCTGCTGCGTTCACCTTTTCCCTTGGCAGTGCTGCACAGGGATCATGTGCTGCACAAGAGTTCCAGATCCCCACTCCCCATCCAGGAGAGGGAGAAATGCCAGAGATGGCAGTAACCCTCCGGTTAGAAGGGGCTGCATTCAGGCAAAATGAACAGGAACAGATAACTCACAGCTGAATTTATGACAACAAATCAAAGTTAGAGGTTTTCTGCATTCAAAAGCAGAGATATGGAAACCACTGAATGCCTGTAAAGCAGGTGCATGATAAGACCTGAAAGAAAAGCAATCATTTATTCCTTTGTTATGCAGAAGCCCATAATAGTATGGGGAAAAGACCTATTGTTACAAAATGGAAGTGAATTTTTGATTGTAATCATTTGATCTACTTGGATCCAAGTTGGGTTGTGTTTTAGCAGTCTGTTGATATTAGAAGTGATTTCTATGTGGTTTGTTTTAGATTTAAGACTTGTTAACTATAAGCTGAACTTAATATTTATATAGTTTAAGAAATAATAGGATTCATTTTAAGTTTAAGCTCTGTCAAGTATAAGTTGAATTTACGATTAAGGTTTATAAAGTTTAAGTGATGATAGATTTATATTTTATAAATTTAAAGATTTATTGTATGTAGGTTTTAAATTTAACTTTTGCTAAAACATGTTAATCTCATTTACAGAGTTTAGTTGTTCTTTCTTAAATATAAGAAGGCTCCAAAAGAAACAGCAGTGATGAAACACTGACAAGTGTCACTTGTTTGTAAATGGAAGAGAAGACAATTTTTACATCAGGATTGTTATTGGTTGTAAGCTGTTTTGTAGGGTTTTTGTGTTTTAAGATAATAAGTAAGTGAGTTAAGTTTAAGATAATAAGATTTAAGTAATAAGTATTGTGAATTGTTAATTTTTCTTTATCTATAGTTGACTTCTCATGTTCTTTAGCACTTCTTTTCTAATTATCTAAAAGACACGTGTCATCTCAGGATCCTTCTTTGTGTTCTTTACTTGCTTAAAGCATTTTGTAGTTACTACGGTTAAGAGCTTTGTTTTGAAAATGTTTTAAAGGGTATCACTCTAGGATAAAGCCAAGGTCCTGGCCACACTTTGACTTTAACTAGAGGAGATGTTTTCATCAGCAAACCCAGATGTTTTCTGCACCAAAAAAAACTAGATACAAGTCACTTAGACTTGATGATTTGAGGTTATCAATGACAGCTGCACAGACTTTTGGACTGAATTTGGGAACCTTGCTCAGGAAAGGATGCCCAGGTCCTCATTGAAAAAGTTTTTCAGCTGTTGCAGAATCTGGGACAATGAGACAGCATTTTGGCAATCATTCAAATTTACAAGCTTTATTGTTAACAGTCAGCAATTGTTTGTAATTTGAAACATTTTCAGTTGTTGCATTTGAGAATTTTTCCTGATAGTTTTCATTTTTACCAAGAGTTGTGCATTTTACATCAAAGTATACTTTTTTACTAACCTATGGCAAAGAGTTGGGCTGTATTTCTGTATGTACAGAACACAAGTGAATTCCTGCAAAGAAGGTGAAGTCATGTCAGGCGCAAAAGCTCTGATGGCTCCAAGAGTGGAGAAGTGAGCACACAGAAGTGAGCCAGTGACAAGAGCCAGTGACAAGACTGCAACCATCTTTTTGTTCTGTGTGCGAAGACTTTTGGGCTTGGGTTTTCTTTTTCTTTCTGTGAGAAAATGTGTTGCATGAATTTGTTGGATTGTTCAGAATCAATTCATGGGAGCACGGAGTGGTTTTGAGAAGGTGTGAATAGACTTGGAGAAGAAACTAGATCACGGATGAATAGCATGTTTGGTTTGTTTGGCCTTTCACCATTGTGGAAGGGAATTTCAAAAACCAAAAAACATGAAAGCTGAAACTTAAAGCATCAGTCAAAATTGCAGCACTGTTACTTAGCAGGATTACCTTGGAAATTACCTGATTTCCATGTGGTGGAAAAAACATTATTAATACCACCCAGAAAAAAAGATGCCTAGAACTAAAGACATTGTAACCATTTCAAAAGCATGCTACAACATCAATGTACAGCAAACTGCTTAAAAACATACAACTTTCCCCAAAAACAGGCATGCAGAAGTTAGTCCTGCCCAGCCTGGAGAAGAGAAAATTGCATGGAGACCTCATAGCAACCTTCCAGTATCTAAAGGCGCCTACAGGGAAGCTGGAGAAGGACTCTTCCTCATGGACTACGGTGATAGAACAAGAAGTGACAGGCACAAATTGAAAGAGGGAAAATTTAGATCAGACATTAGGAAGAACTTCTTCACTGTGAGGGTGATGAGGCACTGCACAAGTTGCCCGGAGAAGCTAGGGATACCCCATCCTCAGAAGTACTCAAAGCCAGCATGGACAGGGCTCGGAACAAACTGTTCCGGTGAAAGATGTCCCTGCCAGTGTTTGAGAGACTGGAACTAGATGATCTTGAAGGTCCCTTCAAAACCATTAACGTGATTCTATGAAAGTGACAATGCCAAACACGAAAGCGTCCTGCTAACAGCCTCCCACCGCCCGCTATCCCTCGACCCAACCGATTCGACAGGCAGCCTCTGAGGAGGACTCGACTGCAGACACGAACTCGGCGAGGCACGGGCGGAGCCCCTACGGCGGCATCTCCACGCTCTCCCTCCTGCAGACCACCGGCTGGAGCACCCGGCCCGCCCTGCGCCGCGGCCCAGCACTCACCTGTCAGGGGCCCAGAGCCGCGCGGTTCTGTCTCGTGAGACGGACACGAAGCCTCCTTCCGGAAAGAGGCCACGGGTGAGGCCGCGCACGTCCTGCCCGTGCCCCAGCAGGGAGCAGCGCAGCCGGAACGTGTTGCCCTCACCCGCCATGGCGGCAGCGCCGGCCTGACACAGCACGGGCCGCGCCGCCGCCGGAAATCGTGCCGGAAGCGTCGTCATAGGGCGCGCCGCCGGGCCAATGCGAGGCTTCTTTTCCCGGCAAGCACCACGCAGGTGACTGTCCCGCCGCGCTTTTCTCGCCAGGCCCTCTGGGAGTCGTAGTCTTCGAGGGCCAGGGGAGGCTGGAGGGAGATTTGCGGCCTCGCGGGATTCGTGCGGGCGGTTGCCGCGATACGGCGGCGCTGCCCGCGGGTTGATGGTGGCTGAGGGGCGCGGTGAGGGGACCAGGCAGCCCGGGCGGTAGGGGCACTGGCTCTGCACTGCTGTGCGGCTGGGGTGGGCTCCTTCGGGGATGGCCAAAGTTGCCGGGGTTTATTAGGGGTGAGGAAGTTTGGGATCGCAGTAGTGACGGGTGATGGCTTGCGGACCCTCTGTAGATAATCCGAATGAGTGTTTGCAGCAGTTGCTCGCTTTCAGTTTGTTTCACTAAAGGTTTCTATTCCGATACTGAAACAATAAATGCCACAAGAATAAGCTGAGGGCTCACTAAGCACTGAAGAGACTGCTGCCTCAACTTACTCATGGAGGTTACATGGTCCCTCCTGAGCGCTGCCGCTGTCTGGTACCGTCCAGAAAGGAAGTACTTTGCAGATGATAAAAAAAACCAAAACCAACCCCCCTCAATATTCTAATAAGAGTTATGCTTTAAAGAGTCGGTTTCTCATAGTTTTAAGGACCTTATGTAAATCAAAGGATGATTTCTTATCTTGCCAGAGAGAAGTTAAAAGGAAACTAATATGGCCAGCAGTAACAGACCTCCCACAGCTCGTTCTGCTTCAAGAGCAGGAATAGGACTGACCTCTTCATCACGGCTTGCCTCTTCATCAAGGACTCCGTCAGCAGGCAAAGTAGGAACAGCGGTATGTTAGAAAATACTAAAAAATGATACATCATTCATTTTGATATATTTAGGAGTTTTGTTTTGTTTTTAATACCAAGACTGGGGTGAGGAGAAGTTCTTTTTTCTGAAGAACTTAAGATTTCAGTTTTGTATAAAGTTTTGCTAACCTTGTCTGGAGGGGTTCAGGGACATCCAGCACCCAGAGTTCACCTGGGAGACCTAACTAGCATCGATGTTGCAGATAGATGGAAAAATGACAGCTGCTTACCTTCTACAGCAGATGTTCAGCTGATGCTTTGCATCCCTGAAGAGATGTAAATGCTAAAAGACTCCTACAGAAAGGGTATAGGGACTATCTGAAGTTTTTCACTGCTTTGGCAATTGTTTAAGGATAATGAAGTAATAATTCAGACTTAGTAGGTTTTTCAATTGTCTTTTTTTTTTATAGATGCCTCCTAGTACAGCAAGACTTGGTTCTCGTGGTGGGTCTTTGACTCCTGGAGGAGTCTTATCATCTCAGATTAAAGTTGCAGACCGTCCAGTGACTCAACAGGGGTTAAGTGGAATAAAAACTGCAATGAAAGGTATTTTGTACAGAAAGTAGCCCTCAAAACATCTGTAAAGATTTTGAAAGAATATTTAAGTTTGTAAAAGAAAGCTTTTCATCATTGTATAAATTGCAGAGTGAAGAGCTGTGATTAAAAAGAGCAGAAAAAGAAAGAGAAAATTCAAATGTTCCTTTATCCTGTCCTTACTCTTGGCAACAAAAGAAAATAAGCATTTTTCTATAACTGAGTTGTCTTTAAAGATAATTCAAAATAATAGAACAAGGTTATTCTGACATCTTCTCTCATCACTACAGAATACTTAAAATACTCCATTATGTTGTAGCTATTCATATATTTGTATTAGTAATGTTTATCTTCACAGCAGTCTAAAAATGCCTTCTTTTTTTAATTAGATAATTGCTATATAAGAACACGGAAAGATATCAGTTGTAAATCTTTCAGTGTAAAATTTGCAGATTGTTTTCCTAATTTACTGTTCGTCTAAATTAGGTTTTTTTTAAACAAAATATCATATAGCTTTCTTTTATCAGGTCCTCAGAGACAGATAATGGATAAAACATACTACCTTGGCGTGCTGAGGTATGTATTAACAACAAGCATTTAACAACAAGTCTGTTCCCTTTCAGACACAAAGTTGAAGCTTGACAATAGCATGCAATAAGTGGTGTTCACTTATAATTAACTTCTGTGAGAGTTCTGGTTGGGGTTTTGTTGTTAAGCGTTGTTTCGCAGCATTAGTAAGGGGAGGGTCAGTGATTCTGATCTTCCACCTCCAGTGTTTATTAGGTCCAATAGCTCCATATGTAAGAAGTAGCATTGCAAACTAAACGTTTTTTATTGTACATTTCAGGTGGTTTGCTTGGATTATACATTCAGCTAGCAATGACAAAGTCAAGACCTTGTGCAAACTATTGCATGCAAGACTTTATCAGTTGCTCATATTACATTTTTGAATAATCAGTCCTAAAATATGTCATTTTAAATATGGATGATACCCACTTTCTGTGAAATTACACTGTGTTTTTCTTACTTTCCACATCTGTTTTACCAGCAGAGACAAAAAGCTAATTAAAACAATTAAAACATTTCATACCATGTTTTTTCAGCAACTACTTAGGACTTTATCTGAAAGAACCATTTTGCTTTTTTCTACACTTAACTCTTCTTAGAAATGCTGAGTTGAAGCAAAGTGCAGTGTGAGAGATACTAGTTGCAAATCACCTATCATAAAATATATTTACTGTTCTAGCTGTGCTTTCGTTGTGCATCCAAATGTTAAGGTTTCTTTTTTCTTTTTTTTTTTTTTTCAGAAGTAAAACAAATGAACTTACAACAGAAATTAACAAGCTGCAGGAAGAAGTAGAAATGTACAAGCAAGAGAAATCTGTCTATTTGTCCTATGAAAAACGGTGAGAAGTATTGCAGCTAATGCAGTACTAACTTTCTAAGTCACAAGATTGTTTTCAATATTGGGCAGGCTTGAAGGAATCAGTGAATAATTTTTTTCAAAATTTTATTTTTGCATATATAAATCTTACAATTTGAAGTTTGACTTTTGTTTCATATTTAGGGCAGAGGCTTTAGCTGGTGAAATCAAAGATTTTCAAGGTCAACTAGCAGACTACAACATGGTATGCTGCTGTCAAATTTTGATACTGAATGCTTCCATGTATTTTGCTTACTTTGTACTGTTTTTGCTTTATTTGGAATAATTTTTTGACATTTCCGTGTCAAAATGTACTGGTTAATAATGCCTTTATTCAGTTATTGGAAAGGAAAGAGATGGAAACAGAGGAAAACATAACATATGCTATACATTAGGAGAAGCATCTGCATATGTTTAAGAAATTGGTGGTGTGTAATATTTCAATGCTTAGAACAGCTACATATAATGATGATTATTTCTGAAAATTACGTGTAATCTATTCAGATTTTGAAATCATGTTTTTTCTAATTGCAATAACCAAAATTTGCTGTGTTTTCATGAATGCTTCGTCAGATTTTTTTTTTAAGAAAAGGAGAGCAGTAACAGGTTGGAATTCTGTCTTGTTTCAGGTTGTGGATATACTTAACATCAGTACAGATATGGCAGAAGTGATCTCTGATTACAATGTGGTAAGAATTAGGATATTTGCTGTGCTTTAACAGTGAAATGGTGTTTTGCTTTCTTGGTACTTTGGATGTGTGACATGCCCAAAAAAGCACAGCACTGACCTAAAACGTTGCCATTTTTTCCAGTTAAATTATTCATAATGTTGGCAACATGTTAGCAGTAAAACAATTGCCTGAAGTCTTGTGTTAACCAGCCCCATGATAGTTTTCTGTGATGTACATTTAAAAAGGATGTTATCTCAACCCAAATTATGAGCGGTAAAATATATCTTTTTTTATTATTTTATTTTTTGGAGGCACAGAACACTAGTCTTAGGGAGGCAGATTTAAGCAGCTTGCACTGCCTTGTAAAGTCTGGTCTTCTGGACACTAAGTACTCTTTTGTCTTCAGCCTTTTCAATGTCTCCACTGTAAAAAATATCAAATAGGTCTCTGAAGTAGTCACCACAATATCCTTTGCTTTCCTTATTTATTTTCTAACGTATCCTGAAAGTGTTAAGGCGTGAATGGCATTATGCATATTTTATTTCTTATGATCAATTAATAAACAATCATAAACAAAATAAACCAGTTTCAGTAAAGGTTGTTTTGGTAACATGAAAAATGACCTGAATATTTCTTGGTCAAAACAACTTTTATTTTGCTTATGTTTGATTGAATAATAAAGATACAATATCTGTGTAATAAAGAGAAGAATGTCTTTCACCCCGTCTGTATAGTTTTAAACAGTATATTATGAGTGTTTCAGGAGTAGATCCCACAGAAATAGCAATGAATCAATTTCACTGGAAGTATTTCAAAGACGTATACATGTTTTATTTAGAGATGTGGTTTAATGGTGGACTTGTCAGTGCTGAGTTAAGGGTTGGACTTGATGATCTTAAGAGGTTTTCCTTTCCTGTTTTATATGGTTCCATGATTTATTAGAAACTTGATTGTATTTCAATTTCTTTTTAAGTTAAAGGTTCAGAATGACCGAGATGCTCAGAGTATAGATAAAATTTTCACAAAAAGACAAGCGTAAGTACATTAAGTTTTTCGTCTTTGAACAACTCAACTTCTCATAACTCAGCTTGGGAAAATTGAGGTGTTGCCTATTACCCTAATAGTGCAATGCGTATCACGAGTGATACTTGGGAAATTTCAAGATAATACATTAATTACAGATAGATAACAGCTCCCAGGTTGCAGCTGGAGTTCCTAGCATTAAACTCTAGTTACTCTTCTTAGGATAATTACGATGTCATCCAGGAAGCGTTGCTTGTCAGTGGAGACTCCTGTCTTTTGGCAATCTGCTGTCAGGTTTTGGGAGTTTTGTCGTGGAGTAGCAGAGTGAAGAAAGCTAGCAGGAGTGGAAACTTCACCTGGGTCATAAGATAGGGTTGTGTAGAGGGAAAGATGAGGTTGATGAGATGCTTGCAATAAGAATTTGTAAGCCATGAGAATGGCTTGTAGTGATAGGCTGAGAGGATGAGTTTTTGAAATCATTAATTTAGGCACCAGAGCTGTATGATCCTGCTTGTTGCCAGTGAAAGCAATCTCAGCAATGAGATTCTATGTATCAATAAGCACTCCAAAGCAACAAATTTACCAGTTAATAATGTCACATTTTATTAATACTGTAGTTTTCAACAGCTCGCAAATGTGTCTGCTCCACCCTGAATGTATTTTTAAGTGTTAAGAAAATATGAAGAGAAAATACTTGATTCAGTAGCAATGCAGTAAGGTTGGTTTATCATTGCACTGTACATACCCGCTTTTGGGACTATAACAGTTGATCTTTCTTGCTCTGCTAATTAACCCAAATGCTCCATTTTCTGATTGTGTTAGTTCTGCTTAATAGACTGAAGAGCTGTTACACCATTGATTTAGAGCCAGCCCCAAGTCTGCCTGTGGTGTGCTCAACATTGTAGAGAAATTATTTTTCTCTTCTAGACCTCTTCACAGTGAAAGCATTAGTGATTATGCCAACTTCACCTGCTACTTTGTTCATGTTAAACAATATACAGTAAGTCCCCTGGTATAAGTAGCCAAACACATTTTTATTAAAAGTGGATTTTGAGTATTTTTGCATGTTTTGAAGTATTTGTTGTGCCAGTAATGCGTGCATATGACCCCATTTTTTAACTTCATGATTGATGTAGCAAAATCTTGTTATGGATTTGGCAAGATGAAAGGAGATAGACAGCATAACTTCATTCTGTATTGTATGTAATAAAACAAAATATAAATGCTAAAAAAACCCCACAAAATGCAAGTACAAATGTACTATATTTTTGAAATGTCAGTTCAGCATCCATTGTTTAAGACATTAATGCTTCTCATTTACATAAATATCTATGTATTTGTCCTCAATAAATCCATCTTCTTCATCTCCAAATGCATGAACTTTCTTAAATATTACCGTGGGTTCCTCACTGCTTGTACTTGAAGGAGAAGGACTCATGTCAGCTGAGAACTCCTGTTCAAACATCTCTGAGTCATTTTCTTCCAGACGACGGTGACGGTAGCTGATCAAGTAATGATACCATGCCGGGCATTTTATAGCAGTAAAAATCAGGAACGTAGTGCCTAGGACAAACCCCAGGACACCCGCTAGAAAGGTCCAGCTTTTGCCAACAAGTGGTAACTCTTTAAAAAAAAAAACAGGAAAAAAAGAAGAGTAATCTTCATGAGGAATACTAGCAAGAAGTCAAGTATGATTTTTTTCATAATTAAATTGAGAACTCATGATTGATAGGGGAATTACTGAGTGTCTCCAGAGCTTTAGTAGAATGTTGCTATGTTGTTAGGGAGTCAGTAACAGCACAGAGACTTATAATGTGTGCACATCTTATATTTCCTAGCAGTATAAAGCTACCTTGCATATTAATAAATTGTTTTATTATAATTGTTTCAAAGTCTATGTCAAAGACAAAGCTCTGGGGGCATATAAAAGTTAAAAATGATAAATACATTTTTTCCCCCCCAAAAAAATTAAATCCCAAGATTAGCTTTTGCAAAAAAATAATCAGTAGCTGGCTTCAAATTCTATTTCTCGGGCCTTACTTTTTATATGGTGATAATGTCTGAACCCTAAAATATCATGTCTTTTGTTTGGCATACCCTTTCAGTTGTGCTTCTTTTATAATAAAAATTTCCGTAAACTGTAGTTGCCAGTAGTCTTTATCTAGGAGCTGGTTTTGTGTGCTGGCAACTATCCTAAAATAAATTATAAGCAGGTACAGCTAAAGAAATATGTCACAAGTGGTAGCTTATCATTTGCATATGCATCTGTAGATAACTTTCCTGCTTTAGATGGAAGAAAGGAGTAAAGCATTTCAGGATGGAAGAGATAACTGGCATGTAAGATTAACATTGAAAGGTGAAGAAAGGTGAGGAAACTACCACTGAAATTTTCAAAGAATGTACAATGGGCATATTCACATCCTTAATACTGAACACGGCATGGGAGTAAAATCTGTAAGCTCATGCCATCACTTTTAGGAAGACAACTACATCTGGAAGGCAGTTAGTTTGGAAAAAGCAAATTTTTTGAAAGTTCTCTCCCTAGTTCTGTTAGGCAGAGATCTAGACCATTATCTGAATTTTAGGGCTTTGAAATTTCATCATCATTTTTCAGTATCATTTGAGAATTGTGGTGTTTAACTGTTTTGAACACTTACTCAGTAGACCTTAACATTAGTTGTAGTATGTGTGACTGTCTACCAGAACGTGGAAATATGCTTGTTCTGTACCCCTGGCATTTATGGAAGAGTCAGAGTGTACTAGGAATGCAAAACAGGATAAAGTCATGGAACAGCAAATCGAACAGTTCATAAGCAGTAAAGTGAAATACCTGTGTATTACCTGCATGAGTTCCATTGTTTCCAGTGATGTTGTTTAGAGTCAGAGCTGTTAAGGCACTACTTCTAAGATTCACAGCAGGAGTGGAAGTGTTTTCTAAAGGAGTCTTTTTAATTTTGCAGTCAGCTGGTTGGATAGGTGCCATCTTGATGGAGATTTTTTCCATGTTTGGTAGTGTACATCTAGTGTTGTTTTCATTTTCTGTGGATATGAGCAGTGAAAAGATGATGCTGAGATATGCTGATACGAGATGCTGATAATTTTTTGGCACTCTAAAAAAATCTCATAGATAGCTATTGTCTTACTGCATAATATGGGTAAATTGATGGCGGATTTTATCCACATCAGGAAAAAATGCAGTAAGTTATTTGACAGTAAAGTTATTTGATGTAAAAAAAAAAAATTAAATGCTGTTCTTACCAAAACTTACCCAATATCACATTGGAGGCAGTTAACCATATGTGTAAGTCAAGGAGGTCGCAGGAGCAGATCCATGGGTTTTCAGCTAAAACAATTTTAATCAGTCTAAAAGATGATTTTATATGAAAATATTTCAGAAAATTATGCTGTAGATTTAAAACTGACAGGTTTTCTAGAGAAGTAAATGTATCTGAATCTAGTTGAGCAATCATGTTATAGGATAGATTCAACACTGAGAGTTGATTTAATCCTGCAAATGCTGCTTTATGAACTGTGCTAATACGGTTGTTGCTAATATCCAGAATTATAAGTTTTTTCAGATTGTAGAAGCTGTTATTGTTCAGAACAGTAATGTTGTTTTCATTCAGATGAAGTTCAGTGAGGTTAATAAAGCTTCCAAGAATCTCTTTGTCATGATCTTCCAAAGTGATGTTATTGTTTTTAAGGCTTAATTTAGTAATGTTTTGAAAAAGGTTGAGGGAGATATTAAAGAGGTTCTTTCCAGACTCCTCACAAGCAACCTGTTGAAAAAAAGAGAATGACAACAATGAAATACTGTAGAAAAATTTACTAATGAGCATGTCCCATTGAGGATTGTTAAAGGCAGGGAAAACTATCTTCTATTTTTAATGCTGTCACTTTAAAAGAAAAGTTACATTGCTCTTCATAAAGATCTGTTTATATCTTTCTTAACTAACCAATGGTCTGGTGATACAATGAAATTAATCTTCCTAGTGTCTAGAGGTCTGATGTTCCAGAGCACTTTGTGCTGAGCTCTGTGCTTAGATGCATGGGCCTTTATATGATGGTCATCCAAAATATAACCAGTTTGGCATACTATTTTGGAATTAATATTTGGAATTAATTATTTATTCAGTAAAAAAAGAATTACTTTCCTGCATAATCTGGAAAGAAGGTGTCATAGAGGAAGTTTATTCAAGACTGCAAATTAATTCAAATATGCTTTCTAAAATGTATTTTTTAAAAAACAACTATGTTTACTATTAATTTAAGATAACATCTTTAGAGCAAACCTTCAACAAAACATTTTTTGTATATGTATTTGCTATAGCACTTAACTTCACAATGGACTTCTCTGTTAAAGTTTAGCATAGCTTCAGTGTTTCCTGATTTGAGCCTTTGCTCTCAATACCTTGAAATATTTTTGTTTTCTGTAAAGAGTACATTTATTTATATATGTAAGGAGTCATTCGTATTGTCTGGAAGAATTTGAGATACAAAATCATCTCAAATATGTTTCAGTGTTGTTCACGCAATTACAATGACTACCATCAGCTAATTGTCTATTACACTAAAAACTACTTCTTACTTCCATTTTTTTTTCTTTCTTCAGGACTTTTATGTTTATGAAACAATTTTTAAAATGCCTTCTGCTTCAAAGGTATCTTTCAAAAGTAAGGGTAGTTCAGATGAATGTAAAACTTACAGTTTGGGAAGTAATGTTGCAGTCAGCAGTGACTGGATTCAAAAACAGTGTTCCAGCCCAGATCACAAGCCAATAGAGTTTCATGTTTGGAGCCTAGTAAAAAACAGCACTTACATATCAAGACCAGAAGTACTGGCGTCTTCTGTAGTGGTAGTTTAACAAATTAATAGATACAATTATTTCAGTGATAGTTTAATAAATGTTCTACATAAATATTTCGTAATGTAAAATTAAATGAAAAAATGGGTTATGAGAATTAATAAATTCAGCTTTAACTTAATTAAGGCAAACCTAAAATCGAGTGTTCTGACTATATCAGCCAATAGAAAAGCGATTGGTTAGACAAGTTAATAGAGAAAAGTTTCATAAATGTATAAAACAAATGGGCAGGGCTGTACTCATCAGTATCCCTGTTAAAGCAATTCTGTGTGAAAGACTACGATTGGAATAAACTGCAGAAAGTATTGATGCTTACATGCTCTTCCTATGCAATTTCTCTTCTTGCTGTGACAGAGGCAGAGTATTCTACTAGACAATGGTCGTTGTCCAGTCATATTTCTTTTATTGTCCTTATGTAAGTTACTAAGCATTTTTGTGAATTTTTAATTAGAAGATCAATCTTTCTATCTCATTCTTGTCCATAATATAACATATAATGTGACATAAACCTGGACTGGTCTATTATGAAGGTATAGGTGTTGCTCTGATCTTTGGACTAAGTAAACATTGTCCAATCTCTAGCGATTGAGTTTTTTACAGATCCAAGCCTTATTTTTTGAAAGTTAGGAAAGGTCTTACAAATGGTATTTACTGTGACATTAACTTCTCTCAAAGAAAGGATCTCTCAGTCATTGCGTTTTAATCAGACACTCTTTGCAGCATCTATTAATTTTGAGCAGAAATGTTACACCATGTCTGTGAGATGTTAAGTTAGTCCCTCTATATGTACACTTTAGTGAAAATGTTATGTAAAAGGTAATGAACCTTTAATTTTTCCAGTTTTTCTTGAGCATCTGAAAATATAGGGTGTCAAGTTAATCTTAGTATCTCGTTGCCAGATTTCTATCTTCCAAAGTAATAGAAACTCAAAAGGTATATTGTACAGAGCATTCCCTGAATTTAATAGAAAAGAGTGGGAGAGATTAAGAAAGTTTAATTGTGCAAACAATGCTAAATATAGGCAGCCTGTCGGATTTACGAAACCTCCACCAGTCCTTAAAATGAGTGCTGGGAGGTCTTTTCTGATCATAATGAAATAAATGAGGTCATAGAACAAACTGATCAAGTCTATTTGATAACTTCTCTCTATATTTGCATGTCGAAGGATTGACCTCATTCACCTAACTGAATCAACCTTGAAATTTCATAACTTCTTGGAAAGAAGAGGAAGATAAATGCCACTTAAAATGCTCTGATTCATTGTGTATTTCTACTTCTGTTAGAAACTTATATTGAGTACAAAGAGAGTTCCTAAACCTTTTGCCATTCAGCCATTATCCGTGGCCAGGACTTGGAAAATGTGCTGGCAGCAGTAGCCCCTGTGGAATTATGTTCTGTATTAGGTTTTGCGCTTGTCAGTGGTGGTACTAGTGGTCTGCATATTTTTTTAGGCAGTTTGTGTATTGTAAGTGGAAGACATGATGTACTTTGAGAACTCCCAAAATGACCATTTTAACATCTGGATCTTGCAGTGTATTTGGACTTTAAAGATACAGCTTCCTAGATGTTCAGAAACAGAGCAGGTCTTAACCTGCCAATTTATAAATACAGATAAATAGTATTATTGTAGTTTTCTGATCACAAGAAAAAAGCTGTCTTAAATAGAATGGGAAAATGTATTAAATATTGTTTTCAATGTTAATCTGTAAGTTAATAACAACCAAGTTGAAAATTTCAGTTTTATGTCTAAGTCCAAAACATAACTCCTAGCTCTTAATTTAGTTTCTGCTGAAAACAAAGGAATTTCTTACAAATGTGACTGCTTGCATTTTGTGTGTATGAACCTGTGTAATCAGTAAAAGAATAGGAAAGCATCTGTAATTTTAGTTGCTGTTCAGCATTTTACTAGAACCAGATTTTATGAGCTGCTGTTTAAACTAACTGCTTTGGAAAAAGACTTAGCTGGCAATACACTAGCAATATATTGGTAGTACTTTGATATTTCCTTGTAATTAGAAGTGCTTTCTTAAAAATTTCCGTCAGAGAACTTTGAAAATTATATAATTTTAAAAAAATGTAATGATTTTTCTTTTTCTGGGGAGGTAATTGAGTTTATAGAATCAGTCTGGTTTTCCGAGTCTATTCCCCAGTTTTCTAATGGAGTAGAATTTACTTAACAGCAGTATGTCCGGGGTTCATACTTACTCGTGAAATTTTAATGTACCTTGAGATATGTTTGCTTCCAGACTAGCAACAAAGTTACAGTAATAAATCTTTGCCTGCATTTTGAATTAGACATGCCAAGTGTCTTACCTTTCGGTTGCTTCTTAGAGGTATCATACATACACATGTGTAGATTTTTCAGTGGACTGACAAGAAATAACATGGTGAAACAGCACTTCGTTTTTCTTCAACCTTTGCACCTGATGAATAACCAGGCAGTGTAAAAAAATAATAAACATAGAAAATCCTTAGCAAAAGATTGACTAAGTTGAGCAACTTCTTATAATCATCTGGGATTTAATTGGATCAGCAGCCAATAGGAAAGCCTAATTGTAGTATGCTTAAGTGTCAAGTTCCAGATTGTAGAGGAAGCAGTGAGTTTAAATGCCACAGGTGATCTACAAGCAAGTTGAGTTATAATCAGTTAAAGAAATGCTGGAGACAGAAAAAGACTTGCATTTTTAGTTTGATCATTCGTCAAATGAAGAAAATGCCAGAATATTTGTATACCCAAGTAAAGCTTCTTAGTAGCTAGTTAACTCTGTGTTAATGCTTGTGTTTTGTAAACATCATTGTCAGAGAAGCTGCAGGGCAATACATAAAGCTCCTTATTTACAAAGAATTACATGCGCTGCAATGACGTCTGTAATAAGGGCCACATTTCCTTTTTAAGGAAGAAGTTCTTAAAACAAACCATACTTGCTCTAGAGTGAGTGTCTATATACAGGCTGAAAAAAAGGCATTATATTGATATACAAGTGCTGTGCCCTATAAATTTTTACTTGCATTAGTACTTATTCTGTCCAATGCATACACCAAGCTACGGAACAGTTCATCTCCTTCCCATCTCTATTCCTCTCTAATATGTGGCTGTATAAATTGTTTTACCTTGCTATGTCTTTGTTGTTTTTGGCACTTTTTTTTGTATAATATCTCAAAACATTCTACAGTTTTTCCAAGCTCCATCCCTGATTCAACTTCATGCATAGTGTTCAAATTACTTGTGGTAATGAATTGTGTTTCTGTGACAGCTATTGCTGATTTTTTTTATTGCCTCTTGAAAAATCATTAAGTTGCAGCCTTCCCTCAGAAGGTTCCTGCCAGAGAAGATGTGTCACAGTAAGTCAGACATTGCTAATCTCAAGGTCATGATGGATCATTCTGAAGTATTTAGCCAGGAGTCCGTATCATGTGAGAAAAGGAGAATCGCCTCATGTAAAGAGACTACTCTGTAATGTGTCCACATATACTTTAAATAGAAGGGGCTCCAGGAAAGGCATCATGTCTGTATTTAAATACAAGCTCCCTCTAAGCTGTACTGTGGTGTCTCCAGGAGAATTACATCTAGAGTGGAAATTTCTTCTGAAAATCAGCACCCTTAGCATTTTGTTGAATTTTTTACTGCACTTTCTCTATTTTCTTTCTTCCATGTTGGGCTTGATTTGAGAAAAACTGTCACTGCTGAGACCTTGCAACAGCTTTCATAGGTCCACATTGAGGCATGAGGAGTGTTCAGTAAAGGAGTAACATGAAATCTTCCTGACAGCTCCTAGCTCCATGCCTTCCAAAAAGCCTTGGATCAAACTACTCTTGTAGCTTAAAAAATAGCTCCTTTCCACTACTACATTTAACATAATTTATAAACTGGTGTGTGTGCAGTCTCATATTTGGACTGGGTCTGAATAAACTTGTTTTAGTCTCAAGAGGGTATTGAATTTAATGTAGTGTAACAACCATCCAGTATTTCTTAAGCAGTTTGAGTGCCCTCAAAATTTGCCATACTAAGTGGGAGATCATAACTTTGATTTCTTTCATGATCATCAGGTCCAAAGCATTTTTGCAGCATGGCCTGCTACCTGACAGAATTTCTACATAATATCCTTATTAGGTAGAGATTTTACATAAAAGAGATTATAGATCTCCAGGATATAGATAAAGCTAGTTGGGAGTGGTTACACTTTTGAAACTCTTTTGAGAATTCCTCATAAGTAATGAAAACTCTGGGGAAACACTGAGGGAACTGGCATTGCTTAATCTCCAGAAAAGAGAGCTCAGTAGGTATTTTATCAAAGTAAATACCTCATGGGCAGGGGTTAAGAAAATGAAGCTGCTCTCAGTGATGCCTAAGGGCAGAATGAAAGACAATGACCACATATTAGAGAACAGGAAAGTCCATTTAAATATAAGAAAAAAACTTTTCTGTTCATAAGAATGAGCAAACATCAAAGCATTGCCTAGACAGGTTGTGGTGAATCCATCCTTCAAGATACTGAAAACCTGAAAAGGACACTGACATCCTGCTCTAGGTGACCATGCTTCAAGCAGTGCACAGTTTGGACTGGACAACCTTCAGAGTCCATTCCAATATCAACTGTATTCTGCTTCTACAATATTTTCATTTCCTTACCCTGAAATTATCATTGTGCAGTTCCACTCTTTTGCATCACCTCTTAAACTTGAGGGCATTCTTGTCTGCTGTCTTTGATCCAGTAGTGTCAGTTACACAATTTAAAACTTGTCATCTTGCGATTCAGGAAAAGCTAATGAAAAAGAGAAGAAAAAAATCCTGAAGGAAGGTATTTGACTGATTTTGTAATTTTTAACAGCAGATATCACTCTGGAAACCAGGAAACCATTTAAGCAATCTTTCATGAACAATGAAGGGAATTAAGCTATACTCTTCAGGATCTCAGGAGTGGGGTTTTTTTTTAGTTTCTTTCAAGTATGTTCTCAGGTTGACTCTCTAGCTTTCAGGAATTTCCTAGAAATTACTAGACTTATCATAAAAGAGTGAGAACAGTTCTTTAGGTGTTCTTTAAATCTGATGAGGCAGTTGCTTATAGCTCACTATAGCTGGAATGGTAAAGTTTTTATATTTGCAAACTATCAATTTCCTAAAAAGATTAAAGTGCTGAATAAATAATGTAAGAAATACCTAATTTCTTAGCTATTGCATAGTTAAAAAACTATACTGCTCAGACTTCTGAAACCACTCTCTGTTCTGAAGTAATCAACAATTCTTTGCAGAGTAATCTGTTCATCATCTTCATCATCTGGTACTGTCGAGTCCTGATGTATATATTATATTTTCTTAATGTGCATTTACAAATTGTATACCAGCTTCCTTATTTCAAACTGCCTGTTGTTACTCCAGAAATTCACTGATTAAGAGGGAATACCGTACTTCTGCCAGTGTTGAAACCAATGCAGATAGACAATGTGGGAGTGTTGGAAGACACCATGTGGGTACTATAAAGGCAGAGAATTCTTCATCTTCTTTACATTTTATGAATGTTTTTATAGCTAATTGAGCTCCAAGAAGATAAGATACAAGTTGATAGCTCCTTTTTATAGAGTCTAGGCTTTTTGTGTTACACTGAGCACTTCAGTGATACTGAAGGAGTACTAATGTTTGAAATGAGTGCCTACAATATATATTAACCAGTAAAAGTTACAAAAAATTATATTTTTACAGCACAGAAAAGTTAATTCAAGATATAGAAGAAGATATTCAGCATGAAAAGGTTGTGGCAGATGACATAATGAAATACATGACGCAGGAAAATCAAGCTAAATATATGGAGATGAAAGCTGCTAATGAAAAACTCTCCCAGGTTGGTTTGTTTCATTATGCTAAGCTAAAATATTTCTTAAACTGGTTTAATGAGGTTTAGATAAAATTTAAGTACTAAGGAGCTTGACAACAGAGTAATATGATAAAAAAGCTTGCTGGTGTCTTAATCAATTGTAGAAGTACCTAAAAATAGAGCAGTTGAACTAAGACCAAATTCTTTGCCTTCTTATATTTCATACTTTAAGAAGAATTAATGTTCACAATTTTCTGTTTGAATTTAGGATTTGACATGCAATTTCTAAAAGCCACTGCAATACTTACATGTTTCATCGTGTGTAAAAAGCAAGCAAAAAGGAAAAATAACCCCAGAAAATTTTGTTGTTCGCTTGAATAGAAAGTTTTCTTCTTGTGTACAAAAGTGAATCTGACTAGCTTTTTTCTACTATTATTGTTGTTGTTGTTGTTATTAATAATGTAGTTATTGTTGTTGGTTTTATTATTGTATGTCTGAATACATAATAAAAAATTAACTGGGCTTTATAAAATGTTTGTTACTTCACTAATCCTTACGTTAACAACAGGAGTAATATTTCTAGACTCTCTGGGACGATCTAGTTCAAGCCATATAGTTTTAAAAGTTTCTCTGTACAGAGATAAGCTCAGTGTTTCCCATCTGTCTTAGAATGAACTGAATCAGTAGTCAGGGCTTACCTGTCTCTTCCTGGACTGTGAAGAAACTGTCATGATTGGTTCAGATTTTAAAATTTGACTCTAAACGTCTGAAGTACATACATGGTACTGATTCTCAGGAAAAAATAGCAGAAAAAAGGCAAACAATTTTTTGGTAGTAGCCCAGCTGCAGATAACAATAAGAGTAATGGAAAGGTTGGATGCTGAAAGCAACTGTTTACTACATCTGAGTTACGAGAAGGAGCTGGACAAGAGTCTTACCTTTCAAATTTTTAAGAGTAGCAATGGGATGGTTTACAGCATTTGATACAAACTAAGATTTAGAGCAAAAAAGTAGTTAAGTTGTAATTTTTATCTGAATTATGCATTTTGCTTTCTCTTTAGGAATTGGTTGTTCAACAGCAGGAATTGGATGCACTAAATGTAAAGGAGGAGAGTCTAAGAGCTGTATGTATGATAACAGGTGGTCTCTGTACTAACCTTCCCTGAATGATAGTGTAAAGAGTAATACAGTAGAAAAAATACTTATAATTTCTTTTCCTTAAATTTTCAGATACTGTAGGATCACGCTCTAGTATGGGAAGGCAAATCTGCTTCTCTGGTTTCCACTAGTAATTTCTAATCAGTTTTGGGTAAAAATGTCTTACTGAGAAGAATTTTTTCTTATTGGATCTTTCATGAATAAAACGATCTATGAGCTGAAGTATACAGTCAGAAAGTCTAATTTTCAAATGCTGCTAGATATTTTTCAGTCCTTTTGAATGTTGTATATAGTTTGAAATCCCCTAGAAACTGTGAACTAATAAATCTCCTCAGAAAATTGGCCCAAAGAAGAACTTGTAAATCAAGAAGTAACTGATTGGGATGTTCCATTCCAGAAAATGCAATATTGACAATATGATTTATAAGTTTTAGTTTTTATAAAGTACTTTATAAAGTGGTTTTTACTGTCTCTGTGCTTTTTTTAAGAAATAAGCTTCACTTGCAATGTATAGTGTTGGCTGACTAAAGCATGTTTCCGCAATGCTCTCTTCTCATCTGAGAATAGCTAGTAGGTGTTTGCTTTTCCCAACAGGAAATAGCACATTCTGGGGTGAAACAGAAAGCTGTGAAGTTGTATGAAAAGATCCATGAGCTCAAGGAACGTCGAGATCGAGTGATTGCTGAGGATAAGAACATGGAGTCTCCACAGGAGGAAAGAGAGAGATTACTAAAGCAGGCAAGAATAGAAAATGTTGTTATGTAAAAGATTCTCCATGTCAGTATTATTAGGGATGATAATACTTGAAAATGCTTAAGTTTGAACTTCGCGTTTATTTGTGCTCTAGGCAGTGCAAATAGTCTGATATTAAAAATAGTTAATTAATTGAAAGGTTGAGATATTCCAGATTTAGCCAAAACCTGGAGACCTGTTTTAGTGGGTTCAGAGGAAGGCTGTGAAGATAATTCTGGGGCTAGAGCACCTCTCCTATGAAGACAGGATGAGAGAGTTGGAGCTGTTCATCCTGGAGAAGAGAAAGCTCTGGAGAGACCCTATAGCAAAGTACTCAAAGAGGGCTTACAAAAAAGAGGGCGAGTGACTTTTTTACACAGGCAGAAAATTGTAGCATGTGCCAATTGTTTTAAACTAAAAGACAGAAGATTTAGACTAGATGTTAGGACAGAGTTCTTTACTGTGAGGGTGGTGAGGCAGTGGAACATGTGGATGCCCCATCCCTGGAAGTGTTCAAGGCCAGGTTGGATGGGGGCCCTGAGCAACCTGATGGAGTGGAAGGCATCCCTGCCTATGGCAGGGCTGGGGAGTAGGGGAAAGTGTGAGTTGGAAACAGATGATCCTTAAAGTCCTTTCTAACCCAAACCATTCTATTTTTTTGAGAAAACAAAATGGGCACAGTGAGGTTTTTAGCTGGTTTACTTGCTCCTATTCATGAGACGTGTTGGTTGGGAAAACTGATCCAGTTGAACAGCTCTTGTAACCTAACTCCAGAGAGTATCCTTGGGTTGTACTGAACAGGTCTCCTAGTCTAGGAGTGATTGGATCAATTTACAATGGCCTTATACTGTAACTAGCCATTTGTACTTTATAAATTATTAGTCTGAATGACCAATGGAAAGGTTACTTGATTTTTTAAAGTATGATTTTTAAACCTTTGGAAGACATAACACTTTAATCATATCACTTCTTGTGGGACTATGTCACAAATTTGTGATTTCAAATGTTAAGTTTCTATTGCCTGTATTTGGAATTCAGATTTTTTAATATTTTCCTTTATTCATTTGTAGATTTAATTTTGTATGTTCAAGTTTTGAACTTTTTTATAGGTTAAAGACGATAGTCAAAAAATTGCAAGCATGGAAAGACAGTGAGTAACCGTATTATACTATAATATTTTTGCTATAAATTATATGTAGACCCTACAGACACATAATTGTGTTCCTTCACTAAGTCTGTTTCTATAGACTTTAGAACATCACCGCTTCTTCAAACCTGTACTAGTCTTAACCTTCCACAGAGAACAGAATATGTTCTTCTGTTTCGGGTAAACAAGTTTGGTAGTGATAAGACATTTAGATCTGCATAATAAGATACTTCTGTCCCTTAGGAACACAGCTTGAGAATATAAACCGGTAATAACATTGAATTAAACTTGTTTAAGGCTGAAGAAAACATTGATTTGTAAGAGCAGCTCCTCTGGGAGAGCTGTGAAATTGAACCTTCATTACACTGCAGTCACATTTTTAAGTTTGTTTCTGTGTTCTTAAAACCTAAGAGTTACAAAAGTTCCATTCGAAAGAGTAGAAGGGCATTGGTTCTTGATTCTTAGGTACTCGGCCTTTCCAAAGACTGGCCAGAAAGTCAAGTAATGTATTGAGTAATGTATTGAGGGGTAAATAAAACAGTACAATATTTTCTGGTTTTGAGCCTTTGAGTTCTCTTTCTTGAAAGAAAAATTGAGATAATTCATAAAATCTCCTAGAAACAATTTTAAATTCTTTTAAGTGATATTCCCAACTATAATAATTGGTTAATTTTTAATACATTTTAATTGGATAATATGTTGCTTAACAGGTTTTTTTAATAAATAACAATAAAAAAGAATTATATTGGAGATTTTATGTAGAAATGTGTTAAAGGTAGTTTCATTTCATACTTTGATTGAATATGTAGCAGAGTGTTTTATTTGGAAATTTCTTAGTGGATTTTACTGAAAACAGTTTAATGAATAAACTTATTGCAGTTTAGCAGTTATGTTGTACCACTCCAAAGCTGAATAGCAACCAGCAGAGGGACTAGTTGAGTAAGTTAAAAATTACTGATGACTCAACAAAAGGGATGTTTTTTAATAAAAAAGAGCTACAGAACTTCTGTTTAATAAATAGAGGACTAAAATGACAGATGATTTACATATAACTTTTATAATGACAAGATCATCCTGATATTATTTTGGTTTTGGTAAATTTATATTTTCTATTTTTATTCTTGACTTCTCTCTTCAATTTTATCTAAAATAAAGTAAGTATTTTACAACACAGTTTTAACTTTGATTTCCATTATCTATTTGTTAGGTTGGCAGAAGTAAAAGAAAAAACAGATTATTTAAAAAAGGTCATTCAACGACTTGATACAGATCTGGAGAATCATCAAGGTAATATGATTAGAATTGTAGCAGACTATGCAGAGCTGCATCTGTTTGTTCTGTAACAAACTTTTATACCTAGGAGTTGGTTAAAACTTTCGGTTTTATGCAAAAGTCCAATGCTCATGAGCATGAGAAGTTCTGTACCTACTGGTACAGCCTTATCTTTTCAGACATTAAAAATGGGGAGTACCCACCTTTAGTGAAACATTCAACAAGTTCATATTGAAAACTACCATATAAAATAATAGGACAGCTGTCTGATTTTCTGTCCAATTTTATTTTTAATATTGTTTGAGGAAAAGAAGTTTATCGTACTGGAGGCACTGCAGAACAAGCTCATATTTAGAAATGCTTTCATTAATTTTACCTTTTACATGTTCTCTTATACTGTCAGAGAGTGTGGAATTGAGAATATTTAATAGCAATATGTAAAGGAGACAAAATTCAGTATTTTTTTATCTGTCTTTGAAACTTCTTGTGTTGATCTTTGCAAGAAGAGTTTGTAAGTGGGCCAGTAATGGCCTTAGCTTAACTGACCTCTAGCAGACACTTGCTGATAGTGCTTAGGATAGGTTAGTTTGGAATTTTTCCTAGCACTGGAAATATGGTTCTGGAGAAAGTAACTTCGATGTGAGCACGGGCCCTTAAAAGCTGTAAAAGGTTATCCATAAAATGAAGATTTATGCAATGGAAAACCTTCTTTTGATTATAAATCTTGCTCAGATAGGAACTACATAAACATATGCCTGCATTCTAAAAGTCTTTATAACAGGTTGTTTAACTTCTGTAGGATTAAGGAATTGATGTTATTCTTACTTTATGCCTTTTCTAGTGCAATCTGTCTAAAATCTAGCTGTAAGTTTCTTCCAAGTGAATAAATATCTAAAAATCTGCCTCTAAACAGGTGTTTCAGACATCTGTCTCACTTTTTCCCTTACAAAATATTTCATATTTCTATGCTTGTTTTTTTTAGCAAATAATTTATCCAGACTGCTGTGTTAGTTTTTGTGTTTCCTGATAATATCATTGCAAACTTTTTTGTTCTTTAATTTTTCCTTTTTGTTTGGTTTGCAACCATTTTTTATTTTAACTTTGGAGAAATACAGAAGGTAAGAATTTTATAGTTCAGTGTACATACGCAATTATTCATTGCTGGACTGTGTCTTTCACTGTTCTAGAAAAAGAATTCTGTTGAAGACGAGAGTTTCTAGTATATGTAGGAGAAAGCACATGCTCTCTGTCAGCAAATCAGAGTCAAGGTACTTTGTGATATAATGCAGAGGGAATTATACCTCTTCATGTAACACAGAGAGAATAAAAATATTCATAAAGAATAGCTTTAAAGCACAGAAATGTAAGCTCCTAATGCTGTCTTCTCTAGTGAATGGAGAGAAAATCTTACAGGGCCATTCATACTTTTGCTCTAAATCAGCATCTTGGTGCGTCCTTAAAATTCCTGTGCTCTCTTCCTCCTCAGTGACTTTACTTCTGGATCAGTATTTAAACATTATTGCATAACATTCCCAAAATTAATGTCTAAAGTTTTTTATATAAATATCAGGTGAAATAGCCAATTAAAAAAATTAATTAAGGATTTTTTTTAATATCTTAGGATAAATATTTCAGTGTTATAAATATTTCTGAGCAGGAAAAAGACTAAATAGACCATGTTGAAATAACTGGTTTTGGGTTTTGCCTGAAAAAGTCTAAATAAGTAAATAATTCACCCACTTATTACATAGTCTATATACTAGCAGTAAACTTTAATGATTAGTCAAAGTCAGCATTAACTCATAATGCAACAAACTTAACCCTTCATACACTGAAGGAGAGGTTAAGATATTTGTGTATATAATGATGTATTTTAAAGAAAACTTACTGAAAAGACATCTCAAAGTTGTGATCTTCAAATTTGTTTTTCTATAAACACTTGACAGGTCTTATAACTCTGTTTCATGGTTCACCATTACTAGAAATTTTGAGAGTAGAGCATGGTAAGGTATTAACTATTGGAGCCTTGCCTTGGAAAATGAAAGAGAGATTTCAGCAAGGAACAAAGCCACAGCTGCAAGTAAGCTGAAGCACAATCAAAGTCCCTTAGAGCCCCTCAGATATTCTTATTGTTTGTATATATTAGATTAAAAAGGAAGCATGGAGGTGCACAAATAAAAAGTCCTAGAGAAATTTGCTTGCCCCGTTTTATCTGTATCTATTTGATTCTTTTACTTTGTATCTTTTAAAATTAAAAAATTATATTAAAAATAAACAGGTTCAATTAAGAATATAGGTGTTTGAAATTTAAAATTACTTCTAGGAAATGTATTGTCTCACCTTCTTGTGACAAATATATCACGTGGCCCACTTTACTAATACATATAAATTATGAGTTATTTATAATCAGTAGTTGAATTTTAAAATGGAGTGAATATATATGTTATTCCTTACTTCTAATACTAGTGTATTGAAGATGTATGGAAATGTTGTTTCAAACTCAATTTTAGAAAGCTCTCTGTGCATTTTTTTTTCCTACACCATTGCTGGTAGAGTTCTCCTGTTTATTTCCCTGAAATTATCACTTGCAAGCTGCATATCCTTATGAAAGTCCATTCTAATAGGTGAAAGTGCAGTTGAAGTGGCTAATATATTAAACAGGGCTGCAGAAAGTTTTAATAATCATAGTACCCAAATACACAGAAGCATTTGTTCTCTATTATTGAAATTCACTTGACTTGAGAAAACCTCTGTGAACTTCCTTTGTCCAAACCAAGTATTTATCCCACTCCTGTCTCTCAGAAGTTGTAACCCCTAAAAGGTTGTCAAAATCTCATTGAGGCTGATTTATTAAGCTATCTTCTTTTTTAATATAAAAACGTATATGACATAGTTAGTTGAACTGACTACATTAAAAGGAATAGGATGGATTCTGTAGTTCCTAGGCATGTAGAAATTTTATTTTTGAAACAGACATTTTGCCTTCCTGAAGGAATTCAGGCCTGAAACAATATAAAGTTAAATCAATGTTACATCTCTTGTAGGAGAAGAAAATTGGAAATACAAAGAGTTGAAGAAGAGGGAAGAAAGCATGGACAGTAAGTTTTTTAATATTATTTAGCCTAATATTTTATATATATATGTATATGTATATATATATTATTAGGCCTAATTTCACTAAATTACAAGTTTTGTCTTACTGTTAAACAAGTTAATTTATAGCTGCAAAGAGCTGATGTGCTGATCTTTACATAAAGTTCTGCAGTCTTCTTTTGTGGACAAGATAATTGATATATTACAGGACAGTCACAAATACTCGGAGCGTCTTTCAGGGCTTTTCATCAACCATTAAATGTCTTAGGAACACAACTTTATTTTATGAAAGCAAAGCTGTAATTAATGGATTGAATGATTAAAAATGAACTTCAAAATGGAAGACTTTAGATATAATGTAATTCTTTAAAATTAGGTCTTCTCATATCTGTTTACTCAAGATGAATGTTGCTAACACTTTATTACATGTCAAAAAGTTTTAATGTTATAGAGATTTTAGTATCAACCAGCAGAGAATGAAAACAACTGGCTTTAAGTATGCCTTATTCCTTGTATACTGCTGGAGACAGCTTACAAAAAACAGTTGGTCTGTTACTCAGCAGAAGGCATAATGTTCAGTAAACAGGGAGGATCAAGGGATATAATACCTTTTTTTAAGTGTTCTTTAAAGATGTTCTCTCTAACTTGTGACTAGCATGATACTGAAAGAAAGGTCTCAGCTGGAAATAGAAGAAGACGAGTAAGACAAAACAGAGCGAGTTTCTGTGTTTTCAAATTACTAGGTTTCTGGAGAAGCAAAAAGACAAAAGCTCAGTTGATCTGGATTTTCTGTATTAGTACAGATGGTGTCTGCAGAGCTTGACTTTTTGGGTTTTGCTTCTGCAAAGGTAGAAACCTTTCATTAAAAGTTATTGACACACTTCCAGACCAGTTAGTGATTTGTGGGATGTGAGAGATTTGGGGGAACGTACCAGGCGTCTTAAGGATGGCAAAAGAGCAAATATGATGCCAGTGAAGAAGAAGAGGGGACAAGGAAATGCAGGTCAGTCAGATTAGTATCAATTTCCAGACATAATTTGGGGAAAATGTGCAAGCAAATGATATGTAAATATTACGGCTGAGGAGTATCAGACTGACAAGGAAAATACCACAACAGTAGGTATACATTGGAGTGTAATTTTATAGACACCTGAAGTAATCTTTTTCCCTGTGCATCAAATTCTTCAGATGGCAGTGTTGTCTCAAGTTCTGCACATAAAAAAATGAGGCTGTCAGTCCTGAAAAAACCTGATGGGTATATGCAGAAATCATGACCTGCAAGGAGATACAGAAGAATGACTCTTCTATTTTAGAAAATTCATGACAAATGTGTAAAAAGGCTGTTTCAAATAATTACAGAATCATTTATTTCTGCATATATGGGGAGGATAAAAAAAGAGTAACATACCGCTAGCTGCAGAAAGATTTCAGATTGGATATTAGTAAAAACTTCCTAACAATAAAACTTACCAAGCATTGAAATAGATTGTCCAGGATGTTAGCGTAGGAAACACATAATCATGGAATGATTATATGCGATACTTTATTGAAGAGCTTTGGGAGTCGGGGTACAGACCCAAATCCAACTCTGACAAGGGCTCAAAGAAGTATACGGTTTTATACCCCTTCATTATACAACTCTATGTTAATCATTAAGCCCCCCATTGTTCTATTGTATACATCCAAGCATGAATTTTGGTAAATATCTTTCCTTGTGATTCTCTTGATTCTGGTTTAAGGTAATAATCAAATTCAGCTACCAACAATCATTGCAATTATATCATCTATCATATGATGATTAGGTGCAGTTTCCCCCGGCCTAGTAGAGAATAGCTTTGTTTCTAAGGCCTGTGTATCTAAGTACAAATTGTTCTCATCCTCCCCTTCTCCCTTGATTGCCCAGGCAAAGTTATACTTGATTTGGTTAAAACAATAGCATGAAACAACATCCTGGTTGCAGTGAAGCTGAGGTTCTATTCCAGCTTTGCAGCCACAGAAATCATTCTTAATTTTTAACCCTGTCCTATCAAGGAGAATTGTACAGTATCTATCTGGAGCTCTGCATGTGAACAATACAGACAAACATCTGAATTACTTACCTAGAGCTGATTTTGTCCTGGAGCAAATGAATTAATTAGATGAGCTCTTGCACTCTCTTGCAGATAAGAGTTTTTATGAATCTGTGAACTACACAGCACTCAAATGAAACAAGGTCAGTCAGACCAGTGTGATGAAAAGAAAGTTGCTTGCAAAAAGGCAGGGCAATGAGATGTAAATACAGACCTTGCTTAATGTTTCTAAATAAATTCAAATGATTGGGGAAAAAAAAACAACAAACAAACAAACAAACAAACATAAAAAGTCCAGAATGCCAAAGGAAAAAAAACCAGTAGTCAAATCATATAGCTATTTTTCTGAGGTCCCAGTTTCACTGTTGCAGGCTCAGTTTTACAGAATTACATACATATCTGTGGATGTTATGTGTGTTAGTTTCCTTGTTCGTATTTGTAAATGTGTGAAAATGCTTTTCTATCATTGTTGAATCCTTCTTGCCCAAACAAGGACTTCTCCAGTTTCTATCCAGAAAGTGTGCAAACTCCTATGGTTCCCAAGTGCTCCTGTGCATATAAGCCATGTTTCAGGAGACACCCATCGGGAAAGAAATGATCAGAACTTAGAGCTCTGGGCAACATCTTGCTGGGCTTCTAACTTCCATGTGATGTGTCCAACACATTTTATTTTTGAATATCTCTGTCACCAGAAATACAGTGTTGTATTCCTAGATACCAAGTACCTACCACCATTACAACTGTTCTGTCAGATTCAGTTGGACACTTACTAAAGTGAACATAAATTAGACATGTATCTAAGGAACATCACACAGAAGGGAAGAGGTGATACCAGGTCTGAAGTCTTTCGCAATGTTTGACATTTAGTCCAGGCCATTAGAGATAAAGTTACCTGTTTCTTTTATTTAGTAACCCATTTTGATAGCCTTCAGAAAAATAAAGACAAATAAAGAAAAATAAAGAAAAATAAAGAAAAATAAAAATGGAAGAAGCATTTAGAAAAGCATCAGAAATAGTTGGGATAAAATTTCTTTCCCATTGGGTGGCAGCCCTCTCACCTAAACACTGTACAAGAAGGTGGTGGTCTCCTGTCCAGTATGTGTCACTGGAAGAATTCTTCTTGTTTTCATTCCAACCCATAAGTTGACAAATTTCAATGTCTCTACCATCTGGCTTTTAAGTAAACAGTTAATATAACCTATCTGAAACTGTACTGCTTAGCAATTTAATACAAAGTTTTGACTGGAAACAACATTGCAGCCATATAAGTAAGAGCCTTCTTTTTCATGTTTGTTAATCTCTAGATTTTCTAGAGACTTTTGAAGATGTGAAGAGTCAGAAATTGGACGGAAAGGCCCAAATAGAAGCCAACATTGTTGCACTCCTGGAGCACTCGAGCAGGGTAAGCATGTAGCATATCCATCCTCCTTTGGCGAGCTAGGACTTTAGATGCACAGAACAGGAGAGTGGCTGGATGAAAGTATGATGGATTTTATATATTTATATTTATCTGCATAGTAGTTTCTTTAAATTATTAAACATTAAGTCATATACAGCTGTAGCTAAAAAAAAGGATTTCTGTAATTTCTTTCTTTTTCTGGGGGAAGAGTTTTGAGCAGTATGTAATGTTGTGACCAGAACAAAGAAATATTTTCATAATTTCTATAACTTCATCTCTGCTACAACCAACATAAATAATGACAAACATTTCCAAATACTGCAAATAAAACTGCTGCATTTTTTTTATTCAAAGTTTGCAAATCTCAGTTCATGGGTATTCTGTCACTAATATTACTGAACTAAAAATATTTCTGTCGTCCCTGTGATCTACTAAAAGTATGTCTGAAATACCTTGATGCATAATATTTAATGTAAATATTATAAATTAATAATTTAATAGCTCAGAAACTCTTCCCATTTGTAGTCTGCCATTTTTTTCACTTTCAAAACTTGTATTATTTTAATGGTTTTGAATCCCATGAATTTTTTTATGTTACAGAAACCTTTCATCTGAGTAGTATTTTGATTCTATGATTATTTAATTGTCTCCTACCTCTTTCAATATAGTATGCCATTAGGTATATTTTAGGCACTGTCACTTACTTTACAACAGACCGGTATGGCAGCACAGATTATATTTGGTGCATTTTTTATTTCATCTGTGTTAGCCTGTCAATACATCTTTTATCAGAAGCTGGCAGAAAGAAAGTCGTGGACAGGATAGTTTGTTAAGAAAACTTGTCCAGTTACCAGTTGTTGTTTCAAAAATACAGCATGTTCTTATTATTGTTGGTAACACACAGAATCTGAATCATATGAAACAAATTTCATCTGTTACCAATCAAGAGCTGAAGATTATGCAGGAAGACCTCACTTTCAAATCAAATGAAATGCAGAAATCACAGAGCACTGCTAAGAATCTGATTACAGGTGAGATCAGCAGCAGATTTTCTAATTAATTCCTTAAAATAATAAAGACTACCTGCATTTTTATATTGATATCATGCAGAAGATTTCCAAATATTAGATATCAAGTTATCTCCAAATATTAAAATACAGTGATAAGTTCACAAAATTTAATGCTTGCAGATAACAAGCTATTTTCGTTAGTTTATTTCTATTTGTTACATTTATTTATATCTATTAGATATGGCATACTATGTATTTATAATACGTATATATACTTATTTATATTTGCCTTACTATTATCACTAAATGATCATTTTCCTTGCTCAGATATGTGTTAAACAAGTGTCTTTGAATACAGGGGTTAAACTGAGCTAGAATTTGATTTTACCAATACTTACCTCAAAATAAGATCTTTCATGATCTTGATACAGTATTTAATAAACTGAAACAGAGTCTTCCACAGTTATCTAACCAGGTATTATTTGTAAATGTAGTTCTTAGTATCTTAGTTTCACTTAGTTCTTAGTATCTTAGTTCTTAGTATCACTAACTTATGATTTGTGCTTTTCCAAAGGGATATGTAACACAGGCAGTTAACTGACGGCAGCAATGGATAGCTCTTAAATCTCTTTTTAGAAGAGCGAATACTTATTTTGACTTTGTTTTCAATACAGTCAAATATTTATTAGCATCTTGAGGATATTCTCTGTAATTTCAAAAAGCAGACAGTAGTTTTCTTTCAGTCCCATAACAAGTATCTCTCAAGTGCTTTATTTGCACTGTTTATGGTAGAATTGTCCTTACAATTCTGTCTTTGCCAATATCGTTATTGGTTCAGCAAGGCTTTCCTTGTTTGTTTGGCTGAAAGGAACGGACAGGAATTAAAGATGATAAATCATTTTGTTAGAAGGCTTTGCATTTTGTACTTCATAGTAATTTTCAAAATAGGAGCCAGCCTTGGCTCCTTAATAGGAGCCAGCCATTCAAAGTAGTTTTGAGCAAATAAGGCATTGCTTGGCACAAAATGTTAGAGAAATTGATTTTTTGTTGTGTGTTTGAATACATAATGTTTGCCTGTCTGCAAATACTCATTTTGCCGTTGTAGTATAGTTTAAATTTCTGGGCCTTATATTAAAAGTTCAAATATGACTTTTTGTTCTTCTGTAAAGGCATTATTTCTGACTTTTTCACAACATAAGGATGTTTTGGAAGCATGTAGCGCTATAGAGGCATTATTGAAAGAAAAAATTCTTTCTCTGCAAGGGAAGAGGAGGAAGTTGCAATACATAATTTTCAGTAGACAATTTAAATTACTCCTAAGTAAACGTCTTGACAGCTGGAATTCAGATAGTATAGCAAACAACTAAAGATTCTTTCAGAAATACAGTGAATGCTCAGTTGGCACAGTTGAAGTTCCTTCTAACCTTTGATTTATAGCTCATATACAGTCATCTTCAGGATTCTTTTGTTATGATTAAAATCTGGATTTCCATATTTTCTTGCTGTAACAAAGATATAAAATTCCACCAGCAGAACCCTTAAAAATTAAAAAGGAAAGGAAGCTATGAAGGGTAAACAAAAGTGCTGATGGCATAGTTTCCCAAAAACATTTCCCTGGGTCACTGTAGTTTGTTCTGAGAATTTGCCACTGTATACACACTGTGTGCTAGATGCTGCAACTTCATGGCCTATCAGAAGGAACTGGGCTGCATCCTCTTCCTGTCTCTTCCCATAGAGGAATTTTGAGGTTTTTTCAGTTTTGAGGTTTTTTTATTGAGTCTGTTGCTGGATAAGTTTGCCCATTCCAGTTTCTTTCCTTTTCTCCAGAAAGTGTGAATGGATAGGAATATCTGTTGCAGTCTCATCGTAGTTGTATTAGGCAGAACAGTCCAGGAAATTTTTTGCCTTTTTGGCATTTAGGTTGGTACTAACCTTTACATGTAAAATAAATTCACACTGGTCAACTATGTATAATTTTAATGTAACAAAATACAGATATTAGAACAACTATAAAAAAAATGAAAATGCTGTGATAAGACCTAAGTAAATCCTCATGAACATCCGTAGTTGTTTTCTGCTATTTATCTCCTATTTGAATTTATTTTATAATTTTATTTTTTACTGTTTCTGATCTAAAACTCTCATTTATTGATGTTCTTAGCATTTGTCTTTAAACCACAATGCTGTTGGAACAAGAGGAGTAAAGCTGTGATCTGTTTAGTTATGGTTTATAATCTGTCACTGAACAACACCAAAAAATTCATTGTGAAACTCTGAGCAGTTATCAAATATTGTAGACAGAGTGGAAGTGTTTTCTTGCATCCTTTTCAGTGGAAGACAGACTGTGAATTACTTACGTGCAAAACAATCAAAAATATTTTAATTTAAAATCCTTCTTTTAATTTGCATGGGAATTTTTCATATTTATATAAATGCTCCTTGCATATAGGGGATACTTTCAATCTTACCTTACGGATCAGCTTTCCTCAGGATGATTGCAAATGGTACACAAAAATCTTGGCTTGTCTTTTTTTATTTATTTTGAGGTTCCTAAAGATACCATGAAAGTGCTCTTTCATGTAATAAGCCAGAAATGTTGATAAAAGCAAGTATTCCATTCTAAAATACAAATATATGGTATAAATATGCAAGCAGATAGACAAGTAGCAAAATCTTGCTCCAAGAGTGTTATGATCAGGTGAGATTTTCCCATGTAAGTCCACTGACAAAACTATACCCACCATTTTTGGAAAAGTGAACTCTCCTTCTATCACATGAACACATCTATTTTCTTCTGCCCTGAAGATTTATACTGCCTTGGTTAAGTTAGGAGGGAAATTTTCTATCCTTTTTACAGCAGATCAGCACAAATCTCAAGATGCAAACCTACCGAGAGAACGGTTTTTGTGCAGTCTCATCCCTCCCAGTAGGCCATGTTGCCTGATACTTCGGAATGTCATAAGAAAACTGCAGTATTTGTATTGTTCTTCTGAGTTAGATATAGATCTGAAACTTAAGAAGATGTAGCGACGTGTTTAATGCTCAGGAACATGAATGAAATACAATGACAGATCAGGTCACAAAACCATCCAAACTAAGTCTAGCCAACATCTAGTCCTTCCCCACTCTGGGTAGGTAACCTAGCCCAAGACTGAGACAAAGTGTTTTTATTACTATGTGTGTCTGTATTGTTTCTTCTCTCACATGTCTGTGTCTGTGTCTGGACAATTTCAGTCTGTACAGTCCTCTTTATGTCAGAATCCACCCACATTTCTGATTCCTTTAATTACTAGTAACTATTATTTTTTAATGGAGTCTCAGAAGTAGACGCTATGCATTGTTGATGGTTGACATTTGTGATACTTCTTTTCTGTGGATTTATGGAAGTGTTTTCCTGTACAAAGCAAATGTTTAAAGTAAGTTTGGCTATTGTCCTAAAACTAAGCCTTATCTGTATTCAAGCAGCACAAATGAAAATAGCATGGTGGTAAAAAACTAAATAAAATATTCTTCGATTTATCTGCATCATTGCAATAAATTTTTTGTAAATTATCACCACTGCATTAAGACTGTGGTGCTATAATTAATTGTGTGGTGCTATATATAGAAACAATGTGATACAGAAGATCATCACATTTTCATTACTCTTCAATTTTGGATTATAATACAGTAAAAGTAGTGTATGAGTCTGACTTGTGGCATGGTTGTGAAGATCAAATTTTTTATTTCCTTCACATTAACAGATCCCATAAATATAAAAAAATCAGAAGTATATTTAGGAGCTGTTTATATTGGTTAAATATAGCATAAATCTTTATGTAATGGGCTGTGTACTTTGAAACAAAAAGTACTGCTAATTAGACATTGCGTGTCTGGTCATCTTAGAGAGTCAAAAACTGCAGATGGACCTACAGAAGATGGAACTGTTGGAGGGCAAGATGGTTGGTGAACTGGCTTCTCTTAAAGACAAAATAGAACAGGCAAAAGCAGAGTTGGAGATCTACAATAATTTGCCGGCTCTGAAAGCATCAGAAGAAGAAAAGAAAAAGGTAATGAAAGGGATGAAACAAAATGTGTGCTTTTGAACAGCTAGTGGATGGGAATCCAGTTTTGTGATTGACTGTCATTCCTGACAGCTAAAAAACAGGATTGCTCATCAGTGCAAATGAATCCAAATACTATTTAGCTTATACGTGTGACTTACTAACTGGTTACATGTAACAGGTATTCAGCTGGGTTTCTTTGGATAACCTCTTTCCATGGGATCTTCCTGTTCTATTTTAGCTATTCAGCTAAACTCTTACCTAATTTATGACTACCTATAGCTTTGAATTTAGCAATCTAACACAGAACACAAGAAAAAGAAAATTTCCTGCAAATTCTTAATAACAGCATTCCCACTGGTGCTCATACAGTATTGTCTAAGGATACAATTTGGTCATAATTGTTGATTATTATTTTTGGGATGGAGCATGCAGTGCTAGAGAAAAGCCTATGGGTTCTTTATGCATATGCATGTCGTCTTGTTCTAAAAGGAAAAATAGTAGCATGTTGAAAGGTAAATTGATGTGCCTGAAGCCCACAGCAAATGAACTTATCCCTTAATCAGTTTATGTTGGGTTTTTTCTGACTAGAAACTCCAGGATGACAAAGAAAAATTAACAAAACGCAGCTGTGTTTTTAAGAAAATAATGGAGCATTTGAATACAGAGTATGAGACACTAAAGAAGGAGCTGCAAGAAAATGAGACCCATTCTCAGGTATAGATCAAGTTATATATTATCCCTTCTTATATTTCTTTCTTGGTTTTGGTTTTCTCATACACATGAAGCATTGTGCAGACAGAATCTCTTTATTCCTTCTCAGTGAGTTTTCTAAGTCGTGTTGTAAGTCTGTAGCTGTATTTGCCATTTTAAAACAGAAGTTTATATTGTGCCAACAAATGGCTTGTAAGCTTTGGATTCTGAACTGAAAGTTATGTGAATGCTTTTTTAAAATGTTTGTGTTCGTCTTGCTCAGAACTCTCTACCTTCTGCCCTTCCTTTGCTTAAGTAGTTTGAGGACAAACTTAGAAAGAAACTGCAGGGGAAACAAAAAGTTGCTACTAATTAGCTAAAATCCCTCTTGCTTTTAAAGCCATGGTGATAACTTTTTTCTTTAAATCTGTGCTATTAATTCCATTTTCCCTTTCCCAATTCTTCTGGTCCTTGCAAGTCACTAAAGTTTTACGGTCTGTTCACATTTAAACAACTTTGGTATATATGTAAGTTTACATTTCAAAAGTGAATCAGGAAAGAAGACATTTTTAACTTCTTGAGCAGCTTCTGTTCTTCCATTTTAAACATACAGAAATTGCTCTCATTTTGGCAGTAGAACCTTACTGGTATATATGTTTGAATGCACAGAAGAAAAATAGATAACCTTAAAATAAGATGGAAAGAGAAACATTTTCTTTATACATTTTACTGTTCTTTATACATTTTACTGTTCTTTATTGCTTGAAGTTGTTGAGATATTTGTCCTTTAAAAGAGTTACTTTTTCTAATACAGTTAAAAGCTGAAGGTCATACTGTACATGTTTAAGTTGACTTTCTTCTGAAATTAATGTTGTGGAGCAGATGAGAAGGCATAGCTTTGACTGAGACATATGTGTCCATTTGTAGCATTAGGATTATTTTAAGCATTCTAAAGTGATGATATAAATCCTCAAAGCTACGTGCCAAAGTGTGCAAGACTTCAGATACTGTGAATCTTTTTTGCCAAGATCAAATTTTAGAGTTCAGGTGAATTAGAAATGCATACCAAAATGGTGTTAAGATACTTTGCTAATGAGGCTTAACATTTTATATAAAAGAGTAGTTGTACAGTATTTCTTCAGTTCATTAAACTGTGGCAGTTCTATTTTTATGTGTGTGAAAAGGATTTGTTTCTTTACTTTTCATGTCCTGAGTGTAAAAAAAAGAGAGTGAATTAGGGTATGTCTTATAATAACTGATTATTTGATATTCATCAAACATTCTGAAGTGCAGATAGTGTTCATGCATGTGGAGGACTTGGGCAATTTTGCAAGAGGTCAGCTGGTCTTCCAGCAGTTACTATAAAAATACACTGAATCTTTCCTTCTCTGTGGAACATAGTAAATATTTCAGTTCCAGGCTCCTTTACTGGCTGCGTTGTGTGCAATGTCTACCAAGAGGACATAAAAATTCTAATTAGTCAGAAATACCTAGTCTTGGAAACAAATTATTGCCTTGTTTGCTGCAAACTAGTACAGTAGATAACTGATTCTTTGCTGTTAAGGTTTGAGTTATAAAGAAACTATTTTCATCTCTTCCAGCTTAAAAATAGGCTTTAAAGTAAAATACTTCAATGTTTTCCTTATTTATTACCTTAATTTCCACTTAAAGTTGAGTCTCAGAATAATTTTCAGTTTTACTTTTAAAAATAACATCTTCATATCTTGAAATGCAGAGCCTTGAACAGTAGCATCAGAAAAACAAATATAAAATTGTATTGTAAGGAAGCAGCCATCAATATAATGTCCACATTAGTTTCCTGTTGATGCTGAAAGTATTGAAGAAGTGCCAGCGCTGAACCCACACTCCTACAATCTTCTTGCTGCAGCTCTGTTCTTATCACAACTTCTGGCATCAGACAGGAAACTTAACTATGGAAGTAAGGAAGTTTCTTCTGTGTAGTGCAAAGTCCAAGACAGTGTCAGGAAATATTGTATCTTTGGTGATTTTAGATCTTACTTACTGATTCTAAGAAGAGATCCATCTAAGTGATATGAAGCATGATGAGAGTTAGTATCTCCCTGAATTGTTCACCTTTTTACTTCTGACTTGCCTGTTAGCTTCCTTATAGGACAAGTCTTGAATTCTCATCTGATTTTTTTCATCTTCATTCATCTACATGCAGTTGCATGTAGTGCTTTTATACAGATGGATTATGAAGTGCTAAATTATATATGCAATGCTAAATTATATATGATTATATATATGATATTAATAAGCAGCAGCTTTAAAAACATTTTGCCATTGTTTCTCATTTCTGTGGTTTTTTTATGTGAAATAACTTTGATCTTATCAGTTGATAGAGTACAGGGTACTGATACAAAATTATTTTTGTAAAATATGTGTGTAATTATTACCGTTTTCATTTTTGGCTCTTTTGTGTTTTTGTGTTTTCAGCTTACAAATTTGGAGAGGAAGTGGCAGCACCTTGAGCAAAATAACTTCATGATGAAGGAGTGTATCCTTTTCTTTAAGAAGTAAGAGTCAAATTCATACACTGTATTAATTGAGGAAGAAGTCTGTTTCCTCCGGTAAAATAAGACAGGATGGAATGGGCTGCAGAAGACAGGGCAGGAGGGGAAAGGCAATCCTTTGCAAATATCTGGTTAGCTGATTGATATATATATATAGCAAAACTTGAGTATGTTGTCTGAAACAGGTTTAAAGAAAGGGTCCTAAAGCATAAGCTTTGTCTTGCAGTCTGGAATTTTTTCTTCTTTCTCAGGTTTGCTACTGGATTTCATACAAAGTTCATCTTTACATCTCTCTGGTCTTATCTGAGCCTAATCTGCCAGTGTAGCATTGTTTGGAAACATGGTGGGGTGGGGGAACTGTCTTGTAGCTCTCTCTTTATGGGATTCAGATTAACAAGTTGTATTCCAGTAATGATATCAGCAAAATTTTTACTTGCTGATTTGCAAATGGCTTTCATAAGATAGCTTTTGAAATTAGGAAAAGCATTGAAGTTTGCTTTAATTAGAATTGATGGTTCTTCTCATCTGGTACTATTTTTCTATTTTTCTCTTTAGTTATGATAGAGATCTGAAAAGGACTAGGCTATGCTTTTATTTTATATTCTAGGGACAATGAATTCTCTGCAATAAAATTAGTTCTTTAAAACTTACTTAAGAAATAAATTTTTATTTCAAAAATCTGAAATCTCTAAGATGCATAAAATCACTGTTATGTGATTACAGTACAAATGTAATTGGTAAAGGTAACATCAAAACTAGACCCCACCATCTAGTGTAGTGTGTTGGACAATGAACATTCCTTAATGTCTCAGAAAATGGCACAGGGATATATTTTAGGCAATTCTGTGATAGGCTAGCCATCACAGAAATATTGATGATGATAATTATTTAGTAATTAATGCATATAAGTATATGTATATGTATATGTATATGTATATGTATATGTATATGTATACATAAAATGGGTTTTTCTGCAAATACCAGATATCCCATTTCTCAAACCTGGTAAGTGCTCTAATTCTTAGAAAAATATCTGAAAAAGGTCTTGAACGGTATAATATTGTTGGAGCTACCTCCTCTTTGAAGGAGGCTCTACAGAAATATTTTAAGGCAATACTCTTAAATACAATTTTTCTTAACAGAAAAGACTTTAAGACAAACCAAGAGAAAAAGTTGATCAAGATGTTAAAGTATCTCCTAACCTGGTGTAAAATATTGCCTATCCAAGTTCAGGCCCTTATACAAACTACTTATGTCTGCTTAGGTTACTGGAGAGGGATTGCTTCCTTGGACTGGGACTTTTGTAGCCAGATTGTATGGCTGTACATAACTGAGTGCCTTGAAATGTGACAATAGGTTTGCAATGTGACAATAGGCAGAGTTCTTCATGAGGGACTTACTGCCTATATATATGTATGTATGTACGTATATTTAAACAAAAATGACTCAGCTGTGTAATCACTTCCTTTTTCTACAGTGCTTGTCATGACATGGCAGCTAGTAACTAAGTATAAATCTTTTAGCCCTGGTCTGAGTTTTTTCCACTATTTTCATCCCTTGACAGTTTTCACAGAAGGAATGTGAAATGGTGTTTGTTTCCTTTGTGATCTGTGATTATGCTCATATTTATACTGGCAGTTTGTTTCCTCAATTGTTTTAATCAGTCATAGCGGCAAAAATTCAAGAGAGTGACTACCAGCCAATAATGAAAAATTCGAGAAAGCTGATCAAAGAATACAACAAAGCTCTCATAGAAGCTTTACAGAACACCAAGAACTGAACGCAGGCATTTCCTTCCTGCCTGAGTGGACCAACAATGAGAGATGTGCAAAGGCCTCATGGAAAGCTGGACTACTGAGATCATTCATTCACCACTAGGGTGACAGATATTCTTAAAATTATTTTTCCAGGTTTTTAGAAGTTACAAGTTTTAATACTATCCCTCCTTTTGCGCTGTTTAAGTTTTTTTTAATAAATACCTGAATTTTAGAAACAAAAAGGAAATACTGCCCAATGAGTTACTGAGGCCCATTGCTTGATTGCATCTCGAATGTGAAATTTTAGTCTGCTTTACACACTGAATTTCTAATTGTCTTGTAGTCCTACCCTTGCCAAACAGAATAGGACTGCTTGACAGGCTGTCATATGCATTATGTTAAATTGAGTGTATAATAAGATAAATGGTAATATCAGCATACCATATCTATACAGGTAGCAATTTATACCACCTAAGGAAAGCATCTAAGGATGACAAGTGTCTTTTAAACTAAAAAATGATTAATAGTGTAAAATCTTAGAATAAAAGCAAATGACAGAAAATTATCATTTCCTAATGGAGAATTAACTTCCTTATTTTTAAGATGTAATTATAAAGAGCAAACTGATAAAAAGTAATGAAACATAGCTAACACTGATTTTGTGTGGAGCATTTTAGTGCTGTAGTATTCACTAGTAAAGGAAATAGCACAGAAAATTATTTGTATTTTTGCAATGTTTTTTCCCTCCAGTTTCAAGCGGCAGTGTCATATGGAACCTCTGACAAAAATCCACAAGAGTTTCAACATAGAGCAAAAATTTAGAAATTAAAAATGTGCTTTATGATACAGAAATATCAGAAATTATTTAGATAAAAAAAGAATTTCCATTTATATATTTGACTTGCATTCTACATGTATTGTATTTATAAACTGCTTATTGATCATTTCTTTCACCTAGTATATTGTAAGCTAGTCCTAATCAAATAGAAAAAGCACAGTTGACTATAGATAGAAATTTTAGCTGAACCAGCCTTGTAGAAAGAAACTACTGAAAAGCTGCGGGATCTGGATTCATAGTTGTTCTGGTCTCTTAGAAAAATTTTCAAGAAAAGAGGTAGACTATGCACCTCACTTCATGAAACTGGAGTAGAGAAATTATTGGGAAGTGTTCTGAGTCCATTAAAATAGTTCTGTATTTTTGTCAGTAAATTTCCTCAAATCTATGATTGTAATTTTGAGTAAAAATAAATCTGTAAGCTAAAAATATTGAAGATTTGTGCAGAAAGCGCTGTTTGCTAATTCAGCACACTAAATTATGTTACTCTATATATTTAGAATATTTAGAGATAATGGAACAGGATTTCTATAAACTAAGGACTGTTATCTGGGGGAAATTCCCACTAAAGTCTCTTCCTTCCTGTCAGAGTTTTGGCTATTCCAGAGAAAGCTCATTATTTGCGGAGACGAAGTCTCTCACCAATCAAATCATTGGCCAGAGAGATCACCTCCTGAATTCTACTTGTGCTAGAATAACATATTGTAATGAACAATGGAAAAAAGCTGCAGACTGAATAAACAGACTGCTTTGACTTTGATTTCTCTTGGGGCAGGAGAAGGTTTTATTCCTTGGTAGTGATTCTGTAAGATAGCATGGTAAAGTTTACAGGTTTTCTCTGTGTTCCCAGGTGATGCTGTTGTGAAACCCCTTTCTCCAGCATGCTGTTCTTTTCCTTGTTTTACTGAAGGATCCTCAGATAACCCGTTTCTGTGTAAGGATCTCATCACTCATTCTTTCTCTTAACAATTCATCCTTATGGCCCTTGACAGTAGTCATAGTACCCATGGCTGAAAAGAACTGAATGGATTCTGAGTGATGAGCCATGCAGCAAGTGTTTCATCTCCCTCTAGAAGATTATTAATTCACTTCTAGTCATGAGCTGACTCACTACCCTTATGTAGTTCCTCAAGTGTCAGTGAAAATCACTTTTTCTTTAACTCTATCTTCCCCGCCCCCCCCTTTTTTTTCTTTTTTATTTTTTTTTCTTTCTTCACTACCTGGTTTAAGTACCAGATGATGTTTTTTCACTGAAGCCCCTGTGTGCACATCAGGAAACTAATTCAGTAACACACGTCACTCTCTACCCAGGAAATCTTTTTTCTATTTTGCGCTATAACTTCAGACTGAAAGGACATGAATTAACTGGCAGCATCTGCAGAATGGAGATATTTGAAATCTCTTCTTCTCACCTCTCTCAGCAGGCTGAGTATCACCTCCCTCAGCCTGCCTGGCTGTACTCTTCCTAACTTTCCGCAGAATACTTCTGGCCTATTTTGCTGTTGTTAGCTCCTGTTCAGCTTGGGGTATACCAGGAAGGCCCCAAGGTCCTTCTCAGCGAGGCAGGTTTCCAGCCACTCAGCCCTCATAGCGCATGGGTACCTGGACTGTTCCCCCACAGGGGCAGAACTGTGCATGTATCTGTGTGGAACTTCAATACATTCTTGACTGCCCACTTCACCTGTTTAGATCCCTCTGGACTACACCCATATGGTGTATCAGCCACTCCTCCCACCTTTGTGTCATCTGCAACCTTCCTGAGGGTGAGCTCTGACCCATCATCTAGGTCATCAGTGAAAAGGTTTAGCAGTATTTCCCCCATATCTTTGGCTGTGGTATTCCACTACTGTCTGGCCTCCAGCTGGACTTCAGGCCACTGACCACACAGCCCCTAGCCTGCTTATCTAGCCATACTTTGTCAGCTTATCTGTGAGGATTTAATGGAAAACTCTGGCAAACACCTTACTCATGCTGAGGTGAACAACATCCATACCTTTCTCCTTACTTTTTGAGTTAGTTGCCTCATTGTGGATGGCTATCAGGTTGGTTAAACATAATTTCTGCTTCATAAATCTGTGCTCTCTGCTGATGATCAACTTCCCATCCTGGATATGATTTACCTGGAAATCATATCCAGCCTTAGTTGCTCAACAGCTTTCTCGGGGATTGAGATGAGGGTGACCAGTCGGTCATTGGATAGATCAGTCTTCTTGCTCTCCTGAAGGTAGGAGTGACATATTCTAGCTTTCAGTGCTCAGAAGCCTCTCCTTTACCACCATAAAAAAAGATTCTCAGGAATGGCCTTGCAATGCCTTAAGTCAGCTACTTCTCTACACATGTGGGTGCATTTCAACAAGTTCCATGGAATTACATGTATGCAGTTTGTTAAAAGTTCCCTTACGTAGTCTCCCTTCAGTAACATACCACTGAGGCATTAGGATACCAGGTTTGACAATTACTATGAGTTTGACATCCCACTTCAATGGCACACTGTATGAAAAGAAGCATTTCAATTTCAAAGCCTTCAGTGGAAGGGTCTGTTGCTGCCATGTCATTATTGCTTGAGGATGAGCACAGGAATGACTGCTGTTTTTCCCAGCTCATGATGGCATAACAGTACCTTGTTCCCATATATTTAGGAATATCATCATGTCTCCAGGCAAACTGTATTTTAGCTGCAAGCAAAGATTTATCCTCTTGTTAGTCTTCCTGCTTCATCATGCCTTCATTACTTTTCATGGTGATTTTAGAAAACTTGTTTTTCTCTCAAAATAAGTTTATTTTTAATTTCTCTTAGTGAGCTTAGAGGACTACAACGCAATATTCCTGTGAGCAATTCCAAACAGGCAGAACACTGAGAGTTCTTTCTGCCTGACATCTTTTAATCTTTTAAGAGTTCATGGCTCTTAGTGCTAGTATGTGCTGTTTCACAATTGTAAGGACATGTTTCCAAGGTGAAGTGTTTGTAAGTTCTTCGTAAGAAAGCTTCTGTTTTCCTGCTGCAAGCATAGAACAAAAATACAAGGTAAAATACAGGCCTTATGAAGAGGTGCTAGCCATTAGAATGTCTTAGTTTGAGGAGAAAAAGATTAAAATCTTCCTTTGTACCTGTTCTTAAAGTTTTTGCTTTGAGTGAGCTCATTGGAAACCTATCTCATGGTGATAATGGGTGTGGTGGATGTAGCAATTGGGGTGAAAACCTTCAGGTTCTGAAAGTGGTCCTAAAATTTGAACTTGCTTGAACAACTGCATGGTGTGAATAGCAGCTGAGCTATGATACGTGTCTTGTATGTGCAGGGCAAGGCTCTGAAATGCAGCTCAATCACTCAGAAAGGAACTGGATTACTCCCAAACAAAATAGTTGTCATCTTTTTCTTTCTGAGTCAAGAGGAAGGAAGCCTTTAAGCATTCACTGCTACAGAGATGATCTGAATTCAAATCCCAGCTCTGATCAGTCATTTGTTGGGATTGACAGAATCTTGGAGCAGACACTCAACACTTAAGAGGTCCTCTTTCAGGAAGGAGGACTAACTGGACAGTATACCAAATGTGTGAAATGGGAGCAAGTGTTCCACATAGGAAAAAAAAAGAGAGAGAAAGAGCCAGAAATGCAAAATTATCCACTCTTGTTTCATCTTGTAGAGCTAATTCCTTGAAAGCTATGTTCATTTAAAGTGACTGAGCTTGATTCACTGAGCACTGGTATCTTTGTATCAGCCCCAAGATTTCTGCTGTGCAGCAAAAGGTGAGTAAGGTGCAAGACCTCTGTCTCCAGCGTACAACTCAAGTTTACCCATGAATACTTGTGATGTAACGGGAGCTCAGGACCTCTTAAAATTAGGAAGAAAAAGAAAATAGTAATTATAGTAGAAACTATCAGTTACCTCAATGACTTTAACAGTCATGCATGTGAGACAAAATTCTAAATAAAGCCTTCAGATTTCCAAGATTTCTGCAAGATTGCAAATCTCAAATTTGGAAGAAGAGGCAGGTGGACAGCAAATTTATCACTAAGTTGTACTTGTTTAAAACCACAAATAAATCATACTGACAGTATAGTTTGTGATAGTAAGTCAGTAGAAGATAGTAGGTCCTGCAAACAGGATATTAAGAATGAATTTTTGTAACCCTAATGGCTGAGAACACTACCCCTGAGATCTAGATCCCATTTCCTGGTCCTTGGAAACAATAGTCAGATCTTCAAAGATCACATTCATTAAGAGGCTTAATGAAATTAATCTTTATTTCTTGAGACTTCAAAAATATGAAATTGGCCTTGTTCATCCCCTTTTACTTTAAGCAGTAATAGTAGTATTGCTGTGCATCTTTTGGGGAGATTTAATGTCAATATCTTAAATATATTTGCATATACAAGTATTGCTATTAAACTTAAATACAGAGACTCATCTGCCCTTCAAAATATATTGTAAAAAATTACAATGAAAGTAGCAGAACAGAGAAGCGCCTTTTTTTTTGTTTGTTTTGTTTTTTTGTTTTGTTTTGTTTGGGTTTGGGTTTGGGTTTTTGGGGGGTTTTGTCCTGCTGACAACAGCCAGGCCATTCTAAAACATACATCAAGCATTTTTCAGAGGGATACACATGACTCGCAAAGTATAAGCTTTCAGAGCATAGATGTTAGACAAATGGCCTAATGTCCTTCACAATGATTTTACAGACACAGAAGCTCCGTATAGTTTTAATAAGTTTAATTTCATTTAGTAAATTCCCTTTTATTTCAGCATTAAGGAAGACAGGAAAGAAACAGCTCCCTTTGGCTAAGGCTGTTCTGTAGACTATTCAGTACTCAACCATTTTCCAGGCTATGTTCTCCAAGAGAAATTCTGTTTAGAAAAGAAAAGTGCTGAGCAAAAGAAATGGATCATAGCTGTGTTTGCAACCCTGAATTGCCTCCTAAGTATGCGTATATGGGAGAAGCACTAGAAAAAGCATAAAGAAACTGCACCTCCTCAAAATGAGGTGCAGCAAAAAATACTGTTACCTTTTCTATCTCACTTTTAAGTTTCTCAGAACCACCCATTTCAATAGCACCATTCCTCCACACTGTCCTATCCATGTTTGCATGACATGTACCCCAGAAAGCTTCACCTCCCTCCATTTACCACTACCACTAAAGTGGTAGGGGCAGTGCTTGTCCTGAGTGCTTAAACCAGCAGCTGCACTTGTCCTCTCCCTGGTCTCCTGGCTGCTACCTCTCACTTCCAGGTGGTCCCAGATAGGTGGCTTAGAGGCTATTGCTGGCCTCAGTGGCATAGGCCTTACTGCAGATGAGGATCTGTTTGAGGAAAGAACGCCATCATTTGTGAACCTTTGTTTCACATTAGCTGTGATGAGTAATAATTCCTAAAGTTCCTTTACTACCTCCTACTAACACATATTAACATCATGTCAAGGCCAAAGTAATGGCTTGGTTCTAAAAATATAATACAACCAGACACTGCAAGAGAATATGTGATTTCTGCTAACACATTTACCTGACTAAAGAAGTGAAATGGCATTGTTTCTTTTTCCTCTTCACATATTTCCGTGTAGTACAGCATGTATGAATGGGTTGTCCTTGAGACAAGTATGCTGCTTATCTAGGGAAAGCATGGTGTCAGGAGTTCAGGGCCCTTGACATATCATAAAATTAGCCTTTAGCAAAGAGAGTTATGAAAAGCCATGTTTAATGCTAGGGTTATATTTACACTTTGGAAGACGATTTGTTTCCCTGCTGCAACTAATTTGAATTTGTGCATGCCATTGTGTTGGGGGTTAAGATGTGAATATGTCTGAACGAGCAGTTAACAACCAACAAAACTGATGTTTCTGAGGGGAACTCTTCTGAAATTTTTGGAGTCTTTCCAAGTACCTTTAGAAAAGAAGAGGGTGTGGCCTATGGAGCCAAAATACAGCCATATACCTACCTGAGGATGTGACACGGATGCTCATTGAACTGCCTGGTAGTCAGCAGCCTCACATGCAATAAAAGTTAGAGTAACTTAGTACCATATTTTATTCCTTGTGCAATCCTTACTTTTAGCCCAGTTTCTTTTACTGGCAATCTGGTTTTGACAAATTTGGAATTCTTCAGGTCGTTAATAGTGAATGCAGGCCAAGACCCAGTATCCCCATTAGCTAAGGAGTAGTTTGGTGGTGGGGAGAGATAATTCTACCACACTTCTGTGTCACTCACTAATCAGAGGGTGATCAGATCATACAGTTTTTCGTTCACAGGGCACAAAATTGATATGACCTACCTTAAAAAAAACTTATGTTCTAGTCTCATTAAATATAATGATGAAAATATGAAAGATAGACCTATCAGACACTTAATGTTCAGTGACAGTATGTCAGAATATTGAAATCCTTTAAATTCTGCAGTAGAAAAAGTTTATTATGTGATTAATTTTGACTTCAGTGGAAGCAGTATTTAAACTTAGAAGCTTTCCAAATAGAAACAAACCTAAATGCAGTACTTTATTTTTTGCTGAATTATAGATGCTATTCTTTATTTCTTTGAAAATTAAATTTTGTAATGAAACAGAAATCAAACACACAGTCCTGCTGATGCTGGTACCCTAAACAAATTCTGACTTGGGTTAGTATGTATCTCCTCTCTTCTGGCTTCAGCAGGCCTTCGCAACCTTCATGTATTTGTGGAATGCTGCATGTTTAGGCTGTCCAGTCTGTCCTGGAGATAAATAACTACCTTGTCATCATGGCAGACAAAATGATCAGTAAGCAAAAGTTGGTTCTTTGAAAAAGAATTAACCACTCACCTGGCCCATTTTTCATACTGTAAAATAGTATCAGGAACATTCCTTTGTATTTAGGTGTATTTCGAATGGAGGCATGATGCATTTTTCCCCAGTGACGTCTTTACAGCAGGAAAGTGAGATTTAAGTGAAAACTTTAAAAATGCCTCTAAGCTTACAATAGCAATCTGAAGAACTACAACCTTGACTGTGTTTGCTTAACTCCTCTCCCCTTCCTCCCTGCTTCCCAGCCCTCAACAAATCAAAAGACATTAAAAAATAAACAAGGATTGGCCAACTTATAAACAGGTTAAATGAACAACAAAACAGAGTTATCTACTTGGTAGGAAATATGATAATACTTAGTATCTACTAATACAGTAAGTATTCTGATATTGGAGGGATCTCTACTTACAGGCTTACAAAAGCTAAGGTGCAATTGGAAAGGGGTAATAACTGCTGCTTCGCATCTAAGAATAGATGTTCTCCAAAATCTAAAACGGACAGAATATATGTGGGTTTTTAGTCTGAAACCAAACCACATAAATATCTTATATTCTAACTCCTTTAAGAGTGAAAAAGGAATTTTAGTAGTGTTTGTACCTCATGCTGTGTTTTTGCAGCCAAAGAGTATTTTCAGTACAAATTTCTACTTGGCTTTCAGTTATATGGAGGGACAGGAGAGACACGCGTAAGGAGCTCTGGGCTGTTGCCTTTGCATTTGCTGTGGTTGTCACTCTCCTCTCCACTTGGCAATAGATCTTAGGTGTGAAGGACTTCCTCTGTGAAATCTACATTACAAGCAAAGGCTAAAAGGAAATTAATCAAAGTAGGATAAACCCATATGCCATTTCCAAAATTATGCTGAACATTCCTTTTTCTGTACTTCCATAAAAGTAATTCTGGCTGCTGATATCTTGGCAGGACTACAGAACTTTCAAATATTATATTGCCATGGATCATGTTTAGTCAAGTGGTAAATAAGATTGCTCTTTATTTTTAGTTCTATTTATATATTTGAGTGCTGCCTTTCCCTTTATTTCTTTTTTTTTTTTCTCTTTTTCTGCTTTTCATTTTTTCTTTGTGTTTTGTTTTGGCTTCCCAGTTTCAAAACCTCCCTGAGTGATGCAGGCATTTTAATCCCACTGAAGTCATAAAAACTCTGTGTGAAATTTATTATTGCAACAAGTTTTCAGTCTGTTTCCAATTGTCAAATGTAAAGAAATATTGTTTTCAGTATAACACATGAACTAAGAGAGTAGTTTGCTGTATTGTAGATGGCTTTGGTCTATAGTGGATTCAGCTGGTTTCTTTGTTACTGTTTATTTCATATTTTTGTTATTGTCTGACGAAATGCATTGCAGCAGCTTACATGTGGATTAAATAAATAAGGGAAAACACAATAGCACCCTGAGAAGTTAGCAGACCTGGACTTGAAGAAGGAGATAGTAACACTTTCTGCCTACTATACCTAGGTGGAGGATGTTTTACTTGCACTCTCCCACCTACTGGAGGATGCCATCATTGTTCCTATTCTGCTGACTGTGAACAACAGCAGTCCCCTGCTTCTCCAGAAGCTCCAGATAATTGTTTTGATGTATTGCTGCAGGAACGGGATTTGTACTACCCTGCAGTCCTGCTGATACAAAAATGCCTTTAAGATCCTGCCTTTCCCATCCTAATCTACAAAGGAAACAGGAAAAAGGAACTTAAACTCCCTGTACTCAGACAGCAATGAGACTGTTCCAGCCTGCGCCAGTGCTCTGATTTCTTGCCTGTGACTTGTAAACAGCGTACCGTGCAGGACAAGAGTAACTGCTAAAGGTCTACCACGGGGAAAGGATACTCCATGAGCAACTGTAAGAACTGGATGGATATACTTTGGAAAACATGGACCCTCTAGCACACCTGGTTCTCTATGGATTCAGCCTGTTGATTTCAGGTAAACTTTGGCTTTAATAGCTGTAGTGGACCTGTCATGCCTTTCTTTGTTTTTCACACAGTATGCACCTATCCTTTGACTGTCTACCCTTCACTTCAGAGTTTACCTTTACTGATTTAAGTAGTCATGTGTGTTTCAGTGATTCCACTTCTCTGTGCAGAGCTCTCACAGTGAGCGAGGGCAGGTCGGGGGTCAGGCAACTGGAGGCAATTTAACTACATGTAGGATCCATTGCTGCAGCTTTTTAGTGTTGAAGTTGTTTGTTAACACATGTTGCAGCAGGGGGTTTTTTCTGCCTAATGGTACTAATTTTTTCATACAGTTGATAACGTTGAAACCACTGGTGTCTTTCCCTAAGAAATCTGTTCTAAATACAGATTAAATGTCAATTTCCTCTGTGACTGACTTTATGAACTATCTGTACACTTGATGTGTGTAGCTATTCCAGTATCTGATTTTAGACAAGTTTCCACAAGTGAAATTTCCACAAGATGAAAGTCAGTGAACAAAAAGGGGAAAAATACAAGATCAATTAAAACCACTTCTAATATTGTTATATAGTATTATCAGCAAATGCCATTAGTTCAGCAAGTCAGAAGTTATCATATCTGTAGAAAGCTATACAGAAATATTATTCTAATGCAAATTTAGTTTAGAGTAATTTCAGCATTAATGTTAGAGACACAAAGCTGAACCTATCACATGCAGAGCCCTGAGGAAGATTGTCCTCCTGCCATTAGATTCCAAGTTGCTCCACATTTGAGTATCATTTTTACAATCCTCATTTTGATTTTCTATTCCGTTTCTTCTGTAAAAATCTGTAAAAGAAAAATACAAGTCACATGATAACCTTAGATTCCTAACTCACCCTTGACCATTGTATTGAGATATATATAGGTTGTTCCAGTCCACCTCACAGTAAAAATGTTATGTGCTGTAGAACTGCAAATTGTCCTGCAATGAAAACCAGAAAGTAGCAAGAAAAGGCAGAAATCCTCATTTTCATGCAACTTTCTTCACAATTGCTTTGCACAGATCTTACTGATTAGCAGCATGCAAAAGCTGTTAACAATAAAATTGCTAGTTTGAGATGTTACTTTTGGCATCTATAAAAGGCTAGAGGTTAATACAGACAAAACCAAAAAATTTTTAATCTGTTGAAATCATGTTTGGAAATATTCTTGTATAGGAATTGCTGTAATAGGCTGCATATTGTTATTACCAATTCCTCTTCTGTGGCTTCAGTTTGTTGATTGTTTAGTTGCACATGGATTCTACCTTTTTAGTCCTCAGATCAGTTTCAGTTTTACACTTTTTGGAAATATCTGGTGCTGTAAGCATTATGGATGGAGAAAAGAAGGAAGTCCAGCTATTCCAACTTTTTTCCTTGTCCCTCCTGCTTTTCTGCATGGTGTCATACCTATTTGACACAGACAGCAACGATGTTCATTAAGTAACAAGTACAGGAGAAACAAGTAATTTGCAGAGATTAGATATAAAACCGTAGAAAGCAGAGAGAGTCCAGCACCGATAAGCTGCCGGTCACTGCATTTTCCACAGGGACTTAACCAGCGAGGTGTGTGCTGTAGTCACACCCATCTCAATAGATCTGTCAGCTTTCCCGCTTTTGTTTGAGAATGATATCATGTTTCCTGGGGCGAGCAGTGGAAGACAATGAGAGCCTGCTTTCCTCTAGATACTGCAGGCGGAGTTCAGGAAAGCAGGAATGACATTCCCTGAGCAGGGGAGGGTCTACACTCAGCACAGACACTGAACTGGCTTAACCTTGTCCCTGATATTTGTGAGCTTCTCTGGGTGTGTTGCTGGATAGGCACAAAATCCACTCCACCCTTTTCCAAGGGTGAAAACCACTGACTTGGCTCCCATTAGGAGAAATGGCCTTTGATTTGATGTCTTTTTATTTTTAATAGCAGTACTCCATGAGCAGCTAGATCCAGTTTGTTAAGTGGCAGTCAAAGTATACACAAATGCTTACTTTTGTGCTCTTTACATTCCACAGAAAATGTTTAATTAAACTGATAAGGAGTTGAATTTAATCCTGCTGGGATTCTTCAAACTAGACTGAGTATCACCACACGTTTTTTCTTTTGGTTGTTTATATCCCTGACATTTTAGACTAGCAAAATTATGCTGACATCTATCCTGAAGTATGGATTAAAATATGAAGCTTGTGGCCAGGTTCAGTCTGTTGAGTTCTGACCAAAGAAGAGCTAAAGATTTACTTGTTCTTCTAAAGGCAAGGAATGAGTGTCACAATTTACATTTTGCCTCAGAAATGCCTCTGGCATCCTCAGGTATCCTCAGATGGTCTAGAAATAGGCTTGCAGTTTCTCACAGTGAGCTAACTCTCAAAAATGTTCGAGTGTGAGCCTTATTTTAGCAAGGTGATCACCATCCATAAAGGATTGGTGAAAATCAGCAACAATTACAATTAGCTTCAAGAACATTTCTTTGATTATTTCTATCATCAACAAATTGGAAACAAATATATCATCAAATGTCTCCATTCTCCAAGACAGAATTTTCTGTGCTACAGTTTTGCTCTGTCAATAATCTTAGTGACTTTCTAAAAATATGGGAATTTTTTTTCTGATTTAGCTATTGGACCCATATATGGTAAAAGACCCAAAAGATTACAATAGCCTTTTTAGAAAAGGTAACAGTGGAGCAAACCAGTGCAGTAGCATTAAGTAGGTCTCTATCATCTATGTTGATGGCTGCATCTTCTTTGGGATCAGTAGGTATTATGAAAAAAAAGTAAATAATCATTATTATCTAAATCCAAATTATTATTATGTGACTCATTTTCATATTTGGAAAGTTGAACAGCTTTTAACATACATTACCAGACACACAAGCACTTTATAATGCTGTAAGCTTTCAAAATGGCAACTCAAAATTTTTAGTTGGATTGGAAAGTTCTAACAATTCTGTTTCAAAACTTTTTATTTTTCTTTTGAAGTTTAACTTAATCAAAAGAAAACCTGTATTAACCAGTGCCTAGTCCATACCTGTGACAGTGAATAGGAAAGTCATTCTTCCCATAATTAAAGGGACTAGGCCTCTATGAGCATCTTCAAATAGGCTGTTGTCAAATCAAAGTGACATCTGAACTTCAGTGTGTCATATGGCTGAGTGCTGTAGTTTTGAACCTTTCACAAAGAAATAGAGGAAAACCACTTCTGACCTTTTAATCTCAGGTATTTCATAACTATAACTGTGAGGTTTTAATATTAAGTATTTGTCACATGACCAGACATTACACTGATGCACAACCTTTCTGACCCCTAAATTATCAAATTACTAATGTGAATTAGAGAAATTTTAAACAAATTCACCTTTTGTTCCTGAAGTGTATTTGATTTGTGAAACTCTGAAATTGCATCTACCTGCCATACTGTGCCTGGTTCACACTTACTGAGATGCAGAGTAGCTCTCAGAAAGCTTGTGTTCCCAAAGGTCATTTCAACAGCTGGGAGTAGTCAGGAGTGAAAAGAGATTACATCAGGACCAAAGAAATCAGCTCTGAAAGAGTGAAATGAAACCACACTACATTTGTAAATGTTATCACATTTAGGCTTCGCCTAGACCCATCTCTTAAACAAACAAAAAACCTTGTTCAGTGCTCTTGGAAGACCAAGAAGTCATGGTGATATGAAGGGTGTTCAGAAGGCACAGGAGCAATGAACCAAAAATGGATGCACCTACTGCTAGTTCCATGAGCAGGTCCCTCTGTAAGATCTTTCTGGGAGTGGACAGATGATAATCCTGGAGAATCTGCAGCAAAGAACTGCCCTCCAAAGACAGTCTATATTCTGTGCTGGTAGATCATATTTAGGATGCTGTTCCACTGTGGTTTCAGTCGGAGGCACTCAACAAAGAACAACCCATGTCTAAACCAGAAAAATTCTTATATGGAGTTTAAAATGCTGATAGTTTATATTACAGATTTGATAAATGTTCTCCAACTGTTAAACAAGGGTCATATCTTAAAGAAGTTTAAAAACTATCAAAATACGTTTTTTAATTCATCACTTGGAACTATTAACCCTTTTAGGATGTAAAGATATTGGGCATTTAGTAAGTTCTGAAGTATTTTTTAAAGATACATTAACAAATGACATTTCTCTTTTCAGAAATAAAAACTTTTTATTTCAAGGTTGGTTTTTTGCAGGTTTTTTTGCACTGTCAGCGTGACTAATGAAGTGGCTTAGTTAATTTCTCCTTTGGAGTATAACAAGCCTTCCTTGACAATGCAGTTCCAACTGCACTTCTGATTGTGCTGATGATTTTCCCTTGTGTTATTTCCTGGCTGATCATCGCAGACAAGCCACTGGTCAGGGGCCTTGGCCTCTTCAGTCACGAAGTGTGCTTAGCACCAGAAACACCTCCCAGCTACTTAAAGAAAAATCAGTAAGTGGCAAAGTGAGAGTGCCCTTCTGTACAGGCAAGAGCAAATTAGAATGTGTTCTCCCAGCAGTCAGTGCTCACAAACAGCCAACCTTATTGTATGCATTGACTAATTGTTTACCTGTGTTATTTTACCTACTTCAGCTTGGCACATACAACAAACAGTAAACATTTGCAGTACAAATACGAGTTTCACAATGCAACTGACAAGGGCCAGCCTTGTTATGGACATCTTTATTTTGATGTGTACATACACTCTTGAAGATATGACAGCCATATTTTGCTGGCTGCAAATCCAACCAGATGCACCTGAACTACGAGCCTGTTCTGCTGGAGTTTTCCCACATTCTTCACCCTCTTTCACCATTTTCAACATTACCTGGCATACCGTCATCTAGTTACTCAAACTGTCATTGCTGCTGCTATGTTGTTTTCCATTTTACTCGTTTGTGGTCAACCAGGCCTAAGGAGAAATAATGACAAACCATGTTTTAGTTTCTTTTTGTGTTTTGGTTACTCAGAACACACACAGACAAAAACCCTCACATACTTAGGCACGACTTCCCCTCTGGAAACCGCAACCAAGCTGCAGCACTGTTTCTCTTCCGGCTTTTTCATCTTAAAAGATTGTTTTGACAGGTTGTGAAATAACCAACATACAGAGAAAACAAGGAGACAGTGGCATTTCCTTCAGCTGCACCAGAGGTACCCAAAGGCAGATGAGCAGATACCGAGATAGGCAGCCCTCATGGCTTTGAAAAACTATTTTGTTTTTCATACGTGTTCTAGTCTTTCCACTACTGTTAAGAAGATAGCCTGTACTAATTTTTCATCTCTTATTAGTTTCACAATACCTTCACCCCACAGATAGTGCCCTGTTTTAAGGGCAAGTGGTTTTGGTATTGGAATGTGAAGCATCCCACAGCTGCACAGTAACATCATGTAAAATACAACAAGATTCTTTACATAAACAACAAAAAATGTTTTATTGGGAAACCTGGTTGTTAGCTCATTTATCAGATGTTTTCCAGGAGCATTTCTGTGTCTTTTTTCATCCCTGCTGTTCTAGTTTTATGGTGAAGAATCTTACTCTCTTTGGACAATAATAACTTTAGCCTTGTTTTCCTGTGGAGGGATGAGCTATCAGAAAAGAATCTGACCCACTGGGAAAAATTACCTGAGCTGCTGCTATCTTTGCATTCCAGATAAAATTTCCAGGACACTTAAAGACCTCTGAGCCCATAAAATGAATACACTGTTTCAAAGCCCCCCATATTACTTACTTTTTTAGAGAATTAACAAAAAAAATTATAAGTGTTGAGAGCCCAGGAAAAAAAACCAAAACCTGCCAGATTCTGGCTTGATGTATATTGTACTCTTCCTATGAAAAATACGCCTAAACAGTTAATGTTTGGTTTCTGACTGGCTTTAATATTAAGTAAGGAGTACTTTATTTTTTTCTTTCTGAAAGAGAAGACTCTTTGTTGATTTGGTTTCTATTTTATTTATTTCTTTATATTTAATTTGCATTTTTTCCAGCCTGGTTTTCTTCCACATTTGCTAATTAATTAATTTTTTAAAAATCATTGTTTATTCAGTACTTCCCCAAGAATTAACCAATGCTATACTTCCTCAGCAAAATTGCTTGTATGGTTGCCATTTGTATTTCTAAATAGATTAATTTAATTTTTTCAATCTGGTACACTGTTTTATACCAAAAAATAAGACTGGAGGAGGTACAGCTGAAGTTATGACTACAAAACAAAGCACAATGAGAAATACTGAGGTTTAGGCTATTTAGCAAGTTGGGCTTGTTCTAAATCAAAACATTATTATTTCAAGCAGAGGGACTGCTCATTGTTATATTTTATGAACTTGTGGGAAGAGGGATTGATGCCTTAAAAGTTTGGGACATATGTTTTCACCAGTCTCTAAATTATTTTTAAATCCTGCAGTGAGTGTCATATGAAACTGACTTTCACTTTCAGCATAACAGCAAAAGTAAGCCAGATTCTACTTTTTCCCTGCCAATATAGTATTATATATTTTATATTCCTGTTCCCAGATGCTTAATAGCAGGAATAATTTGTGTACCAAGCAATAACGGTATAAGAAGAACTACATAAGCATTACATATTACATCTATTCTCTGCTTCACCTTGTGAAAAATGGAGTGGAATTTACTGGAATTTTTTGCCCTTTCATCCTCTCTTAAATAATTACTACTTTTAAAGTGTTAATCTTTCTCCTTACCTCTTGCAACAAATCTTCACCTTCCTGTGTTACACTCCAAATGCCAGAAGGAGGACTTCCTCTTCATAGTCATTTGAAGCAACCAGTAATAAAGCTCTACAAATATAAGGAAAAAAATACATTTTTAGATGTGTAATGTCTAAACAATTTCTTTGCTTCCACTACCAATCAGTATTAACAACTAAAGTTTTCCTCAGAACTTTGAATTCTCAATACCCCTTGCAAATATGGCCTATGTCCATATTATATGCAGTTTGAAGGACAGTGAGGTGTCGTTATCCTGTGATGGAGTTGACAACTCTGGCTGCTTGCTGTGGAAGAGGACCATAAGCCATTATGTTGAACATTTTTTTCCAGATAACAGACAACTTTGCAAAGGCGTCACACTGGGTATAAAATGCCTAGAATTTTCCCATGTTTTTCTGGAGACTGGACAAGGGTTAACAGTGGAAATCTGGAAGTATATATGGGCAGGGACAGTCAGGGGAAAGGACATATCAACACTTTTCTCCCTTCTTAGAGTTGCTGTGTGTATTCATCTATGGCATCAAATTAGTTCAAGATTGCCACATTTACTCATGAACCCTAGTGTCTAGCCCCATTAATGATCTAGAGCAGTGATATCATAATCTTTATCAGAGATTTGCTTGCTCTTTGAGTAGAACTGTGTCTGGGATGTGTTCCAGGGAATTTCTGAGAACTGTTTCTTTCAGCTGATCCTGGCCGAGTTTTGCTGGTGCAACTTGATGACTGTTCCTGTATGAATGGCATAAGAACACACAGGGACTACAGATACAGCATGACAAATTTATTCTCTGTTTAGCACAACTTCCCCAGGTGAATATCATAGAATAATAAAATAATTTGAGTTGGAAGGGACCTTTTTAAGGTCATCTAGTGCCAATCTCACTGCTATGGACAGGGACACCTCTGTTTAGACCAGGCTGCTCCATACAGCTTGGCCTTGAACACCTCCAGGGATGAGGCATCCACAGCTCTGGGTAATCTGTTCCAATGATCTACCTCCCTCATTGTAAAAAAATTCCATCCTTATATCGAATCTAAATTGACCCTCCTGTTGTTTCAAGCCATTACCCCTTATTTTATCATTACATGTCCTTGACAGAAGTCCCTCTCCAACTTTCTTGTAGCCGCTTTAGGAACTGGAAGGTGCTATAAGGTCTTCCTGGAGTCATCTCTTCTCCATGTTAAACAGTCCCAACTCTTACAGCCTTTCCTCATAGGAGCGGTGCTCCAGCATTCCATCATCTGCGTAGCCTCTTCTGGACCTATTTCTACAGGCCCATGTCCTTCCTGTGATGAACCCCAGAGCTGGATGCAGGGTTCCAGGTAGTGTCTCACCAGAGCAGAGGGGCAGAATCCCCTCCCTTGCCCTGTTGGCTGCACTGCTTTGGATGCAGCACAGGATAGTAGTAGCTCTCTGGACCACAGAAATCTGTAATAAAAAAGCTGTGAAAAATACAGCTGAGTATCAACCAGCAAGAGAGAGGACAATCCTATAATTTGGAGTGGGCCAATAGGAACTGCAAGTGTTTCTCTCCATTCTTTTACTGTCTGGGCTACAGTCAGTGTGCTATTATTTAAACTTCTTTAGAGGATGCCATTTTCACTGTGCTGGGAACACTCAAAGCACTGCATTACTATGAGTGATATGTAAATACTTGGCAGTGGGTCTTCTTTGCATGGTGTTTCCCAATTACAGCATTAGCCTTCTGCAAGTGCTTTCTCTTGTCAAAATCTATTTGTACACAGAGCAAATTGCCTTCCTGACAAGGTCTGTTCTTCAAGAAGCAGGACAGGAAAGAAAGGACGTTTTCAAGGCAGCACAGAGGATTGTCCCTGCTGCCGAGATAGGCGGCTTCCTGTCTCTATTCTTTGAGCTTTTCTCAGACCTAAATTCTATTGTCCTTATTTAGTTCTTACATACTCAAAGCCTTCATTAACATCCAGGATATGATTTACCTAAATTTTGTTAGACTAGGTAAGTTACTTTCTAGCAAGGACAGTTGGTTTATTCAAAATTGCATTACCATAAAGAGAGCTGTAGGAATCTCCACCCAATGGAGTCAAAGAAAACATTACTATCATCTCCAAGGCCTCAGATTACAAAAATGCTTTTTTTTCTTTTTGAAATTATATCTAAAGCATAGCTTTTCTAAGTGCAAAACTTTCGCTATTACAATTTCTGCTTGCAATATATTCCAGCTGTGAAACATTAGCTGCAAATTCATGCTTGACATATAATTCCATAGTTAAACATAGATGTAAATTTCTTTTAGAGGCAGAAATTTTTTTATGTTTCTCTGGGGAGAAACTCTATCTGTGTTCCATCTGCCTCATTGAGGTGTCTGGGCCACCCTTCAGTGTTCAATACCACAAAAAGCCACCTATCTATAGACAATGAATCAGAACACTAGCCATTCACTGGTGGCTAGATTTTGATTCACTCAGAATATTGTCAAGTTTAAAAAGGCAATATGTCTACATGTTCTACACCTTTATTGCATGAATTTTATTACTACAAGGAACAAAATACGCAGCAAATGCCCCAAATGTAGTAGAATGTTGCTTTGCATATGGAGTAAAGGCAGCATGAAATCTGGTCCTTCATTTGTCTCAAGGCTCTTAGTTTTATATGAGAAACATTTGTGCTCTTACTATGGATCTTCTTTTACTATGTACTTCTCCTACTGCTTTTTCTCAGAGTATTAGAAGTTTGAGATGCAGGGGAGGAAAGAAGTGTTATTTTCACCTTTCGGTCTTTGGCGGAAGTCAGAGGAACAGAGAAATCGTAGGGAAAATGAAACTGGAGCCCTGGATGGCCAGCTGTCTTCTGAAAGACACCAACTCCTCAAGCCCACACCTCTGTATTGGAAAGGCAGTTGTAGCTCTGTGCCCTGTGGATGCCAGTCAGGAATATCAAAATATTTCACTTCTGCTCTCTAACACTGGGCCTGACCTCAATGCAAAGTCATGTCAAGTCACAGGATTTGAATCCAGATTTGATTCTGAGTTTCACAAAAGTTTGCAGAAACCAGGATTCTTGCAGCTTGTGAGTTCAAGAATATTTATCTCTACCTGGCGTGTGATCCTTGCTGATCTAAACTGAAGCTGCTCTCAGTGCTGCTGTGGTTCTTGAGGTGTATCTGTCTTCAGCTGATGCATCAGATCCATAGTAAAAGCACAAATGTTTCTCATATAATACTAAGAGCCTTGAGACAAATAGCCCACAAAATGAATATATGAGTTAACCTTATTTCTATCACATACCCCTTTAACTTCGTTCAAAGGATTAATGTTTGCAATGTACAGCAGGATGAACTGACTTTGCTGACCTGCCCGATTATGCAATATTTACTTTAATCTTCATAGCAACCTTTCCAGAAGGTTTCATTTCTCCATTATGTAAGTGCAAGTTATCTGGGCTGGCACATGAAAGGGTGGTGGCTGTGGAAGACTGGTTGGGTGTGGTGAGTGTCAATGTGCTGTCAAGATACTTCAGTCCCCAGAGTGCTTGCTTGCACTGAAAGCAGAGGAGGACGTCCTCCCTTGGCCCAGAGCACGGCATAGACACACGCAAAGACTGCAGTCAGCAATAAGACCTTTTGACCTTCCTTATCTCACACTATACCCCTTCCTTCCCAACAGAGAACATTTGGAAGCTGACCGGCACTAAATATTAGGTCTCTCCATGTAAATAGAAAACATACTTGTATCCAAATCAGGAAAATAGATGTGATGAATAAAAGAAATCAATTATTCTTCCTGTTTCAGCTGGAAAAAATGTTAGTGCCTCCCTTCTCCTTACCCTGAACTTATAAAATAAAAGGAAACGCCTATTATTCACCAATTGTTCATTATAGGAGAGCTGAATTTCCCTCCAATTATGCACATTTGAACAACTAAAACTGACTCTCTGCTAGAGGACATTTTAATTCAGCTTGTATCTTTCATTTTCAAAGAAACTTTCACTTTTATGTGTTTTTGGCAGTCCTATTGATCAAAAGAAGCAATTTTGAGTGAGTTAAACCTGACCTCACTTAACTAGTGGTGCCAACTTGCTTGTTGTTTTTGCATGAGTTGCTTTGTGCCTTGGGTCTTGCCAGTGCCTGTTCGGCTTCAAATATTTAATGTGATTGACCATGAAATCATTAGTCCAAATTTATAAAACAGCTGCAAAAAAATACCCCAAGTGTTCAAAGTTCTACCATCTCCTCTAACTGGAAGTCATAACTGCTTTACATCAGTTCATATGTACTAAATCCATGTAAAGGAGATTGAGGAAACACTGTTAAAATGACAACCTTATCATCCACCAATTCTTTTACCAGAAAAGCACCATACTTGAAGCATTTATGTGCATGTCTAAATATACATGGATCTATCTGCTTTGGCAGCCTATGGTTTTCCTTGGGCTTCGAAAACAGCTCTTGAAAGAAATTCAACATGTTTGCAAGACTTACTGCCTTTTCTGAGAACAGCAAATTCCATCTGTTTGTGTCATAAAAAGAAATCCTCAAGTCATTGTAGCAGAATACTTAGTCTGTGTTCATCCTATTTTGCATGAAAGCTGTGCTCAACCCCAGACACTTGCCTGGTGATTTGATTGGCCACATCAAATTGTGCAGTAAAATTTTTTCATTTGATGATTTTTTTTTTTTAGGCAAAGTAGAAGCGGCACTGGACCTCATACTGATCAATTCCTTCCCTCTGGTGGGCAACTCTGAGACATCGCTTATATGTGTCACCTCCAAATGGCGTTCCCGCGAGTCTATCACAATAGGCCGGGATCAGGACGATGTAGCAAACCAGCACCGAGAACCACTGGAAGTTAATGAAGATTCCAAGAGAGCAGCAGCCAAAACAGTGGTGTGGAAGAGGGAACAGGCCAGTGAAACTATTGGAGCATATTACTGTGAAGGGAAACTCAAGGATGAGGTGACAAGGATACATACCATGAAGATGCCACTGAGAGGTACAGTATAGTGGTCAGATCCAAATTTGCCATGGCACTGCTGGCAGGCTGGCAACTACTCCTGGTTGGCGTGAGTGGGCACAAACATGGCCCCAGACAAGGCAAGGCAGTCCTGAGTCAATAAAAATAGACTTGGTTCAAGGCCATTTTTTTTTCCCCTACAGTGCAGAGAAACTGGTTGGTACTAGATGCTAGTCATTTCCTTGTGGAAGTTAGTCAGACAGCTGTAAGTATTCTGCCTGCATCTGGCTACTGCCAGGAACATGAAGTCAGTCAACAATTAAGGTGGCCTCACTGACTCCATGGAATAACGTACAGGCAACCCCTGCACTGGGTTTCTCGCATCCCAGACTCTTGATTTTAAAAGTTTGACAGGTCTGAGATGTAGATAGCTAAACATCACTATTTAATCTTTCTCAAGTAAATGGGAAACCTGAGCCTAGAAAATAATTGCCTTGTCTAAGTTTTAGTAAAACCACAGATCAACAACACTGGATCTGCATAGTCTGTGTCAGTGTGGGAAAAAAAAAAAAAAAAAAAAAAAAAAAAAAAAAAAAAAAAAAAAAAAAGGAGATCCCTCTCTGCACTCCCAGCACTGGAAAGGAAATCCAGAAAAATCCAGATTTTTCCAAAATCTGAGAAGGTTATTGACAAAAATCCACTACAGATTCCCCTATTCATTTGATTTGATTTCAGTTTTAGGCTACGCACAGTAGTTAAAGCAAATGTGTAAGGATATAGTGGGAAAAGAAGGTGAAAGTTCTAAGGTCCATTAAATTGCATTTCCATATGTTCAAATTTTCCCTTGTTTCTGGACATCATTGGACTTCTGGGACAATTTCCAAAGCAGAGATCACCATCAACTACAGAAAGGCACAAGAAATTTTGAGTAATTTTCTGCAGCAAATCACATTTTTAAAATTGAAGATGATTTTAAAAAGATTTTACTGTACTGCTAATGTTTTGTGTCATGGTAACTGGCCTGTAAGGACAGTTGACAATTTTAAACTTTTTTATAAGATTTTAATAAGAGAAGTTTTTGTTGATGTTATCTCCTGAAATAACATAATAAATTTATAAAGGGAGACATTTTCATTTGTAAGAGCTGCAGCTAGTGCCTATTATTATTTTTTTTGAACATGGGTAAGTTGGAAGCAAGTTGAGTATGACGAGTACATTTTTCTTTGGCTTAGCTTTTCTGTGACCAAATGTGGTCTTCGAGGGATTGGATTGGCCACCAAGAAAGCTCTGCAGATGCAGACTGAGAGCTCCAATGTTTCAGTGGAGGCTGCAGTGAGGAGGAGATAAGATAATAGTCCATGGAATGTCAATGTGACCCTGCCTGTGGCAGTCTGCCAGCAAGCTGAGTGCATCTCTAAATGTTCTGTTATACAACAACATGTATGGGTGGAAGAATGTCTTCTTCAGTTCTTTCCACTTGGTATCTGTGGGCCTAGGAGCAGAGAATTTTAAGTAATCAAATTTTGAAGGCTGTGTGACAGATGTTCTAAACAGAAGCATACCATCTGTTCTAAACAGATTCATACCAGCAGTTGATAGGTTTCTTGGGTTAATTTCTGGATTTGAATCCCTTTCTCAGATTTCTCTGCAAAAGTTTTCCCTAACAAAATTCAAACTAGCAAGTCTTTGGTGAAAGCACATAATCTAATCAGATTAAATGGGTGAGAGAGAGGAGCATCAGAAATTCTCATAGCTATTAAGTGCACAGAAAGAGAAGAAAGAGGTTAAGGCAAGATTGGCAAAGCATATATATCTGGAAAACAGACCTTTTTCCACTTTACTGTTGTTGTCTTCATAATTTTTAAAGCCAGAATATGTTTTTCAACAGCAGAAATTGAGTGTAATGTGCAGTTTTCCATTACAGAGACCAAATTCAAGGGAAAGAACATCACATCTGAAAGCCCAGATACTGTTTTGCAACCTCCTGGCAAGAAGCTTGTGAAGCACTCACTAAGCATTGATCATTTGGGTAGCCCCACCGACTTAGTGGGAACTGCCATCTCCCTGTTATGTACCTTTTATCAAATATGAGCATACTGTGAAGAATTTTGCTGTGTAGCATAAATTTCCTGATTTATTTTACCATCTGCTATTCTGAAAATAACAAATCCATTCTCCATCTCTAAAATTCTCCATTGTCCTGACTTCTCTATACTGAAACATTTTAGTTATACATGTAATATTCATTACACGCAATGAGAAGGAACAGTTTACATGTTATCTTCTTATGGGGAGTGATCCTTATTCTGCATAAGTATACATCTATAGAATAAAACACCACAGAGTATTCTCCTTCTAGTCAAATACAATTTATTCAATTTCTCTACACAATATATGTTTGTTTTCATATATGTGATTGAGTTTTTCTTATAGAAACTCAACTATAGAGCTGTTAAAGGGACAATAATGGAAATTCTAGCAGTAGAGCATTATGGCACTTATCCTGCAGCTCAGTTCATTATGTCTGTATAAGGAATTGGCACATTTGAGATGTGAAATCATGTAATACAAGTCACAATCTAAAAATATGTTGGAACTGACCCCAACAGGGAGTGTGCATTCTTTTCCATTGCAACAATACCCTGTAGAAAACTCTTGAGGTTTAGCCTAACATGCAAAGAAAAGTAGATGGGAATAGTTTAATATCTTGTTAAAACAATTAGTATTGTCTCACTAAATTTGGTCCAAAAAGCACTGCAACTAAACCCCTTAGGATCAGTTGTAGCTAACAACTTAATTTTTTGCAAAAGCTCTTGAATTATTTCTTTTTGTAAATAGATATTGATTTTCACCATGAGTTTTTTAGTAATAAATAACTTCTAACTTGGGAGCTGATAGTAAGTTGGAACTGCTTTCAGTTTTTGTTGCTTGTTTCTAATGAAAATTTATTTCCTTATTCTATATTAGAGTTCTCTGTTTCTCTAAGATGTAAGTGTAGATACCAGTGTTTAGGTAAAATGACAAATGCATGTACTTAATGTGAAGCAGGAAGACTCCTGCTGAAATCAATTGTATATAACTTACAAAAGAATGAAAACATGTGGTAGAGTCTCAGAGCATAACACTAGAACTACACAGGAGATGAAAATTCCATCCTGCAAAGAATAGTGAATTTTCAATAGTTACCTTGTTTCCAACCACAAACAAAACATTAAAATGTCAAAATTTTGAAGGAAACAATATCCTAGGAGAGAAGCTGGCTTGCATTGATAAAAATGTCTTCATTCTTGCTAAAATTTTCTTTCTTTCATTTTACATCATGTAATTAAACATTTTGATTTTTAACCTAAAATTCTGTTTCATAATAAAAATATCAAAATGTTCTTTCTTTTATTGCAAGAATATTATCCTTTTTACTCCCTCAGATTTTGCAAAATAATGTTGTGGAGGTACTGACAGAATATTAGCCTCATACAAACTTTGATATAGCATCTATCTGCTCATTTTTTTCATCTCTTTTACATATAAAATATGACAGAAAGTTACTTCATAATTTTTTTCTCTGCTTTCTGAACCTATCTCTTTATATTTCTTTTCCACCAAATTTTAGCCAGCCACAAGGTCCAAATTCTTTCTCTCCAACTGTTGGTACAAACCAAAAGATATTTTATTGACAGTTTTGTAAAAATGAACCACAAAAGGAGGCATGATTCTAGATAAAAAGAATTTTTTTTATGAATAAATTGTCTAACAGGTTATATTAACTTGTATATATGCTCCTTAAAAAATATTTGCTGTGAAGTAATTGTGACTTTAATAGAAATGGAACCTCTCAAAATGCAGAGCTGTCGAGGAGCATGAATGGCTCTTCAAGGATTCCTTTCAACTGAAACTCAGGTGGGTCTCATGTCAGAAAAGTCCCACTCACCTTGCTGGGAAGGCAGGTGGCAATAGAAGGGAAAACAAAGGTGGATGGATTCACATGGAGGAACTTGCATAGGAGCAATCCTTAAGGCTAAAAACCTTCAAATCTAGAAAGAGCAAAGGGATTGGTTTAAATCAATATGTCACTCGCCTAAGTGCTCTGAGATGTCAAATTCTTTGTCAAGTAAGGAGCTTAATAGTTAGGATACCAATTTGGCTAATTTTAGAAGAGTTTTTTTCCCATAAAACATATAAAGGACAGTATGGCATAAACTCTCAGAGCTAAAAATGGCCTGAAAACCTGAATTTGTCCTCAAAAACACTTCACAGATTTCCCTTTGAATTTTCCAAGTAAATGAAAGGAAGCATCCTTAACTTCTAAGTTGTTTCAAAGTAATGTGCTAATTAAAATCATCATTTCTCTGGTTTCAGAAAGAGCTATTTATTGAGGTTTTTCTGTCCCTGCCCCAGTTATCTTCTGATGACATTTTTCCACTAGTACTGATAAGGAATAGGCAGAAATGTTGGGAAAATCCTGCTATCTGCTTCTTTCTTTGTTGTTTAAATCAAGATCTACAAACAAATGTATAAAAGTACCTTTCTGTTTAAGCAGGAAAATGAATTTCAATTTCCCTGCTGGAAAACTGGCTGATCTACACCAGTCTCTCACATAGAATTTTTTATTTTCACTAAGCCATATTTTCAGGTGAGAATTTTTTGGTAAAAGCACCACAGCCTGTGAATATGATTTTTTTCCTTTTGGTGCTTAATGCAATCAAACACTCTCTGTATTTCCAGAATTTGGTGAACTAACACAAGCATAGACCTACTCCATCCTACCTCACCTCCTCCCCAGCCCTGCATGATTATGGTCTCCAGAACTATCTCAACAGTTCTGCATTATAAAGCTTAAGTAGAAGAGAATTGAAATCACCCTAGGTATTTGTTTGCCAGTGACAACTTGTTCCCTGAAATACAATTTGCATTACTTTTTCCAGTCTGCTTTAAATATGTCTCAAGGGGTAAAGAAACTTGGGAAAGTATTCTACAGCCATTTGGAGTTCCTGGCTAGAAACCATTTCTAGTTACTCAGCCAGAAGCCAATTATTTTTTTTTCATGCCTCAGGTTCTAGAGGCAGTCTGCTGTTTCAGGGGATAAGAAAGTCCTCTGTCTTTGCCAAAACATGGGTTGAGGCTTCTGATGGTAAAGAATCACTTTATGCTCTAAAGAAATTGAGGTGTCAAAATCTGAGTGAGATTATCATGCTGTAAACCATTCTCAGCTATCAGGCCAGAGACCAGACTGAGACAGTAACTGTTACTCATCAACTGCTAAACATGCTTCTGTTTACAGCTTCATTCCACCCAGTGGCATTAACAGTTACAGCAAATAAGGGAGAGCATGTGAACATCTCCTTCATCAGAATGGCATCAAAAGAGGAAGATGCAGTGATCTACAAGAACGGTATTAAATCTTTTTTGTCTTTTCTCTTTCTGCTATCATTGTTTTAGCTGAGTGCCAAGTAAGCCTTTTAAACTTATTGCTGCTGATGCCCATGCTGGGCAGCTGTAGCCAACATCATTCCTCATACATTTAATGTTTCTTAAAGAGGTGAATTGCCATATCCACTATGTTGATCTGTTTCTCTTCCACTAAAATTCCCAATCCTCTGTTTATATCTTTGCTTTGTTCTTTGTTTTAGTTTTTGATTTCCTTCTACATCTCTTCATATATTTGCCTGGTTGTTTTTAGGTTGTTTGGTTAGTTGTTAGTTTTTCTTTCTGGGCCACTGCAAGGGCCCAGTTAGTGTATCTTTCATTGCATTTCTACAGCTTTTCAAGTCATACTTTTCATTCTTTGAAATGCTTTTTGAGGCCATTTACCTTCTATGATGCCCTTCAAGCTAAGAAATTAATCACTAGTACTCTGCTATTAAAAAGAAAAAATGTATACAAAATCTAATCCTTATTTCATTCAACTACAAGAATTAATCAGGCTGTAAATTTTGTAATACCATCTCTTCTATCTAGCATGGCACCTAAATCATATGCAATCACCGTTCAGCTGTGTGTTGCTCCTGCTTGACGCTTAGAAATATGTGCAGGTTGATATCTATCTCTTGTAGAAATGTATAAAAAGAGGTCACTAAAATTCACAGTGCTTTCATAATCAGAATGTTAAACCACAACAAATTATGATTGTGGGAAGCACATGTAATGTTCTGCTCCATCTTTGACAGTCTAGCTTACAGTGAGCCACCAGGAAACAGGGAGTAAATAAAGCAGGATGTGGTAAGGAAGTGTAAACACACAGCTGAAGAACTCATGTAGTGAGTCAGCCTCAACCCGTTACTGGAGCACTTCAACAGACTGAAGAGTCAAATAGATAAAAAGTGTCTTTTAAAGAAGCAATAGGCAAAGCAGATTTTCACAAATACCTATTTCTTTGCATTTCAGAGATTCAGCTATGTCAGGGCACAGCGGGCAAATTTGTGATCACTTGTCATTTCAGGGTCCCTAGGAAGAGTTTGTGATCTCCTGTCACCATGGTATATCAGGGTACCTTAGCTGTGATACCATGTGGAAGTTCAGCAAAAAATCTCAGATTGCCTCTGGATAGTAGGTCAAGTTTTTCAGCTGAAGCTGATGTTGAAACAACATTTCTGACATGTCCTAATACAGCAGCTGGAAAAGAAGAGAAGAGTCTTCTACTATATTTAGCTGTTGCAGTCTTTCACTTCAGTTGTTTCAAGTACTACTTCCCCCTTACAGAATCTCGCAGTGGCTGTCTAGACAATAAAATAGTTCTGCTTAACGGGGTGGCTCTGCTTTGAGACAGTGGCACAACATCTTGGAAAACAAGCCATAAGAATTAAACCTTGCTTAGCAAACTAAGCATAAGGCTTTTTTAATGGTTTGCTGCCAAGTATGTTATGCAGCTTGTAACTCAAAATACAGGTAAAAAATGTTCCACAGTTTCAAAGCAAATCCCTTTCATTATTTGTTCTTTTAATTTGAACATGTTTTCATGGAGAATAGTTGTCATGTTCTGTCATGGACTAAAGTGACCCACAGTCTTTCTGCTATTTTGGTTATGATCTTCAACAAAGTTTTACTTTGTTAGGCTGCCTGAAACTTGACAACAGTCAAACTGGTAGTATGTAGGGTCACAGACAGCAGAGATCCTGCCTAATGCTGTTTACATTCTAAATTATTTAAGAAAAGTGAAAAAAGGGAAAACTGGTATTGCATTTTCAGTGTGACTGTAAGGAAATGCAGACGATGAGGACAATTTGGTTCATTGATACCATTGGTAATGGTCATTAAGCTATTCGAGCTTGTAAATCAGAACAGGATCAGGCCATCTGGGTTGTTAGTGTGAGCAAGTGGTAATTTGCAGCCAGGAGAAGTCCAGAGGGAGACATCTGCCACAGCCTTTCAGTACCTGATGGGAGCTGAAGGAAACCTAGAGAGACACTTTTAACAGTGACAGGACAATGGGGCATGGCTGTAATCTGAAAAATGGTGTGTTTAGATCAGGTACAAGAAAGAAATTCTCGTATGTGAGTGTAGCAGATTGCTGGAAAAGGCTGTCCATATAAGTGTTGGTTACTCCATCCCTGGAATTGTTCAAGGCCAGGTTGGATGGGTCCCCTGGGCAACCTGATCTATTGCAAGGTGTCCATGCCCATGGCAGGGGGTTTGAAACGGGATGATGTTTCAGGTTCCTTCCAACCCAAGCTATTTTAGTGAGTCCAATACACACATGCAGTAGTCATAAAACTACAGTTGTGCTGTGTGGGTGTACTGGTGGATGATTGTGTACAGTGTGGATAATCATGTGCACAAATATTTTAGTGAGAGCTAGTTGGACCTGGCATTAACCTACTGCAGCAGCCTTGCTCTAACAGACTGTAGTGGAAAGACTTCTTGGGGTCCTGAAGTTCAGTGGATGCAGCTTCTCTTTGACAACAACCAGTGTTCAAATGTTGTTACTTGGTGATCCAGAGGGGTGGAGAAGACCAAATACTATTTCCTTATTTGGCAATCATGAATGACCAAACACAGCAAACTTAGAATAAAATAAGTAAGCTCTTTGGTGAAAAATCCTAGAAGGGACAGAAATGTGTTAAATCTAAGAAGAAAAGATAAAGCTATGAGGAATTCTTCCTGCTTTGGTCTCCTAAGTAAATCTTTGTTTGACATTTGCTCTTCAACTCCAACCACCCTAGAATCCTTATAGATTATTATCCCTTAGTTCAAAAAAGACCAAGAAACAAAATGAACACTTTTAACCACTAAGCTCTTAGCAAAGCTGAATGTGAAGCTGTTTGTCCTGTTCATCCATTAAATCTCCTCAAGATCTATCTTCCTTTTTACTTGCACCTCTCCAATTATGGAAAACTAATACAGCTAGAGTTGTCAGAAAATTCATAATTAATATGTTCATTCTGCTGCTTAGCCTTCCCAACTGTCCTTCAGTAGCCAATGCAAGCTCATTTCTTTATTTAGAGGGTCAATGACATCTGTTTGTGGTATCTGTGTGCTCCTTCCTCAGGCTCCTTCATCCACTCTGTTCCCAGGCATGAAGTGCCAGGAGAACTGGAAGTCTCCTATCCTCAAGTCCAACCACAGGATGCAGGGGTTTACTCTGCCAGATATATAGGAGGAAACCTTTTCACTTCTGCTTACACAAGGCTTATTGTAAGACGTAAGTTCCACTAATGTGTGATGATAATTAATAGTTAAAAGTCAAAATGAATCTGAAATGAAATATACTGTCCCCAAATAAGGGCAAAATTTTTTCTTGACATATGTTGCCATCAGATTATGTCAGAAGAAGGCTTTACCCAAGGGTCTTTGGTACAAGCTGATATTGATGCCAACAGCTGAAAGAAAAAAACACTCCATCAGATTTAAGTAAAACTCAGCTATTGTCAGGACAGCTAGCTCTTTTGTCAGCATCTCAGCTTTTCAAACACCAAGAATGAATGAAGGAGGTAATTCTTCAGTGGGTCTCTCTGTTCTCTATGGTGGGTTATACCCAAACCTCATTTATCATAAGGTTCATCATTTTTAGCATATATTATTATTATAATTTCACAAACTACCTTAGCTTTAGTTAGCTCTTAAGGTTCATTTCCTACTGGATGAAAGAATGAGTTGGGATATTTTCCAAAAGGTGTTTTACATACTTTGCTGCTCATGCTACTGTGTCCATTAGATATAAAGAAAATTATATTCTGTTAACTGGGACAGAAATATAAAACTGATGTGAAAAAATAGATAGCTGTTCAACTATCTCACATTATAGAGAAAATATTTATGATGGTAACTCAAATTTCATTCATGAATATCCTCACGATACTTCTAGGATTTGTGAATGAATAAATGTAATGCCCCAAATTTGGATTTTGAAGCTACTGCTACCTTACTGACAATAGTGGTCCAGCTGGCTGGAGTGTGATGGTCCATATAGATTGTACTTTTATGTATTTCACTGTTAGCTCTAAAAAGAATATTATAACTTGAAGGGTTACTGAATAAGAAGACAACAAATATGTCATTATATTTCTCCATTAAAGGATGTGAAGCTGAGAAATGGGGCCCTTCCTGTAGCTTCAACTGCCCCTCCTGCACAAACAACGGCATTTGTCATGAAGATACTGGGGAATGCATCTGTCCTCCAGGTTTTATGGGAAAAACATGTGAGAAAGGTAAGTAAATAATATTTTCAGTGCTTGTTATTAATTTGTTCTCAATAACAGAAATTGGCATATTATTGAGGGAAGCATCATATGGAGTACCTGATTTTACTCTTGAAAGCTACAGCATTTACAGCTAGTGCTAGAGACAGGACAGAGTTGGGTGAGATGAATCCTGAATTCTGTTCTGGCTGTTCTTGCAGTTGTGATTTAATGTATCTCTCTCTTCTCCTAGTAGAGATTATGTTGCTAGGGAAGATGAATGTTTCCAACACTTCTTGATCAATATGCACTTGGACAGTATGCTACCTAATATCTTCTAGGCTCCTCTTCTCACAAAAGATTGGACTAGACAATCTTTTGAGGTCGCTTTCAATCTGGGCTGTCCTATGATTACCTTGAAATGAGTAAGCTCAGTGCTGCTGACTAACTTAAATGCAGGGTAGTACAGGACATCTTAAGGATATATTGGAAAAGGATATATAGGAAATATGCTAGAGATTTCCTGTCTGCTTCTGAAGAAGCTGCTAATGTGCTTACAGGGTGCTTTGTCTCTGTAGGGACACCAAGAGTGTATATGCCTGTTTGTGCGAATTTGTGTCTGTGGCAAGTAGTTTGGATTCTGGAATAATTAGAGCTGGCATCACGTTGCTTTGACCTCTCCAAGAATTTTTTGGGTTCATTGTTAAATAGGTATCCTTTTATTTGACTGAATTGCAGTGCTGCAAATACTAGAGCTAAGCTGTTGGAAGAGTTGACACCTGAACCACTCTAGCAATGCCCTTATCATAGAAGCAAAACCTTGACATCAGCAGTGTTGCATGCACTCACCGCTAAGAAAAGTACTTGAGTTTCATGGCACTGCTTGTCCATTTTACATTAGAAAGGCTTATAAACACATTTTATTGGCGAATCTGTGTCCATGCAGATCTAAAGCAAGGGTGCTTGGCTGACAGATCCTCACAGTGAGAAAACTGTTTCTGCTGCCTGTACTTGACTACTAGAACAGCTGTGGCTTAAGTTGCTGTGGCTGTTAATATATCCAGTATGTGAATGATCAAAATACTATTTTTAATTTAAATTCATGTTTTCTTTTGTCTAATGCAGTCTCATTAGAAGCACTAGCTCTTTCATGGACAATGCAGTTGGATTATTCTTTCCCTCTCTCCCTTCAACAGCTTGCGGAGCCAACACTTTTGGCAAAACATGTGAAGAGACCTGTAAAGAAAATTATGGGTGCAGAAACTTTATGTTCTGTCTACCAGATCCATATGGTTGTTCTTGTGCCACAGGATGGATGGGACTGGAATGTGATAAAGGTATAGTAAAAAAAAAAAAAGAATGGGGGATCCTTAATGTTCTGCACATAGGAAATACATAAGGGAATGAACAGAGGAGAGTAATAGATGATATGTTTTACAGTCATGTAAAATTTTTTTCTGTAACGAGACTGAAAAATAATGGAAGACATTTTCTACTACCTTTGCACTAACTGCAACATATGTACTTGCAGAATGCAAACCTGGGTTTTATGGGTCAGACTGCAAACTCAAATGTAATTGCCACAACCAAGGAACATGTGACAGATTTAAGGGCTGCATCTGCTCCTTCGGATGGCATGGTCTGCAATGTGAAAAAAAAGGTAAAGTAAGGTAGTAAATGGTTGTTCCCAGTGTAATTAAAACTGATCTTAATGCTAGTAATCCAGGCTGGTATTCTTGCTCCAACCAATACTTTCTAGGGACACAGACACTTCTGTACAGCCTCATTGCAATACAGTATTTTTAAGCCTCTGACCTGTATGTTGCATTTATCAGGATGGTATCATTAGATTTTCAAGATTTACTCCCTAGGGCTTGGCTGATCTTAACATCAGTCCCTGACAGAAGCTGCACATCCAGCTTTTTATATAAACTCATGGTATTTTACCTTTACCTACCTCTTAGTTGGCTAAATACATTCCTATACCATGAGCGTCGTGACCTGAAAGTGATGACTGAGACACTAAGACACCTGAGTTAAAAACTGCTCTGTCTCTCTGGGAGAAAGTTAAGTTTACAAAGCTGAACATACCTTATCTCATTGGATTCAGGCAATGTATTCTGTATGATATACTCAGCATTTATTATTTATTTTAGCTGGATAAATATAGTGACAAATCCACTGCTGACTTGTGAAACTTTTCAAGAACAAAAACAAATAGAGAAATAAGACTATGAGCCAATCAGCCAAATTATACCATTGTGATCTGTCTGGACTTACAAACAGACAAAATAGAGAGCAAGTAGGTACTGTACATTTAGAAAAAAATGTGTGTATGATTTTGCCATGACTAGACTGTTCTTACTTAAAGAAGAAAGAGAAGAGAGGGGTCAGAAAAAGAAAGAAGAGTGAACACAGAGCTTGTTTCTTTTCACATTATATATAAAATGATGTAAAAATGTTGACTTTACGAAGTGTGATTCTTGCATATGCCCACATGAGGGAAGGAAGAACCAGACACCTACACTGCCTGCACACCTAAACGTGTCTTTTTAAATGTCTGTTGAAAGAGTGACATAATACTATATATCTTCTGTAGGTTCAGCAGATCTTTCGCCTCAGATAGTAAACTTACTAGATCCTGTGGAACTCAATTCTGGTGTCGAGTTCAAGCCATTTTGTATAGCAACAGGAATGCCACTTCCTAAATCTGAAGAATTCAAGCTCTTGAAGCAAGATGGAACTATTTTAAGGGTAGGCTCCTGATCAGTTGCTTGCTGCTATTTCTAATGTTTATATTGGTTTTATCTGTAGTTAATGCATACTATGGTCTTCAAGCATAATATGAAATTTTGGTATTCTGGGATACCTCATGAACTTCTCAGCACATATGAAAATACAGAGTTGACCATTGTAGATGCTTTTTATAGATATTACTAAACTGAAAGTATCATTGGAATATTCCAAAACTCCCAAATTTTTCAGGTCCTTTACATCTTTTGTCATTTCAGCCTGATGAAATTTCTACCAGTAATTGTTCTGAAGCCATGTTTAGAGTTAATCGAGTCCTGCCCAGCGATACAGGAACTTGGGTTTGCAGTGTGCAGACAGTAGCAGGAATGGCAGAGAAACCATTTCAAGTTACAGTCAAAGGTAAAAGTATTAATTTCTTCAAGTGTCTTTGTCTCTCTAATTTTAAGCACAGCTTTATACTCTAGCATGGCTGAATTTCTGTTCTCTGCACTGCCAGAAAATGCCTGAATAAATATTTACAGTTGGAATATGAACAGAAACAAATTATGAGTAACATACTAGTTATGTATATTGAAAGAATAAGAGTGATGATAAGGTTTAGAAGAACACACAAGAGGTTTTTTTAAATATCTTGACTGTCAGGTTTAGCGTTTAAAGCCCCGTCTATTTTATGAGAGCTTTGAAGAGCATCTTTCATTTTCCTACAGATCTAGGAATAACCAGAGTCTTAGTGATATAGGGAGCTAAAAGATTAGTTTAATACTTGCATTCTTGTTCAGTCCCTCCTGTGCCACAGTATGCCCCAAGGCTCACTGACAGAGGACATAATTTTCTCATAATTGATATCAATGCTGAGTTACACAATGGAGACGGACCTGTTGTGTCAACAAAACTTCTGTACAAGCCAGCAAAACGTTATCAGTCCTGGATGTCTGTGGAAGGTAAGAGGACATTCTTTAATTCCCTTAAAGACAAACTTCACCTACCAACTGAAATGTCATGTGTTTCTGTTCTTGATTAACCTCAGAAGACTCTACAATGCATAGAAATTAAACCTTTTGTGACTGGATGTGTCAGTCACTTTTTATCCCTAACCGTGTTGTTCACGTGGATGTGTTACACCAACAGTTGTCAAAAGTGTATATTCACTTCAGGAACGAAAGGTTTTCCCCTCCTTCCTTAGGATTAAGGGTATTCAGGATTGGGTCTAGCTGTTTTGAATTCCCATGTAAACAGAAGGTTTTCAAAAGCAGTGGAGACATGCTGGGGCATCTACCATCTTGTGTTGTGTTCATTGTGGCCCTAGTGAGATAAATAACTTACCAAAATATTTGTCGGTAATGGTATAGGCAAACTGAAACCTGCTTATGAGTTAGATGACCTCCTCCAGCTATGCTTTCAAATTTTATGCATGGCCTAAAATACTACAGGAAACATTACAGGAACTTTAACAACAGCTGTTACTAAATCAGTATAACCCAAGATCTGTGTACAGAAAGAGCACTGACTAAGCAACTAGTATTGTTTTGTCCTGAAAGAAGGGCAGATGAAGCAACCTTTGAGTCCAACATAAAAATAATTATTTTATACTTTTAATTAGTTTATCCTACTGAATCAAGAACAACAACAAAAAAAGGAGCCAAAGTATCTTACCTTGTATTTTCCAAACATTTTCTTCCATAATGTATTTCAGCATGGGCCATGGCTTTACTTTCTTTTGACTTTTGTTGTCAGTAAAAGGCACAACTAAAAGACTGGACAATCTGGAACCCAAAACTGAGTATCAGTTCTGTGTTCAGCTGAGTCGGCAAGGGGAAGGTGGGGAAGGACATCCTGGACCACAGGCCAGCTTCACAACAGCTGCACTTGGTAAGGCACCATCCATGGCCTTTCACAATTGAGGTATTTCAGCTCTTTTTCCTTTGTGATCTGTTCCCTGATTTCTGCCATAACACTTTCACTTGAGCAAAGAAGGTTGCACCTGCAAATTTTGTAGACTCTTTCAAAAGAATATTAAAAAAAAAAAAAAAAAAAAAAAAAAAAAAAAAGAAAAACGGAAAAAAAAAAAAATATCAAAAAACAGAGGTGAGGAAAACCAGAAAAAGGCAGAGCTATTATTTTCCATGATTTAGAGATGAAGGATCTTAGAAAGGAAAATTTATATATTTTGGCTGGCTATGCAGCAGAGTTGGAGATAAGAATCACTTTTTTGCAGTCCTTCCTCTCAGTATTTGATGAATTTACTATAAAATTGAAGATATTTTAACAAGCTGGAGAGTTTTTAGTCCATTTAGGATAGATCACAAACTGAATACAGACATACAGAATAAATGTGGATTGTACCAGGACCTATCTAGCAAGACAACAACAGTTGGCTTCTCACATCTAGTAAGTGCATCTGCAACACCACCTCATTGAAGACACCACTTTATTGGGACATCATCTGTTGATAAGATACTGTGGGACTATCAACACTCTTAGATGTAACCTCTGCCAAATTATGTGGGATGGCTGAGAGAATTACCCTATGTCACCCCAAACTGGGGCAAGTGGTTGGGAATAAGGAACCCCTATTTTAGCTTAGATAGCAGACATGAAATGTTGTTCCCTGTTTCACTGTGGCTTTTCCAAGGTCTTCCTCCACCAGAAGGTATCACTCTCTTTCCAAAAAGTATGACATCACTGAATTTGTCATGGCATCCTTTAACACTGAGGACAGAGGATGACATTCGTGTTGAAGTCGAAAGGAAGAGCGTGAACAACAACGGTGACGAGAGCAGTGTTATTACTCATGTGCCAGGAAATATGTCCACCTTGATCATTAAAGATCTTGAGCCTAGACAGCAATACATGTGCAGGGTACGGGTGAACACCAGGTCCCAAGGAGAATGGAGCAACTATCTGTATGCATGGACTTTCAGTGACAGTAAGTGCTGATTCACATCCTTCTGTTTAATTCTTCATGTTACCCTCAGTGATCAGACTAATTGTCACTTGATGACTACATTGAATGTAATCCTTTGTTTTGATAACACTTAGTTCCTGATGATCGCTTGCAGTTGTTATTGCTATTATTTGGAAAGATCAGCATCCAAAGGAATTCTGCTGGAAATTGTCAGGAGCTATTAATATGGGGCTTTTTAAATGGAGAAAAACAAGCTTGCAAATCCATATCTTCATTTCAGTCCGACTCGTGCTTCTGACACAAGTAGCATTTCTTTCCTCCTCAGAATGATGAGCCATCAGTTCACTACTCCAAGCTCTTTTGTTACTCAATTCGGCTATGACAATACAGAAATAGTCAGCACTTAAAGAAGAGAAGATACAATGCAAGGTAAAACCCCTGTGAGCAAAGAGTAGTTAAAGTGTGCTACACTGAAGACTGCCCTTGAATTTCCTGAGTGTGAGCAGTGTGCTTTCACACCACCATAACAAATGTCCTGTCTGAATGAAGTACCATCTGGACAGCTGTCCATCTGAATGGCTGATGGGTGACACTGCCCTTACCACACAATGGAAAGGTGGGCTTCTTCCTCCTTACAGGTCATGTAAGGAGGCCCTCACTGAAATCCTACATGTGTTAGTGGAAGTATGAATGGCTGTCATGGCACTCTCCACTTTCCTGAGCTCTGACACCAAACTGCACTGAGAAACACATAGGGGTACTGTTTTCCTGGAGAAGGTACTCAGTATTCATAGTTGCATCCACAAATGTAGCACTCACCCCTGCTGGTGGTTTTCTGATTAGATTTTTGGAAATGCTGTTATCAATTTCCTTCCTCTAACAGCCTGACAGGTAATTGCTCTCTGAAGCAGTGAAAGTACAGGACATGCGAATTATGATTCAGAATAGAAGGAAATCAATGTTTTTTGCATTAATTTGAAAACAAATATGGTGTGCTTGCATACAGCTCAGAGGATGTTTATCTTCATCCAAGACAGTATATTGAATGTCACTCCAACCTCTGCTGGAAGTATGGAATACTGCTACAAGGATGACAGCACATCAAGATCATAAAATTATTACATTCAGTTATTGTAGCTCATCAACAAATTCTGTCTATCACAGCAAAAGCATCGAGGAAAATGTTGTGTTGTGTTCTCTGTGGAAAGGAGAAAGAGGTGGATGCCAATGCCTTGTGTATTTGTGTTTGTTCTCAGGAATCCCTCCTGCACCAAACAACATCAGGTTTTCTAACACCACAGACACATCCTCAGTCATCTCTTGGACAGCTGCTGAGGGTCATTCCATCTCCTCCATCATCATCAGCTACAAAATTTATGGCAAGGCTGAGTACAACCACATTGATATTATCATAAAGAACACCAGCATTACTCAGTATCACCTCAAGGGCCTCGAGCCAGACACTGTGTACCAGGTTCAAATTAATGCTCAGAACAACATTGGTTTGAGCAACCCGAATACATCGTTTGAACTGAAGACTCTTCCAGAAACTAAAGGTTAGTTAATCCACCACACCAGATTTGCACAAACCAGGACTGTACAAATTAGTTAGATAAGACACTGTCATAATACTAATTTTTTAATCTGAGTTTTCTTTTGCTCCTTATTTTGACACACAACACAGCACCACCAAAATTTAATTCTTAGTTCACTGCATGAAGTGACAAACATGCACCATTTGTGTATATCCACTAAAAAGGACCCAGTGACTCAAAAATTAAAAGAGCTGCATACAGCAAGACCATTAGATCACTGATTGTGGCCACATCTCTGCTCTGACTAAATTCAACGGAATATGCAGGTGCTCATACCTCATGAAATTCAGCGCATCCAATGTTTCAGACATTTTTGGAGAACAACGGGATGCATCCTTGGGTATTTAAGCAGTTTACAAGACAGGAGTATTCAGTTACACATTGCTGATGTATTGCCAAATTCAGAATAAGCTGAAAATGATGATGAATTCTTATGTCCTTCCTCAACAGCTCCATATGAATCAAAAGGAGGCAAAATGCTGCTTATTGCCATCCTTGGCTCTGCAGGGATGACCTGTGTAACAATTCTCCTGGCCTTTCTCATCATGCTGCAGTTAAAGCGAGCCAACTTCCAGCGTCGAATGGCTCAGGCTTTCCAAAATGTGGTGGTGAGTTTCCAGTTTTCCTGTGTCACTTTGATTACTAACTTCAGCTCATCTTTTCCTGTTTTTTCTTCCAATTTCTTTTTCCTGACTTTCCCAAATCCTGTCTTCTCTTTGTGTGTGCAATTAGTACCGTTATAAAGCTCCTCTACTACTGACTCTGAAGATAAAGCCATCATAGTTACAAGCTAGGAGGTAGAAAACTTGACTTGAAAAAAATTTTGCAGACCATTTGCTGCGCTCCCTCTTCTGCCTTGTCACACTTGTGTATGACAAGTGCCAAGCCAGACAGAAGAAAGGAGCCTGTTCTGCCTCTATAAAGTCATGCCTGATTTTGAAAACTACCAAATATTTAATGTTAACGCTTTTGAGCATCTGTTGCTAATACACGCTCATCCATTTTCAACCTGTGGACAGTACACCAGAGATCTATCAACAGCAATATCATAGTTTTGGCTATGAGGAAATTGCTGAAGATTTTACCATCACAAGGAGATATCTCTCTATATGCAGGTATATATTTGTATCCTGCTGCAGTCTCTTAATCTGCTTTCTGGTGCTTTTCTCAGCTTTCAGAGGGGAACCTGTGGAGCAGAATGAAGCTGGCCCAAAGAGCTCCTTCCTAAGTATCTAAATAGGTTGTTTCATAAACAAGGGTGGTGAGCTCACCCAATGATATGATCTGCAGACCACACAGAATAGCTTTGTCTCCTAGTCCTAAAACTTTTCCTACTGCAGTATTTCACAAGAATGTGTAACTGAAGAGGAGATGTCTCCTTAAGTTTGGAGGAAGATGCTATCCTCTCTCTTTTTAATTCCTTGCTTCTTCTTGTTTCACTTTTCCTCCTGAGCCTGATCAACAGAAGATTTAACTAACCCTAATATGAGATAAATCTTACGCCTGAGACTTATAACTGGTTTTGAGATCAGTTTTATCACATTTTTTTGCCCATGTCCTTCATCTTCAAAATGTTTATAAAACTCCTCAGAAGGCCTAGGTCTAAAAGGTACTTACACACAAATTAGAAGTCTGATTAATTTTGTGGATCTAGGCAGAACTGCTTGTTGCAGTTAAAGTAGCTGTAACTGTCTAATGTATTCCCTCTTATGTGTGTTAGAGATGGATTGAGCTCTGTTTTTTGGGGGGTGGGGGAGGAGTGTCTGTGTCTGTGTGTAGATGAGTGAGCATAGGTACTTGGGAAACGTAATTAGGGCATGGTTCAGTGAAGTAGAAATCACAATGTCATTTGCTTAACTCTGTTGCAGAGGGAAGAGCCAGCTCTGCAGTTTAACTCAGGTACTCTCACGCTGAGCAGGAAAGCCAAAAACAGTCAAGATCCTACTATTTATCCAGTTCTTGAATGGAATGACATAAAATTTCAAGATGTGATTGGGGAAGGTAACTTTGGCCAAGTTCTGAAAGCACGCATTAAGAAAGATGGCTTACGCATGGATGCTGCAATAAAAAGGATGAAAGGTAGTAAAGGCCAGGGATTCTGTGACTAAAGACTTTTCTTGATTGTGTATTCCAAAGGTTTCTATGTCATATAGACATAGAAAATAAAATGCTTAGTAGTCTCTTTCTAAAGGTAAAATAAATATTGAAAATTGCTCATTGAATTATATCAGGCATCACTAGGCCAAGATTTGTCAACAACTGTATTTCTGCTGGGTAAAGTTGTTTTCTATTTCACCTTAGTGGTTGATATGATTAAACTATTCCATATTTTACAATTCATAGATCGGTATGAGCTTCACATGAGTTCATCTGCAAGGTGAGATGCATTGGATAGATAGGAGCAGAGAGCTAGTCTTGAGGCACATTTGTTCATCTTATTCACTTTAGCTCTTCAGAGACAACTGCATCTATGCATCTATATATACATATACCATGGGGATCATTAATTTTCTTTTTATTCATTGAGTCTGACCACTACATTCCATAGAGAGCTACAATATGTGCAATACTGCAAGAATGTACATGCTTTATTGTAATTCACTAGATCATATTAAGGCAAATTGAAAAACACTTTTAAATGTGATGATTAACTTAAAAATAGCCAAGGTCTGCATACAGGCAGAAACAATCAACAGTACACATATGGAAGAAGTTTTAGAGCACCTACTTTTCATAGGATCTGTTACAACATTTTACATTCTCAGGAAAGAAGGAGAGTGATAGGATGTGTTAAAATGCTTTCTTCCTCTGCAGATAGTTTCTATAGACACTCATTTCTCACTTTTCCTCTGATTGAAAAATTCTATCTTTTTCTATAAACACTAATGTACCTTACAATTTTTCTCTTTCTACTGGGGTTGAAACAGTAGTGGCCCAAGCAACTTAGAGTCTTCATAACTTAAACAGAAAAAAAATGTTATAAATTCAGTTCAAAGTAAAACATAAATGTGTGCTTTTTTTATTTTCAGAGTATGCCTCAAAAGATGATCACAGAGATTTTGCTGGAGAACTTGAAGTTCTTTGTAAACTTGGTCATCATCCCAACATCATAAATCTTTTGGGAGCATGTGAACATAGGGGTAAGATACTATTGAATGCATGTACTTTAAAAATAAGTTTAAAAAAAACCCCTCGCACAATATAGCCCAAACAGTCCAGAGAAACACTAGTAGGTCTGTGTACAACATTTGTTAAAATGTCAGATAAACTTGTATTTGGATCTACAAGCCCACATTAATGCTCCAGAAATTATGTTTGACATTAGCTCTAAATTCCACTCTACTCTTAGAAATTAGCCTGTTTGACATTTCCCTCCAGTCTGTTTTATGTTTATTTCCTTTTTTCACTCAAGGTAGTATAAATTTCCTAAGTCTGTTACTGACCATCTCTTACTTTGTGATATGCTTATTATCTGATGTTTTGTTAGGATATCTTTATCTTGCTATTGAATATGCCCCCCATGGAAATTTACTGGACTTCCTTCGGAAAAGCAGAGTACTAGAGACAGACCCAGCATTTGCTATTGCCAACAGTACTGCATCTACACTTTCCTCTCAACAACTTCTGCATTTTGCAGCAGATGTTGCCAGAGGGATGGACTACTTGAGCCAGAAACAGGTCAGTCTTCAACTCTACCCACTGAAAGTATGGCAAATACTCTTCAGGGAATATGCTCTTTAATTAAATTAATTTTTAACTTTAGTGTCTATAGGACATACTGAATGAGATTTATTTTGTTGTCTCCATTTAAATCTATCAAATACTACATCATGGGAATCATGGAAAAGGCATTAAAACTTAAAACAACATGGTAATTGACTGCTTTCATTTTCAGATAAAGTTTAAAATGTTCCTGGTAGTGGCTTAGGTACCTTTGCCAATTTCTTTGGTTTATGTTCTTATTCTAAATGTTTGCAATTTCAATATAGTAGTAAAGTAATACATGCAAAACTAAATTATACTGATTTCCTTATTTTATTACATTATTATTATTATTACTATTACTACTACTACTACTACTATTATTATTATAGTTTATTCACCGAGATTTGGCAGCAAGAAATATCTTGGTCGGAGAAAATTATGTTGCAAAAATAGCTGACTTTGGCTTATCAAGAGGTCAAGAAGTTTATGTTAAGAAGACCATGGTAAGGACCAAAACAAAATGATACAGTCTGTTTTCTTATTTTGGCTGTCTTCTTTCTTAATCTGTGTTTTAATATGAACAACAATGCAAACTTACGGGTGTTACAGAACTGATTCTTTATATTTTATTAATTGCCATGTAAAATATTCATTTTATCAATATACACATAAATATATCTGCTTGTAAATAAATACTATACCAATGTCTATAATAGAAAATGTAATTTAAATTTATTTATATGAATATGGATTACAGTAAAATAGATGAGTCAAGCTGGTCTAATTCTATGCAACAAGGCCAAAGTTAGCAGGAAGGTAACCAGACATACATCAGAATGCATCCAGAGCTAATGTTTTGGAAGCTCTGAAAGAGGCAGATATGTAATACGCATCATGCAGTTACAGATTTGTGTTGTCAAGAGAACTGTGTTGTCAAGGCAACAGGATGGTCAGAGGCATCACCTGAGGTATTTACATTTCACCTTGATGATGACTGGATAATTTTTTTATTAGCTTTCATGTGAATTGTTCCTTTGGGAGGCAAATCATACAATCATAGAATCATGGAATGATGTATTTGGAAAGGTATCTTAAAGACCATCTAGTTCCAAACCACCAGATTGCTCAGAGCCCCATCCAACTCGGCCTTGAACAGTCCACATCCACTATCCATCCATTTCTCTGGGCAACCTGTTCCAGTGTTTCATCACTCTCACAATAAACAAATTTTTTTTTTTCAAAAACTGTGCAAGTTTAGTCAGTTTATTTACTTGATAAAGTTTACTTGCATAAAGTCAGTTTTCATTAAGGTAACAAAGGGTGAGTGTTGGCATACAAACTGCAATATTGCTATACCAAGAGCTGAAAAAACCCTTTCATTAAACAATTTCCAGGGACGGCTTCCAGTGCGATGGATGGCAATTGAATCTTTGAATTACAGTGTTTACACCACAAATAGTGATGTGTAAGTATGTGTTCAAGTGGCATTTTTTTAAACAAACGAATATTTTTCCACATCAAGAAAAGCCTGACAGCTAGAATGAGACATTCACTCAACTCAAAATACTCAGTAGTCATGTCAGCATGAGTGAGCAATGGAAACAAAAAATAAAACCCATAACAAAAAAAGTTACTTTCATTTACTCATCAGGGTCTGATCAAGTTTTGTGTTCACAACCTACTTTGATGTGCCCCACCACTTTAGCTGTACTTCTTATCCACCTGAGGAATATTTGGGAAACTCAGAGGAAATTTGTATTTTATTTAGGAAACTAGAAACTGTATTTGGAAAAGCAATTCTGTAATTACAATATTTGCTGAAAGCTCACAATCTGATAAAGGCCTTTGGTTGACTCAGGAAAAATAATTTTGCTAATTTTCGTGCTTTCTGATTCTACAAGCCCCATCATTATACAAACTTCATAAAAAATACAGATAAACATATCACACTTCCCTATGTTCACTGAATACTAGCAAAACTACCTACCATTTTAAAATACTGATTCTTGTTGCATTTTTGTTGCACTTCATAATATCCCTCTGTTGCAGATGGTCATATGGTGTCCTCTTATGGGAAATTGTTAGTTTAGGTAAGTGTCTGAATTTTGTACTGCACAAATAAAAAATCTACACCAAGTCAGTTCTATTCACTCAGTCTTTTAAAAAACATTGTTTCACGATAGATTTCAATTTTCTTTCTGTTTAATTCTACTACATTTTATTTAGGTTCAGTATGCTTGGAAATACAACTGTCAAATTTTCAATTCAGGTACCATTTTAAATGAGAAAGAACCATAATGACCATGTTTTCACTACACTATAAAACCCAGGCTATACCTAAATGTAAATTCCAGGATATCATATGATATACAGCCTTGATACAGCATATTTTGAGTTTGGTGAGTGGCTTTTCCCCAGCTTTCCTGCACTTTAAATTGAGACTTATATTTTAATGATATTGCAGAATGGGGGAGTAATCACCTCCTACTCTAAATATTCATAAAGAAAATTTCTGAACATTAACCTTCAAATAAAATTTAGAGTTTATTTCTGCAAACACCTCTACCCATCATGATTGTGATACAGCCTTGCACCACTCAAAATCATTGTGTTATACCTATCTTGTGATTTGCCCTGGAGAATTGCCCATGGGTTGCTGGCCAGGAGATGCTACTGACTGAGGTGCAAATAGCCGACCAGACTCTGGATTTCTGATTTGTTCCTGGCTTTCCTTACTAAATGGGTTTGCACCAGATATGGATGTAGTGTGGAAAGAATCTAAGCAACCAAATACCTGCAGAAAGGGGCAAAACCAGCTGACAGGAAGAGCTCCATGAGTCCATACCACATCTTATTATTATGATGGTAATGAAGAAATTATTCACTCAGTGACATCAACGCTATTGAAAAAACACTTTGAATACTGTCAGTTCCTGGCCCTCAGACTTGAAGAAAAAATTAGGCCGGCCCCACAGATGAGAAAATTGACACTTAGTTTTATTTTTCTCCTCCATATTGTGCATCAAGCAGTAAGGAAACATTAACAATAAAAGTGTAGCTGCAAAATATCCCGTAATTTTGGATTAATTTATCTGTTACTATGTCAGTCATACCTTTCCATTTTTACTATGAAATTAAAATTTCTTTTATTAAAACTTGCCTCTGTTCATGACAATGGTTAAACTTTAGGTGGAACACCATATTGTGGAATGACATGTGCAGAACTATATGAAAAACTCCCTCAAGGGTACCGACTCGAAAAGCCTCTCAACTGTGATGATGAAGTGTGAGTATTGCCTCAGAAAAAAGCCAAAAAAGAAATAGAATAACACAACCTCAGCTATAGAAAATAGATGATTTCTACAAGAAACTAACAAACAAAATTTTTAACTGGAAAACACAAAAACTACAATAAAAATTAAAAAGGTCTGCAAAATATGAAAAACACCTTAAAAAAATGAAAGTGCACAAGTCCTTTTGTACACAGCATACACTGTTACTTTGTCATTAATACTTTCCCAGGCTCTCTGTTGCAGACAGTTATCCTGTTCTTTACACAACATGCCAATGTTTTAGCTCAAAGAGAGCTTTTGCAAAATGTAATTTCAGCTATCTAGAAATCCACTTCCCTCTGAAAAGTGGAATGTGCACAATCTTTATATTATCAAAAATTTGTAACTTTAACCTATGTATCGAAATTACCAAATGATGGTGTTGGATTTTTGAAGGTATGACCTAATGAGACAGTGCTGGAAAGAGAAACCATATGAAAGACCTTCATTTGCTCAGATACTGGTGTCACTGAACAGGATGTTAGAAGACAGGAAGGTAAGAATAAAACTCTATTTTATATAAATATATATATACTTATAATGATACAAATAATTAGGCTATGCATAATTTCAATATTATTTGGGGTTCTTGAGGTAATGCACCTTGCATCACATCTTCTCTGTTTATCTTCTTTCCAGACGTATGTGAATACGACACTATATGAGAAGTTTACTTATGCAGGCATTGATTGCTCCGCTGAAGAAGCTGCTTAAGACAGGACAAATCTTCATTCATCAACAATGTATTACAGAAAACCAAAATTTACTCTGCTGGAGCCCAAAATGTGATATGCTGTGTAGGACTGTGTATAGCTCTAACCATATATAATACAGCAATATTGTTTTACCACAGTTATGTGTGCGTACATCCCACAGTAACCCCTGCCTTCACCAGCTGTAGAAGTGTATATAGTGTCCAAAGCAGGTATAGACTGAAGTAATGAAATCTGTTGTTTCATAAGCAGGGTTTTTTTTTTTTCTAGTCATGTAGAAATCATGTCTACATACATATTGTAATGCATTAGGTATTGCCATCTTAGAGGTTTCTTTTATATTTTCCAAGAGCTACTCATATCAAACTGGTAACTTATTGCAGTATTCCATATACATTTCATTGTGTTTGAAACAAAAATGTTGGCCAGTTGCCATGCAACAATGGAAGTTGTAATTCAGTGCGCTCAACAAGGATAATTAAGACAGACTCCCGTTTGAATGCAAAAGTCAGCTAGTAGAAATAATCTAGTCAAAAGTTCTGTTGACACTTGTAAGATATAACACATGCTATTGCTCTTTCATTGCCTAGTGTGACTGTCAGTTTTTGCCCAGAACCAAAATATACATATATTTTGAAGTGTTTAATGCTATCAGAGGCAGCCATACAACAGTATTCATGAAGCGTAGTATTAAGGAGCATACTACGTATTGTAAATCACATTTTTACAACTCACCTGGATATACATGAGACTTATACGTTTTGTATTTCATTTAATAACTTCACTGCATAATTATAAATTACTACCTATTATATACAAGCAGGGTTTACTTCTGTTTATTTTACCCTCTCATTCTGTCTGTAATGTGGTATGGCCTCTTAAAAATATCGTACTCAAATGCTTCAAAACAGTGATATTTGACCTGCCAGAAAGGTCCCTAGTCCTTATGTAAAACAAATAGAGATAGGATTGGCTTGAACTTCTCGTGTCAAGCCATGTACAAAAGATTTGGTGGATTTACTCTATCGAAATTTCACATATTAGCCAACTTCATGTTTTGCACATATGTTCCCCTCTTGCCCTTGACTTACCAGCTCATAAGTGTCCATCAGACCACAATGACTTCCCAGTTGGGTGCAACAGGTCATCTCCTAAGACTTGGAGAAAGATGCTTGAGAGAGTGAAAGATTTCCCCTTCTGATTCTTACTTTGTGGATGGGTATGTGATTGGTTATGAGGTGGGGGTATTACAGCAGAATATAGAATATATACACTAGACTAATCAAAACAGAAGCACCAAGAGCCCAATTAAAAGGGAATAAGTCAACAAACAAGGGTGCTAAGATGACTTGTGTGGCCTTGAAATAGGCAGAACTTGCATTGTAAACCAGGTGCTAGATGTAAACTAGGAGTTTATTGTTGGGGATTAAAATAAGTTTACTTGTAGAATATTAGAAATTATCTGTGTAGGTTTAAGTTTAATTGTAACTTGCTTTCACCTTAACATGGGAGAGCCCTGCTCAAAACTTAGCATAGGTGAACTTCAAATGAACTCTGTTACCACAATGGCTAAGCAGGGGTAAAAACAGAGGAAAAACTCATTATCTTCAGATAAGAGCTGAGACCCCGGAGGGCACCAAGACACCCCCAAGCTGGAAGATAATGGCACATGAACATGGAGAATCCAATGAGGTGTTAGAAAACTACAGACCATAAATCACCAGAGAACTAAGAGGCTCATGCAGGGCACAAGACAAAGGTCAGGTGCACAGACTGTAAGGGTATAAAGGCCCAGGGAATTTTTTGGTCAGGGTCTCTCTCTGGTAGCATCCAGCTCAAACTGAAATAAACCAACTCTGCCTTAGAACCCAGGGTCTGATCTCTTCTTTCAAGTTTACAAAGAGCACACAGATTGACTAGACCAAAGGACAGCTAAAAAAACCAAACCAACAAAAAAACCAAATTCCACCACATTTTTCAAGAGACTACTTGGCCACTGGTTTTTGAAGAATGGGCATTGCAATTTGCAGTTGAACTATATTCTTACCAGTCAGTGAGGTAAGTAAGAATATACCTCCAAGGGTGTTTTCTAGACCCAAGTAAAGCTGGCTAACAACATCTGCTGGAACTGCTCCATTTCCTGTACAGAATTTTTCCACAGGTACAAAGAGCTTCTTGTCTCATACTTCCATATATTTCTAACAAGCAGACACCAATTATTATTCTACTACTTGATGTGAACCTCTCCTTCTGCGGCAAATTTTTACCTGGACCATTATGACACATAATTAAAGCATCAGAGAGTCATTAATCAACTCAATAGGTCTTAATGCTGTCTGCACTTTAATTGCTTAAGTCTAACTGTAAATTTACCTGAAGGACAATTAGGTCTCCTTATAAATATTCTTATTATATTCTTTTATCATGTAGCACATAACAATTTTCTACTTTTCTTCCCTGTGAGCTGCAGGGAACATGCTGTAATGGATGTAAATAAAGCAAGAAAAAACAGTTTAAAGAGAATGTGGAACGTGGAACTTAGAACATGGTGGTGCTAGGAAACCATTCATTCAAAATGGACAAGTCCCATCAGATATGGGAGCTACAAGGAAGAGACCAGGTGGACAGGATACAGGATGGTGAGCTTAGGAAAACAGAGAAATAACAACTGTTCCAACATTTGGAACCATCATTCCCTATTGTTTCACTTTTTAAGAAGTTTTTGCTTCTTTGTGAAAAGACATCACTCAGGACCAATGGCAGCTTATCACACCTGCAGAGCTCAGAGGCCTTTTCCCATACCATTGTGCTACAGACTGATTTAGCAGCATTACCTAACATGGAGATACACAGAGAGACCAAAAGCTTTGTGCCACCTAATCTCAAAGGTCAAAACTCTCAGCAGACACAGACGGAGAAGAGTTGTGCATTGCACTCCCTGTTTGCTGAGTACATCAAGATCTGGCCAGCACAACTTTCCATGATGGAGAATAACAGCAAGGGACACCTCCCTCACACCCATGCAGCCCAGAGATCTGCAGGGCACTATCAGCACTTGTCTTTGTAAGTGATCAGTTCTGCTGGGATGGAAGCCAACCACAAATCCTCACTGACTTCAGCGGCAGCAGCAGCAGTGCCTGCATCTGATCCCGAGGTCTAGTGTAACAGTGTGTTCTTTTCGGATTACAACTACAGCCTTTCTAGATCCCAGTCAGTCTCTCCAGTAGAGAAACTGCTTGAGAAGAATTCAGGCAGCAATTCAAGCTCATAAAATCACACACATTACAAGGCTAGCTCAGCACAGAAGCAGAAGGGTTTCGGCCGCAGATAAATTTCCAACAAGAGTTTATTCCACATGCTGAAAGTGAATCCAGAGCCAGAGAGAGGGACCATGTGGTTTCTCTCAGTTATATAGAGTCTTAGATTTGTGGGTAGTACAAAGGAGGCAGGGCAGGGGGCAAGTGAATATAGGGAAGAGAGGAACTGGACACCAGGCCCCATAACCAAAGGGAAAACAGGGAAAGGAGATACCATGGAGGGAGTGATGGACATGCAAAACTCAAACAGAAGATTGCACAATGTTTGCAAGGAGCCGTGGGGGTGAAGCCTTTTTGCTACAACTCGGAGAGGTAATCTTCACTTTTCTACAGCAAGGCACTTGGAAATTCCTTTAAGGGCATAACGGACAGTTCAGGGCAGGGCTGGAAAAGGACACACATGGCACAACGCCCTTGAAGGACGTGACTTTGGAAACAACAACCTGTCACTGTCTTCTGCTGCAGTAGGGTCAAACCAGCCTGTGGCAGCCATCAGTGCCACATGGGACTGTAGATGAGAGGCCTTGGCCTCCTGGACCAAACACAGAGGGGAATTAGCTCTCCAGATGCAGTTCCCGGATGGAAAAGGCTGCTATAAGCAGCCACCTCCAAGGAACAGACAAATGAGGCTCTGCTGCACTTGAGATGTGCCAGCTACACAGACCTCGGCAGACACATCAGAGCACAAGGACAACAGAAGGCACAGAAAGAGGGACAAACCCAGTCAGTCACAAAGACTTTTCATGTTGCTGAGCCCCAGAAGGCCAAAAGCGTGGTGCCACCCAGCAGTCCTTGTCTGATGACAAAGAGCAGCTCCAGAGGGGGCCTTGCCTCGTCGGCCAGGGACCTCGCAGGCTCTTTGCTCTCAGCTTTCCTGTACTGTCAGCAGACATGCCCACCGCTTTGGTTCCACTTGCAGAGCCTCCTACCTCTTAGCCGTGGCCAGCGGGGAAGTGGGAGCAGTCACAAAAGCAACGGGCTGGCTGAACCGGGTAGGAACCTGTGTTGCTTTAGCACAGATGGTGAGGAGCAATTGGTGATTTCTTGTGAATTGACAAGTAAAATAGCCAATTGCATGCAGGCACACCCTTTTGGGTACACAGCCTTAAATAGCTAGAAGGAAGCCTGGGATCGCTCGTTTTTTTTCACCTTTACAGGAGGTAAGGCAGGCCCAGCTCTCTCCTTTGGGTGGGGCTGGGTCGGCCCGGCCTGCTCGGGCCTGGGATTTCACAGGAGGCCCGCCAGGCCCGGTGATTCCCGGGCCGGAGGAAGCGATGAGGACATACCCCGGCCCGGCCCGGCCCGGCTGGGTGTTTTAGCAGCTATGGGAGCCGGGGGCAGCTGGCCCGAGGCCTGGCTGTGGGCCTGGGCCTTGTTCTCAGCAGAGGGAGGGGAGCCTGAAGCCGGCAGCCGCTCCAGGCTGGGCCCACCCTGAATGGGACCGAAGGGTGGGGGAAGGAGCCTTCCGTCAGCTGGGCTGCTCTGAGATCTGCCGGCCTGAGTTTCTTCTATTCCGGCGGCTTTTAAAAATTCTGGCTGCTGCTGCCCGGCAAAGGTCATGTGATCACTGCAGGCCTGGGCAAGCTTCAACGTTTTTCTTGACACGAACTGAGACTTTTTTAAAGTCGAACTCTTCTCCGAGATGAAGAAAAAGGCCAAATTAAAGATCAGTAAAAGGACAATATAAAGATATCTAAGTCAGTAAGCGAAAAGTAACTTCCTAAGTAAGAGAAATAACAAGTTGCCTGAATGCTAAGCTAAAACCTCCTGAGCGTTTTTAGTGACAAACTGTAATACAAATATGCCGAAGTAGTCCTTTAAATCATAGACCATATGAAATGGGGAGATGATTTGTAGATTCTTTGAGCAAAAGGATCTTTGACTTACTGAGTGAATATTGAATTAGAAGTTGTAATTTGGATGATGCCATGAAAGATTTGAACAGAGAGAAACGAGAAGAAGCCCTCTGCCAGTGAAAAAGTGAGGAAACATCTCTGTTCCCTGAGTTGAAAAATCCTTTGCCCGTGAAATTGCCCGTTTTTAAAAGGTAACACCCCAGTCTGCGACTCCACGACCCACACGTGTGATCACGGAAAAAGCCACAGAAATACGAAAGGTTCCACAACTACAGAATTCCCTGGGCAGGCTGCTTTTGTGTAAGTTAGAGGCCACGAGCAGACTCTTCCTCCTGTACAAAGTTGCCAAACAACAGGAAAGATTTCTCTCACTCAAAGACTAAATGAATGACTATTTTATAAGCAGTATTGACCTGGAGTTCTGAGATTTGCCTCTTTCTGTTGTTTGTAGAAAATAACCAGTTTGTAGCGGGAGAAAGGTTAGTTTTAAAATTCGTTTGTGGGTTTTTTTCCCCTTTTCCATTACTTCTCTTAGTGTGTGTTAAAAAAATCTGTTTAAGTTAGGTCCCATTTTGCTTTTTTTCTGCAAAAATCCTATCTTCCAGTTGGAAAACACAATTTGCAAACATGAAACCACCACATAAAAGGTGCCATGACTCGAATTAGCTAACCAAATCCACTACAGAACCAAAAGCCTCTGTGTGCACAGCTGAAAGCCCGTATCTCCACAGCACCTTTTGGCTGCGCTGCTCTTCATTGTCTTTTGGCTGCAAATGCAATTGCACTTTCTTCCTCATCCAGAATTCCACGGCTGGCCAAAACCTGGCCAGTGGAGGTATTCCAAAGGCAATTTTGGTTGGACTTGATAGAGGACGCAGACTCTTCCCGATTCCAAACGACACCAGAAGGCCCACAGGAAAGACTTTACGTCTTTAAGAAAAGGGGTACAATTCAGAAATGAACGTAGAGCCGTATTCCCTGGGTGGCAAGGAAGGGAATCTTCCCTTGGGAGATGGCTTGGGGGTTTCTAGGATTTTTATTCTGAGTCCAGCTCTCCAAGCTGTCAAAGGAGAAAGAAATCCTCAAGCGCTCCTGGTCATCTCCTCCACTTCCTTGATTGCTTGACTGCAAGTTTCCTTTCTTTTCCTTTGAAAAGCAGCTGGAGTGGAGATTGACATGGCAGGGACTCATGGGATCTGTAGAAAGAATAGCAGAAATAATACCAGTCCTAAAAACACCACCATCATGAAACCAGCCCCACAGCCAATCAATTTCTCGGAAGTATTTTGTCTCCAACAACTGATGACAAGTCAGGAGTCTCAAGGGAATCCAGGAAGCCAACTGTTCTGTTCACTTTTGGCCGGACTAGCATGCACACGTTCACTGGGTCAGTTGCTAGGACACAGCCTGCTGCTGCTCAGGAAACAATCCCCGCTTTTGCTTTCACTGTGCAGGGAAGCTCAGGCAAAGCCCACCCACTCCCAGCTGCCCTCCTAGGCAAACAGATTGCCCCAAGAGCTCCCTGGATGCTCCCAAGCACAACAATGGCTTCTGTAGGGAGTCCAAAATGTCTGGCTGACACCCAGGTGAGGAGGAAGATGTGGTACAGCTCGTGCTGAGGCCCACACACTGGAATACACTGCTCGAGCGGACAAAGAATGCACAGGATGTACTCAGCAGCTCCTGGCAGCTCCTGGCAGCTCCTGGCAGCTCCTTAGCAGCCTGACGGACAGCCCTTGCCTACAGCTCTAGCCTGGCTTGGCAGGCAGCTTCCTGTGGGACCTCCCTCCTTCTGAGACACTCCTCTGGCCTTCCCACAGTGGAATCAACAGTGGAAGCTTCATGTCCCGCACAACCCCCTCACCGGAAAAGCGCACATCAGTAGTGACTTTATGCCCTCCAGCAACGCTATTCTAAGCAAAAACTTAGAAGGAGGATCAGCAGGTGGGAAAAAAGAAGGTGCCACCTTCCTTTCCTACTCTGATGGCTACCTATTTCCTGGCTGCTTTCTCCTCAGGATTTCTGCCTGTGCTCAGAGGCTCTTTTGTCCAAGGGCGGAAGTGGTCCTTGCCATCTCCTCTGGTGCCTGCATTACTTTGCTGCAGGGATGACAGCAATCAGGCTGTCAGAAGAGGCTGAAGAGAGGCTCCGCTGATTTGAGAAACGGATGCTGTCCAAAGGGAAGGAGAAACAAAAGACACCAAATGTAAAGAGACAAGGGAGAAAGGAAACCGTTCTTTTCCAAACGGTGCTTCTTACAGGGTCAAGCTGGAGTCCTCTAGTGCCCAGAAACACACAGACACAAGCAGCAGAGCGCAGGTGAACTCAGCTCTGGCTTGCAGCGGGATCAGTGTCTACCTTGGCATGCCCTGCCATTTCTGTGCTTGCTGTCATCTTCCCTCGCAGCAGGGACAGCCAAGGAAGTGGCCTGGTCACCAGCTTCCTGTCTGCCACAAAACAGCAAAGCCACAACACTTCTCTTCTACTCGACCAGGCCAGGCAGCACATGGGGCTGGCACAAACGCTGCTCTGCTGTCCCTGTTTGGCTGGCAGAAACCTCTAAGAGTGGGGCAGGAGGGACACGCTGGGTCCCCTCTGAGGCTCGCAGTCAGCTCCCCACAGCCCCTGCCTTCCCACAGACCAGTCTAGAAGAGCTTGGCAGGGAGATGCTTCCATGTGTTCTTCAAGCCTCCCTTCAGGTCATCGTCCCCAGCACTGCAATACTTCGGTGCCACTGCCACCAGGGAAACCCGAATACACCAGCCAAGAGCAAAAATGGGGCCTCAGAAATGACCACAAGCTGGGAGCTCTCCTCTGAGGACTGCCTGTGAGACTTGGGCTTCTTTAGCCGGGAGAAAGGCCAGCTCCAAGGAGACCTTTCAATATTTGAAGGGGCTTAGAAAAAATGTGAGGACACACCTATTAGCAGGGCCAATTGGAAGAGGACAAGGGGAAATTATTTCAAGCAAAAAGAGAGTCAATTCAGATGGGCTTTAAGGCAGAAACTGTTCTCCAGGGGCGTGCTGAAACACTGGCACAGGCTGCCCAGAGAGCTGGGAGGTGCCCACTCCTGGCAACATTCAAGGTCAGGTTGGATGGGGCTCTCAGAAACCAGACCTACTTGAAGATGGCCTTGCCAGTGGCAGGGGGTTTGGACTAGATGACCCTCACTGCTCCCTTCTAACCTCAACCGCTCTTAGATGCTACTTGGTTTTCATTGGGAAAGCAGCCAGAGCAGAGATTCCTACAGGGGGGCCCATCTGACGCTAGGAGTCTGGGCGAGGAGCAAACCCTGACAGGGAAGAGCCTGTTGGGCCTGTGGCCGCTTTGTGTTGTACCTGCAGGAGTTCCTCGGCAGAGCCTCGCCTGTCCACGTCCATCTGCAGGCAGCAGCCCAGAAAGTCACGCAAGCCAGAGGGTAGCCCGAGCTCGTGCAGATCGTGTGCCCCTTGCGTGCATATCAGATACAGAGCCTGAGGGAAAAGGAAACATCAGAGCCTTCCTGGTTCTTCCATATCCTCAAGTGCTCACCTGGCCCCCATATTTTAAGCTCACATCTGCAGTGGCGATTTCTCGCCTAGCAGACGCTTAGAGATGAGCCTGCTCTCCCGAAAGAAAGAAGTGCAGCCCCAGCTATTGCAACCTGCAAGAGGTCTTGCCGTGAAATTATGTGAGCCCCAGGAATAGTTCTAGAAGTGGGCCTTCTTGGAACTCATTTGACCAGTGGCAATAGGATTTTGTCTACTGGAGATGGACCAGAAGGACTCTGGCACCGGAGCATATTTGCACCTTACCCTGTCATTGGTTTCACAAAAGTAAGGAGGCTCTCCTTTGGCCATTTCTATTCCCACAATGCCAAGGGACCAGGTGTCCACTTTGGGGCCGTACAGCTGTCTTCTCACCACCTCGGGTGCCATCCACCAAGTGTCCCGACCGTCGACCTCCGTCTACTCTGCTCAGGGGTGAGCAGAGCACAGAGGCCAAAATCAGCTGAGGAGGAAAACAAACACTGCCTCAAGTCGGAAACCAAGGAGAAGAGTTCCTCACTCGAAGTCTCCGAATGCAGGGCTGAATTGCATTCGGAGCCATGGCCAAGAAAATTGGGAACTGTCCCCTTAACAAACCTGCCACGATTCATGCTGTGGCTTTCCCTCATTCACATGAAGGTTTACACTGTAACTCTTTCCCTTTGGAAGGAACACACACAAACCAATGTGACTCTTGACAGCTTGTTCCTCTCTAGACCTCTCCACACCTTCCAGCTGCGCTCCGAGTCTGCAGGAGCACTCCGTGCACTCTCCCCAGCACCACTGCTGGGCACCTGGCAGCCACCCCAAAGCAGCCCCACCCCAGCTCCCCGGGGCATTGCGCCTGACCAAGAGCACTCACCCAGCTTGACGGAGCCATCCCGGCCCAGAAGGATGTTGTCACTTTTGATGTCTCTATGGATCACGTGGTTGGCATGAAGGAAAGCCAGGCCTTGCAGGCACTGAGAGAGAAAAAAAGCAACAGGAGCCCAAAAGTTAGCCTGATCTGACTTCATCGCACGCAAAAGGAAATTGCTCATGAAGATTCACAACTCTCACAGGAACAGTGAGTGCTGGCAAGAGGATGAGCTTGCTGCTGCAACCCCAGGAGAGCAGGATCCTTCTGAGGGCAGGCCTCTTTGTTTCTGAGGGGGAAATGTCAGTCGTAGGTATGGGACTGCCCCCTGCAAAGCCAGTCAGAATGACTGCTGCTGCTGCAGATGCGCTCTCTCCGTCCCAAGGACAAACCAGGGTTTTCTGAAAGAGGAGCCATCCCTGCCTTGAGTACCAAGGGGATCCCTGTTGGCCAGGAGACTGGAGGACAAGGGTTCTATGGACCCTGGACAGCAGACTTGGGAGTAGCTCATTTGTCAGTTTTCAGCAGCAAGCACCATGGCGGGTGCCATGTCGTCCCTTGAAGCTGAGACCTGTGAGAGATGAGTCTCTCTTTGGCTTTGCCGTTGGTTTACAACTCGGACACCGGCACCTTTGCGCTTACAGGCAGAGAAGGCAATGCAGAAAGGCTCTGGGCAAAGGCTTGGAGAGGCAAAGCGCAGAACAGAAAATAAAAAAGAGATGGAGAGTTCAACAGCAGCAGATAAGAGTAACGGACAGACTAGAGTAAGGGCAGGGACACCGGCAGGCAGTTCAGTGCAGCTGCTTTTTCTTCTCGGAAGCATAAGTGCAACACAGAAAGAAAGCTCTGAACATGGAATCGCTCACTTAGCTGCGCTTTCAAAGGACAAGCCTGTCCAAGGCATCCCAAGCACAAGCAGGAGCCCTTACCTCCTGACAGACTGTTGCTATGTGTCCTACATCCATTCTTGTCAATAGTGGCATACCACCTTGCTGCCTTGGACTCCAGCTCGTACTGGAGTTCCAGCATGTCCGGCACGGCAGCACTCAGCAGTGGAGTCACTTCGTTCAATGCCCGGTAGTCCACAGTCAGTCTCCATTCTCCGTCTGACTTGCGCACAGGCCAGATGGGGCTGTTAAAGGGTGAGTGGGTTTTACAAACCACCCCTTGGCTCTCCAGCTCACGGATCATTTTGTGGATGGGAATCACTGCATCTCAAGTTGTCCTATATTGTCGTCGATGCACTATGGAAGTGGCAATTGGCACCTGTTGGTCTTCTACCTTCAGCAGTCCTACAGCAGATGGGTTATCTGATAGTCCAGACAAAGTGTTCAGTTGCTTAACACCCTCTGTCTCTACAGCTGCTATCCCAAATGCCCGTCTGAATCCCTTTGGGTCTTTGAAATGCCCATTTCGAAGGAAGTCTATGCCCAGAATACACGGGGCCTCTGGGCCGGTCACAATCAGATGTCTCTGCCAGTCCTTTCCAGTCAGGCTCACCTCAGCCTCCAACAGAGTCAACTCCTGTAATCCCCCTGTCACCCCGGCAATGGAAATTGGTTCTACCCCGGCATGTTCCGATGGCATCAAAGTACATTGTGACCCAGTGTCAACCAAAGCCTCATGTCTCTGTGGCACCGATGTGCCAGGCCATCGAATCCACAGAGTCCAAAACACACGATTCTCCCCAACCTCTACCTGGCTAGAGGCAGGGCCCCTCTAAGCATGATTATCTTTCTTTCCTTGGGCATATGTCCTAGAGGTTCCCTCCAGGGGATCAGACATATCATCATCATCATCACCATACCCAATGTCCCGGCTGCAGACAACTGGTGCTGCTCTGTGTTTAGTAGGACTTCCTCTTTGAATCCTACCTTCTTTCAATTTACGCACCCGTTGCGCAAGAGCTGCCGTGGGTTTTCCGTCCCATCTCCTCATGTCCTCCCCAGCTTCACGCAAGAAAACCCACAACTTGGTTCACGGGGTGCGCCTTCTCTCCCCAACAGAGGTGCGCCCACATTGAACACCAGGGCTTCTAATTTGAATGGCAGAAATTTGGAGGAAGTCCTCCCTAATCTCTTCCCTGAGCTTTTTGTGATTTTCCTCTAATTTATCTTCCAATTTCTGCAGTCCTGTTTCCACAGCTGCAATCCTGGCATGAGTTGGGCCATGTACCGCATCAGCGTATGCTCGAAGCTTTCTTGCCATATCGAGCACAATTTCATAGGTCTCCTCCCGCTTCACTATTGCTAGAGCAGAAGCGTATTCAGATGGTCCAAGTACAAGTTTTCACCACATCATGGGTGTACATGGCACCGAGTCTGGATTCTTAGTGTTTAGGTCATCTGAGAAGATAATCTCCGCCACTGCCATCTCTCTCAAACGTTGAATCCCTTGTTCTGTGGTCTTCCACTGGGTCTGTTGCATGTAGAGATCGTCTGCACACAGGTATCTTTGTGCCATACTTCCCAGGACTCATTCCCAGAGACTGCAAGGGGTAGCCTCCCTCATCATTCCTTGGTCAATAACTGGATCATGTGACTGGGAGCCCAGATGCCTTGCTTCAGTGCCATCCAGAATTGTAGATTCACCTGCAGCATCCCAGAGATGGACTAACCAACTAATTATAGACTCATCTGGTCATCGAGTGTAATCCTTTCTTAAGCCTCGAAGGTCCTTCAGGGAAAAGGACTCAATAATGGCTCCTGATCTTGTGCCAGCTGGTTGGACATTTGATCTTAGGCCAGTTGGTCCGGCTTCCAATCGGGTGTCAGTTAGTTCAGCTTCTGATTTTATGTCAGTTTGTCCACCTTCTGATTGGGTGTCCTCAGGAGGCCTTGAGGGCCCTTCACCTTCATCATCATCCTCCTCCACTGGTCGATCAGTCTTTCATGCTCTCTTTGCCCCGGCGACTGCCAGTGTCTTAGACTCCCTGTCTGGTTTAGCTGTTGGCCTGGAGCCCGTGATATTAGCTGCAGCCTGAGTGACTGGGATGGTAACTAGCTTATCTCCCTGTTCCGTTTCTTCTATCTGCTGCCCTTCAGTATCTAGCAGAGTACGATAAACATACGCCAGGGCCCAGCTCACTGCAATAATCCTTTTCTCCTTAGTATGACCACGGCACTTCTCCTTCAAATACTTTGCCACCTCAGCGGGGTTCTGAATTTGTTCGGATGGGAAGTCCCAGACTATAGGATCAGAAAATTCCTTTAAAATTTGGCCCATATCTTCCCATTTCCCACTCCACTCAAGATTTCTCTTTGTTGGCTTTACCCCTAAATCAGAAGTCTCATTAGCCCCTTTAGAAATCTCAGCTTTCATTTTATATAAACTGCAGACAGTATAGAGAAAACTTACTAAATTAAATGCCAGAAAGATGGTCTCTTTAACACTCAGAAGAAACTGAACATTTTCTAATAGAGATGTAAAAAATTCAAAGGAGAAGAGGGAAGACAGAGGCTGAAAAAACTCTCCCCCTGCTTCTCCCCTAACAAACTGAGTGCACAACCGTAACAACGAACCATACACTCCTGGAATAGATTCAAGCATCTTAACAGCCCTCCTATAAAGCACCACAAGCAAGCCCAGCCCAATAAATATTCTGGTTAGTGCCCCACAGCCCCAAAAACTACGTATTAGGAGCAATACCAGAGCTATTTCTAGGTAAGGGAATAACCCTAGGTACCACAGAGGTATTAAGACCTCAAAAACCTCTGGGGACCAGAAATACTGGCAGGCTTTCACCCCTAATGACATTATGAATCCAGAAAAAACCATCCCAATACACCCACAAAACAATTAGAACCACCAATATTATTAATAAGGTTTTTTCCACTTTCTTTGGCCTCTTTCCTGGCCAACACACCAAGAAATGTCCTGGTTTGGAATAAATTAGGGAAGAACCTCTAAAAGGAGTCCCCTAAACCAAAACCTCCACCACCCCTCCCCCCCAGCCCGGGGTTTGGGAAGGAAAATACCTTGGAGGAAAAGTGGAAAAAAACGGTTTATTGACAATGAAAAGAACATTCCCAAACACCAAAAGTGGGAAAGGAACCGAGTTACTGTGGGGGGAGGGTACTCACCTTCTCTTGCAGACCCAGAACTTCTCCAGCTTCTAAGGTCAGGTCAGGTCCGGAGCCGGTTCAAACCTTGGGGGGGGGGGGCGGGAAAGGAAGGTAAAAACCCAGAAGCAGCAGGAACAGGGGCAAGCAGCAGAGAGAGAGAGAGAGAGAGAAACAGCAGCAAAAAAAAGCAGCAGGCCAAGCAAAGCAGTCAAGCGAGAAAACAAAGCAGATAAGCTGGCAGCAGCAGCAGAGAGCGAGAGAGAAAGCAAGCGAGCCAGCAGCAGGAAAACAGCAGGCCCCGCCAGAGAGGGAGGGGCAGCTGCCAGACACAACAATATATCCAGGATATGGGACATATGGGATAGGAGACAGGTCAACCCAGAACACAGCTGAGAGACTTTGAGTTTTTCAACTCAGAGATGAGGAAGCCTCAGGCAGCACTTATTGCCAGCTTTAAAGGGGGCTTTAGGAAAGATGGGGATACATGTTTTTAGCAGGATCAATGGCAAAGCAATCGGGGGAAGTAACTTTAAAATTGTTTAGGCCTCTCAGGAAATCAAATGCTCTGAAACATTTTGTTTAAAAAGAGGGTAGATGAAAAAAATTACGAAGGGAGTAGATTCAGTTTAAAAGGAGGGTAGATCCAGATTGGGTCTGAGCAAGAAATTATTTATGACGATAGTGTTGAATCACTAGAACAATTTGCGCAGAAAACTGGGAGGTGCCCCTTCCCCAGAAGTGTAGTTGTGTGTTTTTAGTTTTACCTGTTAGTGTATATTTTCATAGTTTGTTCTGATGTTGTTTAATGTATGTTAATGGTTTGTTCCACACATCCCCCTAAGTTCTTCCCTATGGTTTTCCCCAGTTACTGTTATCTGTCAATCAGCATGTTATGTAACCCTCGGGTCCTGTCTGTCACTTCGAGACCTCACCCTTGGTCTAGAAAGTTCAGTGAGGTTGTCGAGTGATTGGGCAGGATCCCATCTGTTCCCTCCTTCCTCTCCTGATTTGGTTCCTTTATGCATCGTTCATCTGCAGATCCATTCCCCAACTGTACCTGATTGGTCCCTTGCTCCACCCCTCCCATTGTTCCACCCTCGTATTAAAGTTGCTGCACCAGGGTGATCTGCACTCTGCCAAAGCAGACTCCCTGGAGGTGAGGTTGTCCCTCGTGGGGCACTAATAAACTCTAGTGGCTGAAACCTTGACAGTGTCCTCCCTTTATTCCATTGTCACTGGACACGCTTAGGGGACAAAGGGCCCACAGGATCGGTGAGGTATTCCAAATACTGAACCGTACCTTTCCTGCAGCCGGTGTCAGGGCTGGCCAGGTGGAGTGGGAAGAGGTTCCCGACACACCACAGCCACCGCACAGAAACATTCAAGTTCAGGTTGAATGGGACTTTGAGCAGCCTGATCTACTTGAAGATGTCTCTGATCACTGCAGGGATGGTTGGAGTTTGTGACCTTTAAAGTACCTACCAACCTATACCATTGTAATAGTCTACTTGATTTTCATTTGAAAAGTTCTGAGATTGGAGATTAATTGGAGTGGGGGTCATCTGATGTATTGGAGTTCTGTGGATGAGAAGCCTTTTCCATTGGGCAGTTGTTTTAGTTGCAGCCACTTCGCAGTGTGCCTCCAGAAGATCGTTGGCAGAGCCTCACCTGTCCTTGTCCATGTGCAAATAGCAATTCAGAGAGTCGTGGAACACAAAAAACAGTTGCTTCTGCATCTTTGTTATTTCTTCGCTAGCTTTGAGACTCAGTGCCTAGAGAAAAAGGAAACTTGAGATTCTACCTGGGTTTTTCATATCCATATCCATGCTCACCCAGATCCCATATTTTAAGCTCCAATCTGCACTGCCAGTCTTTTCCCTTGCAGAAGCCTAGAGGAGATTTTTCTACACCAAAAACTGACCCCAATGGGGCCACAGCTATTCAACATCCAAAGAAGCTTTTCTGATTTTATTGGCTGACCTAGTTAGTGGGAACTGTGCCATCAAAAGCTAATTTTTCTTTCTTGAAGATTGACACCAGCTTTACAGCTGTTTTAAACACTGACTTTGGTTTACGATGCCATTTCCAAGGATTGATATTTAAAATGCATCTCTCCAGTGCTCACTGGCCCCTGAAGTACGGCTTCTGTATTTTAGCACAGAGTCCATAACAAATACCTTCCTCATATCTTTGTATTCCTCCTAAAATGGTAACCAGATCAAAGAAGGGAAACCCATCATCTTGTTCCTTGGAAAAAGAAACAGAGATACTTGGAACTTCATGTTCATCACAGACACATTCAGTTTTATGCGCAAATACAATGAGATGAGAAAGCATAACTGGGCAGATCGGAGTCACCTGCAATTTTCTTTCAGTAGTCTCCAAATTCTTGATCAGCCCCACTTGTTGTGGTATTCTTCTTTATGGGGGTGTGACACTTTCCCCTGGGGCCCTGTGTGTCCCAGGCAGTCACCGGCAGATCAGTGTAAAAGATGCAAGATGCACCTAACTTACGGCTCCAAGATTTGTTGATTATAAAAGCATAACATAAAAAGCAACTAACTCGAAGACATAGCAGAGGCTAGGACCTAAAGTCTCTAAACAAAAAGTGAAAGCAAAAGTAAAGTTGGGGACCCTTCTTAGAGGTTGGGCTGAGCTACGGCACTCACACCAAGACCGTGTTTCATGCCGCACTGGCTTTATTGTTTTTATTCTCATATTTATTCTCTTGCAACTTTATTGACATTACAAGGCACTTAAAAAATGTACACATCTGCTGCCTTAAGGAGGCTTCTGTATGAACACTATAAAACTACATATGAACACCTGTTAAAACCCGGAATACCTTAAGAGAGAGAGGAGAAGTTTTCGCTGCACAAACTTGCCACAACTTGAATTTTTACTGCGTCACAGAGGCCTACAAATTCTGCAGGCCAAGACCCAGTCTGAGATTGCTCACATCTCATTTTCAAACATTCTGCAACATTTCCCCCTTTTTCTTTTTGAGAAATTCAGACTGGATCAAAGGCACAATTTAGCAAAACACACTAAAACAATTACAATTGCAATACCACACATAATACTAAAATGAACCAAATCTTTGACTCAACCAGTTAAACTTCATGAATTGAACCATTGGTTAAAAGGAGTGCTTTTCAGTTGCGCGAACTGCTTATAGATGGACTGTGAATGGTAACTTAAGTATTATTTATAACTTTACTTAATTTAACTTAGCTTATCTTAACTTATCTTAACGTAACTTAACTTATGTAATGGATATAACTTAACTTAAATATTATTTATAGCTTAACTTAACTTAATTTAACTTAATTTAACTTAACTTATTTAACTGGTATAACTTGGCCAAGTTATAATTTATACTATATACTATATACTTATAACTCTATTTAACTTAACTCTATGTAACTTAGTTCTATGACTATAATTATATGACTACTTCGCAACTGTTACACTTCATAAACACAGGGCATGTCGGACAAATCGCGGGCGTCAACATTGCTGACACTATTTCGTTGTATTTTTGACTGGAGACATGCATGGGTGAAGCGACTCGGGACACAGACAGGTTTAGATTTTTTCTTGGTCAATTCAGCGACGGCTTCTGATTTGTTCACGACCCGAATTTTTTGGCTGGACAGGCAAAACCAGGCACTCGAGGATGATTGGTGTTTGACAAGTTTGCCTAATGTGACCAGATTTACTACATTTCTATCAAGTGATGCCGCTTGGAAGCTTGGATGTTTCGTTGTCGTGGTCAGAATATCCGCTTTTCACAAGCGCTGCCGGGATGCCCGGCGCCGTTGCTAGGGGCGATGAAGCCGCCCCGCCTCTCACAGGCGCCGCCGCCATTGCCAGGGGAGACGAAGCCGCTCTGCCTCTCACAAGCGCCGCCGCGGCGCCGCCGTCTCCGTCTCGCGTTCCGCCCCCTTGCGTCATGCCCGTGGCCGGGCCCTTCTCGTCACCGGCTCCGCCCGCCGTCTCCTCTTTCATCACGCCCCCAGACTCCGGCGGGAATGTTTTTTCCGGTGCAGGGTCATTCCGCGTTGGAGCGGCGGCGCTCACATCTGGTCCTTGAGCGATCTTTTTTTCCTTCCCGCCACTAATTGCACAGTCCCATAGTAGTTTTCCTATTTTTCGCCACTCCGTCTCACTAAAAACAAGCGATGGCTTGTTCAGCTTTCCCCTCTTCCTCGCCCATAGGGTTAACTGTTTTAAGTCCGCTTTTTTTATTTTTTCTTCTCTTTTGGAAATAATATTGGTAAGAAGCCGCGTCGCCGCCCGCATCTTCCGATCCATGTTTTGCCCACCATCTTTGTTCCGCAGCGTACGCAGTCTTACCTTCCACCAGGGTGTGTCGCTGTAGCCTCACGGGTCACTACTGCGAACACCCCCCAACCTCTTCGCTTTTTCCTTGCTGGTTCCACCGGCCGAACTGAGCCGAACACGGTTCTAGAGCCAGCTCTCCCGCGTCCAGGAGACCGCAAACCGCCGACGTTCAGGTGACGGTGCGAGACCCATCCAAACAATCCTTGATGAGTCCCGTGGAATGCTCCGCGACCAGCACGGGTTGGCAATTCCACGTAGCCCACGTCTGGGCTGACTCCCTGAAACCGCTTCCTGGCGGGCTGCCCCTGCCCTTAGGCGTCGGCAGCAGAATAGTGCAGGGAGTCCCGCTGAGCCCCAAATATTCGGCCAGCGGACCGTACTCACCCGCGTTCGGGGGGCGGGTACGGTAACTAAAGCAAAAGGGTCCCTTGTTCAGGCGCCAGATAAAGTTGGGGACCCTTCTTAGAGGTTGGGCTGAGCTACGGCACTCACACCAAGACCGTGTTTCATGCCGCACTGGCTTTATTGTTTTTATTCTCATATTTATTCTCTTGCAACTTTATTGACATTACAAGGCACTTAAAAAATGTACACATCTGCTGCCTTAAGGAGGCTTCTGTATGAACACTATAAAACTACATATGAACACCTGTTAAAACCCGGAATACCTTAAGAGAGAGAGGAGAAGTTTTCGCTGCACAAACTTGCCACAACTTGAATTTTTACTGCGTCACAGAGGCCTACAAATTCTGCAGGCCAAGACCCAGTCTGAGATTGCTCACATCTCATTTTCAAACATTCTGCAACACAAAAGGTCTAACTGAAAAAGGAAATGAAAGAAAGATGTCTAAGTCAGTCTCCCCTCAGGGCAGGACAGTGGATTTTAAGGAACTGCTGTGGAGGCAGATTTCAGGGCAGAGATCCAATAGGGAGAGGGCACAAGGTGGGGATTTCAATACCGAAACCAAGAAGTGTAACAATCTAAAAAACTAAAAAGGCATTGAAAATTCATAGGGAACAGTCTGGAATAAAAGGCAGGGTTAGGGAAGGATTGACAACTACAGATGTGAGTGCAATCTAGACAATACTAATTGTACAGAGAAGGGAGGGAGGTACAACTTAGGACTAAGTTGTTAATATAGGGGACAACAAAACAACTCGTTTAACATAAAAACAAATCACAACACCTGCTTATGTGAACTTTCACCTATTATTTTTGCTTGACTGTAAGCTACAACACTTTCAAACCTCTAAGTGATTACAAGACTTTTTGTTTAAAGATCCAATTATTGCTAACTTTTTTTTTTTTTTTTTTTATGATAATGCAGAGTGCAGACCCTAATTAATTTTTGGCTTGGTAATATTAAATGAAGTATCTGGGAAATAGATCCTGTTTGTAGTCTGTAACAGTCTTCCAAACAGACAATGTGACTGTCCCTGTACCAGAACACTAAAGAAATTTTAAGGCTAGAGAACGTTTCTAGCTTGACTGAAGTGACAAAAAATAGCAAATTAAGATGATATGGAGTAACAAGCTGTCACTTAGTTAATGACATAGCTCCCTCTGCTGACTACTCAAAGTCAAGTCAGATTTTTAAAATGTAAACTTAAAAAAAAAAGAAAAAAAGAAAAAGAAAAAAAAAGAGAGAGAGAAACGAGAGTTGCAGAACAAAAATATGGATAAAATCCAGCAACTAAGAAACAACATAATTATATTAGGACAACAGAAGTCGATAGTTTGTAAATAGTTATTTCATCAGCACTTTCATTAGCTGAATTACTGTTCACTCATTTTATACACGTAAGCAAGATTTTTAAAGTTGACAGAATAATGCAAAGATGAGAAGGTGGAGCAGTTCTGTTGTGGCACATTTGGATCCAGTCCGCAGCCCTTGGCAATTCAGTAAAATGGCTGGGTGCAGGTGGTGGCGGCAGCGGCAGCGCCTGGGAAGCGTAGCAAGGGTGGCTGCAGTGGCACCTGCGCTTTCAGGGAGGCAGCGGAGCACGAGGTCCCTGTGGTGAGCTAGTTCATGGAAAAAGTGAAGCAGAGCAAAGCAGGTACCGGTAGGGAAGCAGGACCACAGAGAGGAAGAGCCAGTGTAGGGGGGAGGGGGAAAGGGCTAAGATGACCCTCCGAGTGAGCCCCTGATTCCTCCAAGAAACGTAAAGCAAAAATGGCTGGTGGTGTGTCGCAGTAATGTGCTTTTATGTGCTAAGGCTTCTCCCACAACCCAGCCTCGTGGGCATTTTTGGCAGGCTTTCTTGGCAGGCATCCAGGCATTTGACCCACCAGCCTGTCTGGGTTTGCTCGCAGCCCAATCGTGGAAGTTTTCTCTGCCCTCATCAGTTGTCAGGCGAAGCCTCTCTGGGGACATGTCAGCACATGTCAGCCCTTACAGGAATCCTTCGCCTCGTGTGTAACATGCCTCAGGGCATAAACAAAAATCAGATCCATCCCTCTCGGGGAGGTATCTTTCATTCTTCTGAATAGAGACCGTAACTGAGCTAGCTGGATCAAATAATGAGCCTTTGGCTGTGCCACAGATGCAGGAAATAACCAAGCTGTTAGAGCAACTGTTTTGCATTGAATGCATTAGGTCCACCTTGAATCCTGCAAAACTATCTTCAACTTGTAGAAATGCAAATGTACACAAATCAGAAGTAACAAACTAAAGACATTTTATTCCCCAGCAGATGAAGTGGCAGTGTCAGAAACAACAGCAGTACAGGCTGGCCTTCGACATCACACTCAAGGCCTGTAGAGCAAATCTGTCAGCTTGTTTAGTTGTGTAGTGAATAAGAGCTTGACTCAGCCAATATATCAAGCAACAATCAATTTATTAATTCATTAATTCAAATGATAAAATGTAAGCAAATCAGTGCGCTGGGTACAGTGGGGGGTTTCCCCTCCAGCTGCACACAGAATGCTGATTTTTGCTGGTATTTATTTGGCATCTTCACAAAGCACTTCTCAGCAGCCTTTTTTGTTGTTTCCTCCTAGTTTCTATTTGTGAAGTCTGATTTCTATACCCTATTGTGATCAGTTCCTATAGGTGACGTTGAATTTCTATACCTCAAGGTTGTAAGTTAGTGATTTTTCCAAAATCAGTTTCTTTTCCCAAAATCATATGTCAGTGGTGGTGAGGCCCAGCTTCTCTTTCCAGGGCCATAAATCAGTGATGGTGATGTCTAGCTTCCCTTACCAGGATCATGCATCTGTGATGAGGGAGTCCAGTTTTCCTTTCCAGGATCCTCAATGATTTTTTTTGGCTTAAGATAAGCTCACTTCCTTCTTTTATATAGGTGATTACCACTTTTTTTTTTTTTTTTTTTTTTTTTTTTAACATTCTAAAGCTGTAGTTCTAAACCTCTTATTACAAAGCAGCTCAAAGCTTATAATAATTTTGTTTCAAAGCAAATAATACTTATGCATTCTTCTATCCTACATGCTAAAGGTCTAAAAAAGACCTCTTAAAACTTATATTGTGAAAAACTTTAAAACTCACATTATTCACTTACAAGCATGCAAAATATTTGTCCAAAAAGCCTCTTTCCATGCTTTTTCTGTTTGTTTATTAAAATTCATTTTTATAACTGTCCCATGGCCTCATTCCACACATTTCACAACAACTACACAGGCCACCTTTTTTTACCTGACACAAAACACAACCCCACATTTCACAGTTGTTTGGCTCATTTTTTCCTCTGCTTTTCTATGTATTTTGGTTCTTTCTATTTTAGAATTTTTTTCAATGGGTAGGTATAAAGAACGATTTATGCAGGCCCATTGAATGAAATCAGCTTGTGAAATGCTGGCTAATAGCAACAAAATCATGTGTCAAAACTAAGGTAGCAATTTATCACAGTTCTTGTTCATTTGCAGAAGCACTCAGATAGTTTGATATAGAATCCCTGACATACAGTCAGACATTCATCTAACAGTAAAATCCAATTTTTTATGTGTTATTTGAAACACACATTTTGAGGGTCAGACATGCATCATGAAGCTTAGGGTCATGCACTGGTAATAGTTGATTTTTTGGAGTCTCTTCCTTTAATTCAACCTTCCTCTCATTTTTATAACTATGTATCATGTCCAAGTAACTCTCAGGCAGAAACACAGACTGGGCAGGTCTGATTTCATTGCCATGGAAGATGATCTTAAAAGAGAATGATCAGCAGATTGGTTGATCAGTGGGCTCCAACCACCACTACTAAAACAAAACAGTACTCTTTGTGCAAGTTTCTTTTTTTCATACTGTTTTTTTTTTTTTGGTTTTTTTTGTTTTTTTTTTTTATTTTTTCTGCTAGGAAAATCTAGTGCAGGAATTCTTAATGAAGCGTGTCCTGTCAGTGAGACCTGCTTATTTAATGCAGGCGCATGCACTCCCTCAGAAATTTATTGACAAAATCATAGAAGCATATTGTAATAAGTTGGCCGAGACTTCACTGTCTTCATGCAAGAAGAGCCAATTTTTTACTATCACTACTCATTTTATACAGTATTTACAGAGCTTGTGTGCAACTTTAATTGGTTAATAGCTTTCTTGCCAATTAGTCCATTGGTTAGTAAAATGGGGTTTTTTTGTCCATCAAATCTCTCTATTCTTGGATTGTTTACATATTTTCTTTACAGATTCTCATGGGACAAATCCCTTGTTATTGCATGTGCATTTGTGTTTTAACTCAGGAACAGGTTGTTATCTAACCAAGTTTTCATACTAAGATTGTTTTCACATGGTAACTTGCAAATTACTTAGAAGAAGTGACATACTAACTTTGGCAATTTAGCAGAGCAGGCCTGATTTTATGTGGCCTTTCCTTTATAATTCTTTTTCCTGCCATGACAGAAACATAGAATGGTTTGGGTAGGAAGGAACCGTAAATGTTCCCTAGTTCCAACATCACTGCCATGGGTAGGGTCACCTCCCTCCTAAAGTAGGTTGCTCAGAGCTGCATCTAGTCTCTCCTTGAACAGCACCCCTGGGCAACCTGTTGCAATGTCTCAGAAAGCTCACAGAACCTGCCTTCTTTCAGTTCAAAGTTATTATGCCTTGTACTATTACTACAAGCCCTTGTCAAAATATTCTTGTAGGGCCCATTTAGGTATTTGTTGCAGTTTAGGTTTGAATTTCCCAGCCAATGCAGCATTTATGTAGTGGTTTCACATTTGCCAAATTTTGTTTACCAACTGGGAGATAGTATTTTGGGACAAAAAGGTGAAAAAGGCACAACTTAACAGTAAAAACAGATAGATTTTATTAACATACACTAAGGAAAGAGAAAAAAGATTAAAAAAAGAGACATTCAAACACCTTCCCCCCTACCCCAAACTGTTCACTTTCCCACTCAACACAGAGGGAAAACTATGGTTTTCAGTCAGGTGCCACCATTTAAACATGATCCTGCATCACTTTTGGAGAGGAGCCTCTCTAGAGTTATGGAGAACATGCCACAAGAAAAGGTCTGGTGGCTTCCAATGTCACAAATCTGCAACCCCCCTGAATTTTGCAGATTCTGCCAGTCCCACCCATATAACAGTTTCCCAAGCTGCTTATGGTCTTCTGCATGTTTGTGGTACCATTTTAAGAATGCTTTTCTAGTACAAAACAAGAACTCTCTTCTTCTATCTCTAAAATCGCCTTTATCCCAAAAGAAATAGAGACCTCCTTATTTTTTCCCAGGAGCCGGGGACATATTCTGTTCAAAATTCTCAATTAAAACCCATGTATATCAATACACACAACCCTTTGGCTAGAACTTGCATTCCCCCAAGCAGCATGAGGATATTACAGAAACAGTCCATTTCCCCATAATTCACAACTAGAGAAGTCCGGTCAAAAATGTCCACTTCCTCCATTCCATCTTCCAATAGTCTTTCTTAGTTCTTTCACTGACTTGGTCTCAATGCTGTATCTCTATATTTCAAATCACCCTGTTAGTGAGGAAGACTCATAATCAGGGGGATGATTACGTGGGTGCTTTATTGATAAGAGCTCTGGGAGCCAAGGTACAAACCCAAATCCAACTCCAATGAGGGTCCAAGAAGGCCCAAATATTATACCCCTCCATTACACAACTCTATTTTAATCATTAACCTCCATTGTTCTATTGTATGCATCCAAGCATGAATTTTGGTAAATATCTTCCCTTGTGATTCTCATGATTCTAGTTTGAGATAATAATCACGTTCAGCTACCAACAATCATTACAATTATATAATCTATCTTATGATGATTAGGTACAGTTTCACGCAACCTAGTAAAGGATAGCTTTATTTCTAAGTACAAATTGTCCCAATCTTTCCTCCCCCCCCCGCCCCCTCACCCCGATTACCCAGGCAAAGTTATGCTTGATTTGGTTGGAACATTGAAAGCAACATCCTGGTTGCAGTTAAGCTGAGGTTCTATTCCCAGCTTTGTGGCCACAGAAATTATTAGAAATTATTAACCCCATCTTAACAATCCTGTCTTCCATGGAGGAGGGAAAAGGGTTAAAGTCTTTGCCCAGAGTCTTTTTTCTCCTCTCCAGCTGACTCCCGGAACGTCAAGGCCGAAGGTGATTGAGGGGGGTAAGGAGGAGAGGGAGCATGCTCAGGAATGCTGATGGACGACCCTCCTCCACCCCAGTCAGATCTAACGCAACTCAAACTTGGATCAGCTCCCTGGAGATCTGGAGAAAGGTTCTCAAGATTCTCTCCTCACTTGGCTCATTGCAAGCCCGGAGCACGGCTGTCATGGCTCCTGGGCAGGGCCAGCACTGCTGATCTGCAACCCTCCTCCTCTCCCCATCGGAGGAGCCGGGAGAGAGAGGACACTGCTGGGGGAGAGGGGACACTTCCAGGGGGCAGAGGGGACACTGCCAGATGGGGCAGCTCTCCCACGGGGGGGCCACCCAACCAGAGGCCTGGCTGGGCCTGGGCCCGGGTGGCCCAGCCCCAACTTCTGACTTACGACGTGATGTTAACTCCTTGCCAGATGGAAAAGGAAAAGGGCTGGATCACCTGGGACTTTTGATTTAAGACTAGATCTCCAGAGGCATACACAATACTTTTATTTGTCAGCCAAGCTGTCAATCCATGCTATAACTTCCTCAGGAAAAAAAAATCCCTTCACATTCATGCTAAACCACCACAGAATTGCATACCACCCTATTTGAGAAGGACAAATGCAGTATGTTAGATTATTAGAATTTGGGGAATTTTAAGAGTTTTTCAACTAGTAAAGACCATTTGTCTCTTCACACTTGATCATGTCATAGCTCCCTAAAAATTAGTCAATGAAGTAGATAGATTAATTTGCTATAGTATTGCTATGGCTGGGCAACTGGGAGATCAGGTGACCTAATGCTCAGACTTAACTCTGCAGGACTTACCTGTGTGTGTCCCTGAAGCTACTGGATATGAGAGGTCTTGGACTGAACTGCTAGCTTATTTCTCTGATTATTTTCTAAAATAAAACCTCGGAAAGTTTAAAAAGGTGACGGAATAGTTTTTTTTAACTAGATTTTGTTAACATAGTATGAAGTGCACATACATTTAGTTTACTAAACACTTGTCTTCTGGGAGCACAACAGAACAGTTTGTGGAAACATCTGATTTTCACAGCTTGAGACCAGTTTGGGAGGCTGCAAGATAGAGCCCATGGGTGAAGTGCACTCCAGCCCAGCATGGTGAGACAAGGCTTGGAAGATTACTCACAGCTGACTTTAGACCTATCTGTGTCCGGGGGGGTTTTCCTCACCCGAACTTTAGGTGGTTTAAAGTCCTTGGCCCCCTAAAAGCCCCGAGTCACGCCTGTGTAAAAAAGCAGAGTCTTCAAGGTCTGTTTTTCAGTTTCTCGAGTTGTTTATTCTTTGGTATCTCAGGATTTTTCTCTGCTCCCAGCAAAGGTCCGGACAGCAGCTGGGACACGAGGCGACTGCCCGTCCCAGGGGATGTCCCCTAACATTTATACAGATAGCTACGTACTAGTTATTTACAATTTTGTGCCAATGCCCAGTGCCCACGCTAAAAGTGACATCCCTACCTTTGTCCAATCCATTCTAACTACTTTGTGCCATCACCACCCCAAAAGATGGAGGACAAGGAAGAAGGAGAAGTACACAAGGTACCACCCAAATTCCTCCATCTTGTCCCCATTTACTTCTATTCTATAAATTCTAAAACTACTGAATTCTATATTATCTACTGTACTAAACTACTATTTTCACATCCCGGTGGTTTGTAATTCCTCTTGCAATGTTGGAAGCTTTTCCCATGGGTTAAAATCAAACTCGATGTTTTCCTGGGCTCTGTGCCAAGGTCTCCGAGCTCCCCAGACCGGCTCCACACCCCCCTGTCCAGGGCCCAAATTCCTTTCCTCGGGTCCCAGGCCATCCAAGGGGATGTCCTGGACTCCAACATATCTGCACTCAGGAGGTCTTCCAAACCTGGGCCAGAATTCTGTTACTATCACCACATCCAGTGATCCTCTTTTTACTAATGAACGTTGATGCCAGTGTGCAGAAAACAAATTGACATTTTGTCTAAAATGACAGCACTGCTGAGCCAGAAGCTACCAGCAATAAAGGATGCAGTTTGTTCCCAGCCATGTTGATGTTTTGCTCCTCCATCCACATACAGCTCAGTGTGTTCAGCAAGCTCCTTCCTTCATTTGCTGAAGGTGCTGTCACTTTTTGGAAGCCAGTCTCTTGCTATGGGACCTTTCCAGTGCATGAGCTGGTGGCTGGTGCATAAGCTTCTGGCTAAGTCAGAAAGTAACATGAAATATGCTTAACACTGCACAAAAATAAAAAATTATCCTAAGCTGCAGAGCTGACCAGCCTGACCAGATTTTGTGGTGCTCTAGGAGTATTCTGTGAACAGTTGGTACATTATAAATGCCAAATTTCTGAACTGGTCTGGTTTTGGTTCTATGTTGTTGTGGGGTTTTATTTACTTTTCAATGGATAGAGTATAATTACAGCAAGGGAGCCCTACTGTTTATGCACCTCCCCTCCTAACTACTGATATCCTTTACTAAATGGTTAGTAATTACCTACAGGGTGGCTTTTAGGAGTGTGAGTGATGTGTGGCTTTTACTCTGCCAAAGTGGCTCCACTTCCCAAAATGCATGCTTCAGGCGGAAGACACCTTCACATGACTCGTCAATTTAATTTAGCTGCTCTAATTGCCATGACATATTAAACACAATCTAAGGTTTAAACTATGAGTGTCATCTGTTCTGTGTCAGATATGTTTGTTTTGTTTTTTTTAATCAGGAAGATCTGCTTGGTTTTCACCCCACCAGCTGCTGGGTTTGCCTCACTTTTATTTTATGCTCTCTCCAACGACTATGAAGAACAGTTTGGAATAGAAAAGGGAGGCTGAATCTTGCTTTGCCATCATATTGAGCAGCAGCAGGGAAAAAAAATCATCCCATTTATGGTGGTAATGCACAGCTGGGACAAGCTGTGCAGTGCAGCAAGGTGTGTGAGCTGCAATAGGCAGTGTCGCTTCTGCCCTGCTCCTTCACTTGTTGGCTGATGCAGGGGGGTGCCTTCCTTTTGCTGCTCAGCTTTCACTGCTGTGTGGAATCAGCATAGTGAAAATGAGGAAGGCATGCAACAACACTCTGTAGGAGGGTTTCCTACAGTGCTTTCCCCTGACAGAACAGGTCTGTTCTGGGCTTGACAAGGAGATTGTCAACAGCAGACTGAAGAGCCTGGTCACTGCTGGACAGCCTAAGATAGGCTGCAGGCCCATCACACCACTGGACTGGAGGCACTGCTGGCAGTCCCTAGTCCAGTGTCACACTCTGAGCCAGGGTCACTTCAAACAGGTTTTCCAAGTGTTTAACAGGAGTTTCCTGTACTTTGTGTGCAATTGCTTCTGTCATTGGATATCACTGAGAAAAGTCTGATTGTTTTCTTCACTCACCTCATTAAATGTTTATACACAGGGATGACATCCCCCATTGGCCTTCTACAAGGATAAACAGTCCCATGTCTTTCAGCTTCTCCTTGTGTGAGAGACGCCCTAGTCCATTCATCATGCTTGTGGCCCTTTTCTGCATTCCTCCAGTCTGTACTGCCCCTTGTATTGATGCTCTGAGGAGTGGACTTAGCACTCCAGGCATGTCTCATCAGGGCTGATCACAGAGGCGAGATCAGGCCTTGAACCTCTGGTAACAGTCTTTTTAATGCAGTCTAGGAGGCTTTTTGACATATTCGTTGTGAGGGCAGATTATTGTGTTGTGGTGAACTTGGTGCCCACTGGGCCCCTGGGTCCTTCTCTACCAAACTGCTTTTCAGCTGGGTGGCTCCTGCATATACAGGCTGAGTCTGGTCCTTTCTGTTGTGAGCTCGTTTCAGGTCCTTTGAGACTCTGGCTAGGCGCAGGATGGATCTCTGTGGCGAGAGTGTGGAACTGCAAAGGCACAGATGGTGCCTAACGCAGAACCGGCAGGATATGCAACCCTAAGCTGAGTCAAGCAGGCCACAACAAGGACCGAGCAAAGGAGTAGGAGGAGGTCCTCTGTATGAGGTCCCAACCAAGGGTTTATTAAGGTCGAAGGGATCAGGGAGAGAGAGAGCACAAATCTCAGGGGAACAGGGTTTTTAAACAGAGGGTGGCATGAGAGGTGGTACAACACAATAACAAATGACAATTCAGTGGGTGGGGAACACAAGAGGTGGTCCAAAAGGGCACTGCCAACAGGGAGACACAAAGGGGAGGGTAAAAAGTTAAGGCACCAACTGGGTTCTGAGGAACATAGAATTCTCTAGAAAAAAAGGAAGGAGGCAAGCCTTGACTGGTGGGCAAGAGGTTAGGACAACTGGGGATTGACATAGAGGGATCTGGAAGAATGGGCAGGGTTAACCTGATGGATGGGAAAAGGGAGAGAACATTCTCTAGGACTAAACAATTTACTTGGGTATCAGGGGAAGCTAAGGGTAAACCATCAAAAGAGCTATGCACTACAACACTCTCAATTGCAGGACTTTCCATTTCCCTTTATTCAACTTCATGAGCTTTCTCTTGGCATTTTTCTACAAACTTTTGAGCACCCTCTGAATGGTGACACAGCCCTCTAGTATATAGAGATGCACATGCTACCCTGCAAAACTTCCTGCTACCCTTGCCATTGGGCTTCTTTCAGCTTGTCAAGTTCCTCAGCTTCCCTCAGCAGCTGTTTTCCAGTTACTCCATTGATCTCAGCATCTCTAATCTTCAGATCCTTCCTATGCCAGAGAGAGACATCTGAAGTCCATCTCTCCTACTGGGTTGTTCTGGGTGGGTTTGTGAGTCAAATGACTGAGTTACTAGAAGAAGCTGGTAAGATTCATGTATACTCATGAAAGGAAAAATACAAGGTCATTGGAAGGGGAACTTATAAAACAAAGACAATTAAAAGGATATTTGCAGTTTTATAGAAACAGAAATGAATACATACCTTTAGATTTTTTATGAATGCTTCCCAAATATATTGATGTTAATTGCTTTGTACTAATGAACACAATGAGCTGTTTTAATTACCAAAAATTAAAGTACACACTTTGTTTAGAAATATGTTTTGTACACACTTTATTTAGAAATGTACAAAAAGGGAACATACAGGAAATAAAAGAGAAGCTTTTAACATGTTGCACGGTGTATTGTGTCCATCTCTACAATGACAGGTTGTCTCTACAATGCCATTCTTAGCCCCAATGCTCCTGCTCCCCTCGAGCTCTGTACCTGACTCATATTAGGTACAGTAATTTTAAATGTAATTACGCACATGTGCTTATCTGTGCTTTAGGAATAAGGACAAACATGATAATGCAGTGAGCTCCAAAGTTCTAACAGACAACTTCTAACCGAGGCTATTGAGTTTTGTTTTAGGAGACAAAACTTTGCCTTTAACTGGCTTGGAGCTACTCACCCATCACTTCTGGACACTACCTGGAGTGTCTCATCAGGAGTCAGGTAAAGGACATAATGAAGCCCGTGAGTTACCCAAGCTCAAATATTTGACAGGCAAAAATAAGCAGGCCAGCTTAGCTAAGAAACAACTACTCATATGCTTTGTCTGATCCCACAGTGTTGGTGAGAGGTGGAGAGAGTTTGCATTCGCCTGACATTTGGTCAATTTTTCTTGGTGTCACACTGTCATAGGAGGACTGTGAAGCTGGTGCTGGCAATAATGGATCTCACTCACCTCTGAGTCCAGGGAGTCTGCCAGGGAATGCTCTATGGTATTAAAACAATATGCATTTTTCTTGCTGAAGAGTTAAATGGCAAATAACTAAACAACACTTGTTATGTTTATTTTATTTATATTTGTATTCTGTTGCTTCATAATTCATTAAGAAAGTAAACTTTCCTTTTCTTTTAATGTCGGTCTCTTATACAGTTGAACAATTATTTAATAACAACAAAAACTATAAAAGTCTGAGACAAACATGACATTATTAAAAAAATTAACACACCAAACAGAGCTGATGCATGGAGGAAAAAAAAGGAATCAACCACTTATTTCTTAGAAAGAGAATTTCCCTTAAAAATTACCAAAATCAAAAAAAAATGTATGTTATGGGAAAGAGCAGGGAGTGTACACATGCATATGCTGATGCTTCCACATCCATATCCCCAAACATACACACACACACACACACACACACACACACATATATATATATATATATGTACACATGCACATATACACATGTATTAGACTGGACAAGTAATTTACTTTTTCCCTGGGAGAAAATTATTATAACTTTATATTATATTAATTATATCTGTGTGGTAAATGTAATGTATAAATTCGTGTATCAAAGATTTGGTTTATTAAAAGCTACTCTACGGCATCTCTGAGATTCCAAGACCTGTGGTGCAAGCTGCGAAACCACAAAATTTGCAACAGAAATGACATAGCCGGACTGGAGATGGCCCATTCATCAAGGATGGGCCTCGACTTGACATCTGATGTCCATCTCGGTGGGAGATCCGGAGGATGATCAAATCAGCACCCCAAAGACAAGATTCGGGAAGACTATCAACGTCTTCTCACACTTACGGGAACCTCTGACAAGACCTCGCTTGGAAATAAAGAGATACATCAATATTTGGACTTTCAATGGACTTAGCCTCAGGACAAATAAACCGTATAAAAACCCTTACACCAGGACACAGGGTGTGTGGTTGAGGTTGGACGGTACCGTTGTTACTGTCACTCTGCCCACCCAACATTCGATGGATGTTGTCCAATTTTATTGTGGCTTTTTAATTGTTTTTTAATTGTTTTTTTTAATTCTTTTTAATTTGTTAAATAAATTCTGTTATTTTTAATTGACTTCTCAATTATAACAATCTGTCTTTAAAACAGGAAAACTTAGTAAAACACAGAAAAGAAACTACCTTAAGAACTCTAACATATTTGGCTAAACCTTGGAAATCACTGCCTATTTTAGCATAAAACACATAAAAAATAATCTTTGATAACTTTTTTATTTAAATGTACACCATCACCAGATTGTTAGTGCTGATTTGGCTTGCTTTGCCTTTGGAATAGTCTCCATAATTATTTAAAATATCTTCTAATAAATTTTTCCAATATATAGGAAAAAAAATCTCTAAATACTGACCACTTGTCCATACTGGGTGCCCCAATGCTACCCCCTTTCTAAAGCCCATAGACTGTGCTTTACAAACAATTGCGTTTCTGTTTTATATGCACTGACTCCTGTTTTGCTGCTCTTGCAGGTACCTCCTGCTCTCTTGCTTTTGTTCTTCTGAAGAGATTACAACAGCCCTTGATGGTCTCTCTTCAGAGGGGATGAGAGGTAGCCCTTCTGGAGGCACAAAGAGGGGTGAGAAAGATACTTTTTGAAACAACACTGTCCTTGAGGAAGCAAAAGGAACCCTGAAGGGCTGAAGACTGCCCCTGAGACCTCTCACTCAGAAAATAAGAAACCTCAAGAACAGAGAAGGTAAAAAGTGACAGGAAGGAGTAGCTTTTTGTGAGGAGGCTCCAAAATGTGTAATTTATTTAACCCAAAGGTGCTCAAAGATCCTTTTTGCCTGTTGTTAATAGAGACTTGGCAAGAGTGGCTTTCCAGGTACAAAGAGTATAGGTCTCTTTATTCTCTCCACAAACAAGGAATTTGTGGTCACTGAGGATAATGTTCACCCATTAAGTTTCTGCAAGTCTTGAGTTGTTGTCTGTAGGTCATGAAATGTGAAAACACATTATCTGTTTTCCTCCTGTCCCCCTGCCTTATGCTTAATGAATGCATTCATCAGGAGAATGAAATAACTTGCCCGATGTAGGTTTTGCTGCTTTAGAGCCTAAGTTCTTGGAGAAAAATAGTAAGTTTCATAAGTCCCCAGCTTCTCTCAAATCTGATAGAAATCATCAATTTTGCTGTTGTGGATTAGTAAAATAATCCTACCCTTCAAAAGACCCTGGGACTCCACTGTTAGTAAAACTTAACCTCTATGTTCAGATTTGTTTCATATTACAGTAGTCACTAACCTATGTTCACACAAAACAGAAGTTCATTACAAAATCTCTTATTAAAGAGACAATCAATGAAAGCTCTTAAGTCTTTAACAACTGAAGTCAAGTTTGGTGTCATAGGGACCTTTCACAATCTTGCATTACTTCAGAGTAATGCTGAGTTTCAGTCAGTTGAAATAAATTGAAATTTATTTATTATTAAAGTGCCTATAAAGGCACTTTAAAGTGCCTGGAAGCTTAACACAACAGCATCTTCAAAGGTAAGTATCAGGGGAAAAAATTATGTAAGAAAAACAAAACCTGACTGAAGAACTAGAAAAGTGATTAAAAAAACCACAACAAAACAAAAAATCCAAACAATAACCTCTTTTCTCCCTCTCCTCCGCCCACCTTTCCCAATCCCAGAACAACATGGAATGCTGGCTTTATTAGGAATATACATAAAAATAATAGTAATATCAGGTAGAAAAAGCATTACTATGGCAAAAGTATGATTCTGTCTGATTGTGGCCCTGAGCAAATTACTGATGATGTTGGAATCCTTGATCACAAGATTCAAGAGAAAGATGCCTTTCTCTCTTTATGGGAAGGGGTAAAATGATATTTTTATGTAGTGATGCCACATTCCAAACATTCTTATTTGCTTATCAGCCACCATGGAGTGGCAAAGGAGAAATGGCCCATGGGACATGATGGCCAGGTGGTGGCTGAATGTTTGTGCTGCAGAAGCAAGAGTACATGTTGAGAGATTCTCAGCAGCAGGCCACACCTTGTCAAGTGGAGGAAGAAAACTCAGTGTTTTTCCTAGCAGAACAAGCAAGCAAAACAAGTACACTTTTCTCTCCTTTGCAGCTGGTTCATCTCCTGTGCAATAATGGGCTTTTGCCATTGCAGGGATTTTGGCCAGGTCAAACACAAATCCTCTAGGGTTCAACTCCACACTTCACTCTTTTGCCTCATACACTGTGCCATACCAGAAAATGAAACATAGGAGTTTGTGGGGAAAAAAAAGTTTAAAAGAAAAGGAAAACACTCCAACTGAAGTGATTCACATTCACAAAATTTATGCATTCACAAAAAGGTAACTGAGAAAAAATTCTGCCTAATCATTAGACTGAGCTGCAGTGAATAGTCCCAAAAAAGCATATGGTAAGTAGTGAAATAAAATGAAGACTAAATTATGCATAAACCCTCATGTTTTTCAATTTGTGTATTGACTTTGATATTTTTGCACTAAATTCCACACCTTTGCATGTTAATCTTTCAAATACCAACTGGTGTTGCCCAGACTGAGAACACCACATGGCAACTGTCCACAGTGGAAGTGGAATTGAAGTGCACTGCATTAGCTACAGCTTTATCTCAAACAGTGCCACAGACCAGGCACTTTGGAGGAGTTCAAGAAATCCTCTATAAGCAATTGAAATTGTAATTCCAGGTAGTCACCAGCTACATGAACCATCCCAAAGAAGATATATTTTTCATCTTTAAAATGAGGTAGGCTCAGGAGTAGCTGTGGCAATGAATTCCAGAAGCTAGTTATATCCTGCAGAAGTGTCAGCAGAACAGAAATCATCTGTGTGTGCATTCCAATCCCCAAAGAATTAACCTGATTGGAAAGACTACCAAAGGAGGTAGGAACACTTAGGTCCATCCCCTTAAAAGCAAAGGATAATGCTACCTGTGTAGTTCTAGAGATGCAGAAAAGCCCTCACCCTAAATACACCAAATGTTCACAGACAAAATCACTTTTTTCCCAAGAATTTTACAAGCCTTGATTTAAGCAAGCAGGCAAGTAAATCAGAATGTGCTACAACATTAAGCTAGAAAATATCTGCTGTTATTCTTTAGTGTCTTCTACCCCTCTATTTCAAATTTTCCAATTGCTGGATGCACCATGAGACTTTTTTTTTTGTTTCTCTCTCAGAAGATGTAAACATACCTAAACTTATTCGAGGAGAAGGCAGCAACAGGGTTCAGCACTTAGTCAGGAAAAAAATAACTTTTCGCAATAACGAAGTGTGCAAAATTCATTACAAGGCACAGAATACATAGATGTGTTCCACTTGATTCCCATTTTTTCGGAAGTATTTTCTTGTGATACCTTTGTTAAGTATCACTTTCATTTTTCAATTTTTTTAAACTTTTTTTCAGAAAAAAGTTTCCTCAGGGCGTATTTGGCGTAGAAGACTTGATTTGCTGCAATGGATCCTTCCAGACTGTCCATACATGTGTTAATTCACTTGGATTAAGTTCTGGAAAAATATTATGTTAGCCCAGTGTACAAAGCTAGTCACATTGCTGGGCATAGTTTAGCGGCAACGGAGATCTTCAATTAGTCCCTCCTGCTCTAACCTTTTTTACTACTCATCTTTACTGTATCTTCCTGCAAGTTACTCAAATTAAATTTATTTTTCTCTGAAAAGATGGAATTTTAGGGTGATTGAGAAGGATCCTTTGCTAAGGGGATAGAAGGATATGAAATTACACAACAGATTGGTGTAACTTCATAGCGTACTTCAGGAAAATGATGACTGTAGCTGTTTTTTTATGCAATATAGACATACTCTGAACATTTGCTGTCAGTCATAGCATGAATTCAAGGAAAATACTTCAGCATTGCAGAGTTATATCTGGATCCCTGTTCATGTAGTTGAGATCAGAAACCCTCCCATTGTCATTAAATTCTGAGTCACAATGAATCATAAACTGTCTGTTCAGCTGAAAGATGTGGCTGTCTTCCCGGAAACAGAAGGCTTGCTGGCATTTGGGAATGGTGGCCAAGTCTTGAGTGACCTGGAGTGGGGTAGGGAGCATTAAAGGCTAAGTCTTCTTTGATTCCAGAACCTCTTAATAGTCTCTTGCAGTTAGAAAAGAAAGCACATCCCAAGAAACAAAAGAAAAAGAAAGCAAGATTGCAAATTTCATTTCGAAACAATTAGTTTGGAGGTCGGCCCAGGGACTTGAATTTCAGTAAAGCTTTAGCAGCAGGGACACTGTCTGCCATTGCCTGTGGCTGAAGCGGTTCTTATCTCTGATAAAGGAGCTAGAACTGATATGATTCTTCTTCTCTCAATAATCCATGTTGCTCACATGAGGTTCTTAGCAGCATATTTAGGGTTAACAACACTGACACCGAAGAGAAGCATTTGTGACAGTAACTGTGGATCACAACTTTCCTGCTTTCAGGGATTTCAGGCTCAGTTCAGGGGAGCTGTCACGCTCTTGAACTTCACAGTAGGAAGGAAATTGGACTTTGCTTGTCTTCAGTATGTAGTTTTTAGTGACACATCCTGGTTGTCATTTCCTTCTGTAAAACAAGAAGGGGAAATAAAAAAACAAATGGCATTTCTGATAAAGTGTGCACAGGCCTCTTCACTGTTAATATTTCTGCAACTCTGTAAATTCATGTGTTTTTATATTGCACCATGTTTCTGCCCCTTTCTGTGACCTTCAAAGACAATGAACACAATTGGCAAGTAAAATATAGCATTTGGTCACTTTTAACAGCTTTTATAACCTAATAAATCCCTAGCTATGTCAGGTAAATGGTGCTACATCCCCTTGCCCAAAGAAATGAATCAACTACAAATGCCAGAAACCTTTTAATTTAATGTAAGAAAATGGATTCAAATAATTTCCATTGAACCTGCAGCCAACAACAGTCCTAGATACACCTTCTCTGCTTAGTTATTTCTGCCTAAACACAGGCACAAAGGGCATAGGAACACAAACCTTGAGGACTTGACCAGAGATGTGGCATTCATCTCTAAGATGGGGTTTTGGACCATTCACAGACTCCATTAGGAACTGGGGTTTGGGATCCACTCAGAATTTTATTATACCTGATTTACAAGCACTCTGATACAAACGCTTTGGTAAATAGCTGCTCTTTTCTATTAAACTTCATATTTGTCAGCTGTTTTTCTGGAAAGGCATTATCTGACTAGCAGCCATCCACATACGCCAGACCACAGAGCATTTACCTTGGAAAATCAATTGAGATTTACCAAGTTATCAGGAGTCTCTGAAAAATCTCTTAGCTTGCTTGAATATTTTTTTATAATTTATAAGGTCATTAAGATCTAATGCAAATGTCTTCATGACAGTTTTGTAACTGTATCTTACTCTGTGTAAGATACACACTGTATCTGTGTTTAACAGACAACCCTTCTACCTAGAATCCTACACATAATTGTGGGACTTTCCCCTCCCTTTCCAAACCTTTAACTAGTTTTTCTTTCTTGTATATTTATATTGCATTACTTGTAATTTGTTGCTATGTATGTAACAGAATGGAATGTTGTCATTTGTTATGAAGACAATGGTAATTGTTCTGGGAATTTATACAGTAATATGTGATTTCTACAGTGATATATACAGTAAGCTGAACTAGTAGTGGCTTCCCCTCCAATTTATTAAATATGACAAAGCTCACTGTTCACAGAAAAATCTGTCTCCTTTTCTCCTTAAATTGTTTGTTTGGTTGGTTGGTTGGTTTTTAAGTTGTTTTGTTTTTTCTTAAATAGTTGTGATCAGTTTATTTAATTTGTTAGAGCAACAAACACCAAATGCGGAACTAAATAAAATTCAGTGCTGTGTTGGACAGCTTCCTACTGAAGAATTATTAGGTGTTAATGCATTTCAAAGCAGCTTTTATCTTTGCTGGCCCTTAAATTTACACATACTCAGTGTCTGCATGTTCCTAGTGTACTTCCTATAATCAAGGCTGATAGATCTATGAGGTAAAACACGGCAACTTCCTTCTGCAACTGCTTCTGAACAGTGATTTTCAGTCAGACTGTATCGTCTTACCCTGTTATAAAAGCAGTCCAGGCACTAATGTGGACCATATGAAAGCCTACTGGACCACCCTCCTTCAGAAGGTGGAAGGAAAACTGCAATAGCATCAGAGGTAGGAGTTTAGATATGGATAAATGTGTCCAGGAAAAGGGCAGAGTAGGAACTTACATGCATAAGATGTAAACTAGAGGGCTTTAAACCAGTTTGCCATGACAGCCATGAAGCATGAACCTTTCATGCCATTTCTAAATTCTCTCTAGAGGCAGAATTTATTTTTTTATAGTAATACAAATTCTCCCCAAGCCTCTCTTTCCCTTATATTCTGATTTGTTGTTGTTGTTATACAGTTACATCCAGACTCTTCTCTATAGATTCTATTTCCCTACCCTGAGAACATTGCTGCAAATGGCTCTGTAAATTTCTCCCTGTAAGGCCTTCTGTCCCAACAGCTGCTTGGCCACTCCTTTGAAAATCTCACTGAAGTTGTAAAGTCAGAAAAACGTTTAACTTTAAAAAACGTTCATATTTCTGATGCATAGAAACATTCTCTGTATTGATCTATATGGTTACTGATAAATGAAGGAAACACAAGAACAGTCACGTTGCATTCCTGCATATATGTGCTTGAGCTTTTACTGATTCCACCCAATGAGAGTGAATTAGATGTGCTTTAAAAAAAGAAAAAGACCATGATTCCTGTGAGAGTGAATTGGTGCAAGCTTTGTAGGAATGACCCACTCCTACTTGTTATTTTCTTAGAGGAATTCACACGATAAACAGGAAATGTTTTCTCAAAGAGACAGATATAATTTGGAAGCTGGCAAAGAAAAAGTTGGCTTCACTCGAAATGCTGGTGAGGAGGAGAGGAAGGGTCATACCCTCAGTGTCCAGTCTTGGCTGGGTGGCAGCATAAGGCATGCTGTGTGCTGCAGAGCCTGCTGCTGAGCCTGTTACTGAACAAGTTGCTCCTACTTGCCAGATTTTGCCCCCTCTGAGATACTTACCTTTAAAAATGAACCATCCACTCGTCACACAGCCTGTTGGCATATCTCTCACTGATTCTGACGGGCACCAGAGAACATAGCACATGTAACTCTGCAGAACACTCCTCCTCAAACCTCACTGAAGATCTGATCCTTAGTTATTCTGCTCCTACATAGCCTTAGGTGAGCACTGTCTTTAACAAATAGTTGGATGTTCTTCAGTGTCTCCTTGGGTTTGTGCTTCTCTGAAACGTCACTCTTCATTTTAAATTGGGAAAGCTGTAGAAGTATGCTCTTGACTAACAATTATCGATTAAAAGCACATGAGAGTATTTCCCAAACAAGGCAAATGACAATTAGCTATCAACTGACTCTTCTGAGAAGGCAGGAACACCGGAAATGCTCTTTGCCTTAAGGTACTGTGATACCTAGTCCCAGCTGGATATTGAATGAAATATAAATGTTAAAGAGATAAGGGAATCTGAAAATCAATCACAGAGACACAGGCCCAAATGAGCACTTGAAAACATATTGAAAACTTTTAAAGTCTTTCTGTGCTCATTAACAGAAACTCTCCATACCAGAGCTTTTGATAGCAGATGCACTTCCTCTTGAAAATTAAATACAAGATATTCCTAAGCATTATTTTGCATTGCTACATTCAGACTTGTTCCTGCTCTCAATATTGGATTACACAGTTAGCTCAAAAAAATGAAGGCAGAAGTAGATGCTGTTTTTCAAATCTAAAATCCAAACCGGAAGCCTGTACCCATTCTGTGTATTGAATATGGCCAAGACCAGTAAGTGAGGAGAATTTAACATGGAATTCACTTGTAAAGAACATAAAGAGAAACATTTGCTATTCTTTATCAAGTCCTGGAAGTATTTACTTACTCTTTGGAATTAATGCTAACAAGCTACTCTCTAAGGATCAGGAATCTACCTGTTTTGTTAGTATTTGTGATTTCATATAAGGACACACTCCTGAATAAATTTCAGGGAGTACCAACTTGATTTCACAGATGAAAGGAAAAAAGAAATATTTAAAAAGGTAATTGATTTTTATTTCTGAAGAACATATGGTCCTGTCCTCTCCATAATGCTCCAACATAAATTTCAGATATATTCAGCACATAAATCTACACCTAACTCTTTTAATTTTTACTCCTCAGTTCACCTTTAAAAGCAGCAGGGGAATAATGGAAAAAATGCAACATAGCCAGGACTACTTGAGGAAATCTCTTTTAAACATGTGGTAAGATATTGACTGCATCTAAATGGATTACAAGGATAATGAGTTTCCCACAAAGAATGATGTTTTTCTAAGAAAATTGTGTTGCTGTGCTTATGGGAGTATAAAATATAGCTGGCAAAACACAAGGCAAAAACCCTTTAAACAAACATCACCCTTGTACCTGTACAAGCCAGAGGCCCTTCCTGCTCAAAAGCTGATGAGAAAGTAGATGAAGTGAAAAAACAGAATAAATAATAGTACTCTATAAGAACATCAGAAAAAATAAAAAATGCAATAATGACCTTCACTAAAAAGCCAGTGTTGTTTTAAAGACTGAAATACTCCTTCAGTGCCTGGGTCCCATCCTCACTTCCAGTTCTCCAAACTGAAGCAAAGCACGGCTTGACACTCTCTCTCCTCTGTTCCTCCTGCTGCCAGTTAGCAAGCCTAAGGATGATGTGGAAACATCTTGTTTTAACCCTTTGACAACTTTTTTAAACATAGTGAGGTTTTTAAATGTATATACAAGTGTGTATATACTTGCAGGCAAGTAGATAGAGAAACAGCATTACCTGCTGACAGGCAGGGATACCTTGCCTGGAGGCAGCCTGGAAGACCTGACCAAATGGCCAAGAGCAAGGACAAGCCAGCAGAGGGCACCATGCCGCCAAATCCATTTGCCAAGCTTACTGACTACAAAGGGAGCCACCGGTGTCTCCAAATACTGCAACAAACCCAAACCCAAACAACAACAACAACAACAACCACCAAAAAAACAAAAAAACAACCCCACAAAAAAACCCCAAAACCAAAACAACAACAACCCCCCAAAAAACCACCCTAAAAAAACCACAGACCAAAAACACCCCAAAAAGCCAACATAAAACAAAACCACAAAAAACAAAACAAAACCCCACTGCATAAACCACAGTCTCACAGGTAAGGAACTTAGAATTCAACCATCCTGTGAGGAAATATACAGTGTTGGCAGAAAAGCAATACACAAACAGGCCTATCATTTTATGGACCTGTAACAGTCCAACCCAACCTGATCTGAGGCTCATGACTAGAAGGCTCTGCGGAGCAAACACAAGCATCACTGGGACACACCTTTCTCCTCTCTACCCTCATGAACAGAAAAGAGAGCCATAGCCACAGGGAATGCTATATGCACACAGAGAGGCCCAGTGATGCACCAATGCAGCCAGTTCAGAGTCCTTTCATAGTTCAAATCACAACTGCAGAATAAGCAGATGAAGAAGAGAAAGATCTTCAAAGCACAAATGGCTATGATATCTGCAACTTCTTCTTGCTGCATTCTTCACAAACCTCTAAATAGTTAGCAAATTATTAACATGTGGACAAACACTTTGTATCCTGATGACAGAAGAAGCTGTTTACAAGAGGATGAGGTCTATGTAACTGTGCTGCACAACTAATATGTATTGACGAGGATAGAATTGTAGCAGTAAAGTCATATAGAAAGCTCTTCTGGTTTTTTTTTTAATTGAAATATTGGTTAGAACCATGCCCTAAACATTAATTTAGAAACTGTTCTCTTCAAAGTTAGTAAAAAAAATTCCTCTACTTCTTCCACTTCCCCTCTCTCTGTATCCTGACTGAAAAAACCCAACAGACTGCTAATTTCTGTCTAGTGAGTATATTGATCATTCAAGTATTTCCTTTGTTAGGTTTCACAATGTTTTCCACTTGAATAGGCCTCAATTATCATGGTGCACAGCATTAAATTAATCTCTTTGGCTTCAGGGTAGTTGTTTTGAAGCTGAGGACAGGCTGACAATAATCCTGTTTGGTTTCTCATGAATTTGCTTGGTGATATTTTCAGGACACAGATAATACTCCTGTCTGCAAATGTAACCCCTTATCACTGATGACAAAGGTATTTTATCAACTGACTGCAAGTAGGAACAGGATCAGGAAATTACCCTGCCAAATAGACCTGGGAGTAGAGTTAGACACAGCTAGATACAAAGAAAATGCATTTGGATTACTTGCTTAAAATTGTCACATTCCAAGGAGGTATATTCACCTTCTGCATGTTTTCATCTTCTGTAACAATAAAATAAAAGTTTGGTTTAGTGTACCTTACCCTATTAAATGGACTTGGAATGTTATGCTTCTCACATAAAGTAGTTGAAGTAATGCAGAGTGAATAAGCAAAGACTATAACCATCCTTAGCATAAAATTTTGCATAAGATTTATCCTTAGCATAAGATTTTGCAGGAGACATCACTATGAACTACAATTTTGTTGCATATAGTAGGTATTTTGCATAAATTTTATAGACTAACAGATCTAATTGAATGGGACCATAAATACACTTTTCTTCACTTCTTTTTTCTTTTGCAGAATTTCAAAGTTCATGTGACATGAGAATTTTTTTCCTTTGACAATTAGAAAAAGGGGGCTTGCAGTTTCTCAGTTTTCTGGTTCTTGCAGGTTTAGAAAGAATAACAACAGTCCAATCCAACACTCAATAAAACTAATAGAGTCACTCAACAAGTACTGTTCAAATTAAGAAAACACAGACTTTTAGTTAAATAAAGTAGTTTTTCTGAAATTTCTTCTTAACACTGTCTTTACAATTGCCTTTTGACAGCTAGAGTACTGAAGGGAGCTGTTAAGTGCTAAATAAAGGAAATCTTTGGCATTTTTTAAAACAGTTAACCAAAACATCACTAGGAAAGTCCTTCTGTCTTGAGTTCGGTGCAAGCAAAACAGCTGCTATAGAAATAGTCACTGAAAATGTGTGCCAGAAGTTCAGAAAATCTAGCCTGGAAGTACACCTTGGAGCATCAGAGTTGAGAATTCTATTTTTCAGCAATGTTAAGTCCTAGAGTTCTCAATTTCCTTCTAAGTTCCTGCAGGACATGGAAAGGATGGCATTTACCTATAACTGATTTCTTCTTTAGTTAGTGATCAGATCCATTTTTTGAGAAATTCTCACTGCTTGTACAGTGTAAAGAAAATCCCGTTGGAATTAACACCATAACTGGATTGGGGGCAGGAAATGCTAGGTCATTTCGGTTTTTTAGTTGGTTGGTTTTTGGGGTTTTTTTGCAGTTCCGAAAGGAAAAAACCCCAACATTTTCTAGTTGGCAGCAGTGACTGAACAAGTCTGCTTGCTCACTACATGTTCCCTGCCCAAAGCTTAAGGCATTCAGGCAGCACACACAATACACTGGGAAGTCTGGAAGAATAAACAGCAGAAGGTATCTTTAAAACAAAGGCTTAATATTACTGTTGTCTTACTTCTTCCACGTGCTGTAACACAGGACACCTTGAAAAGAACTGAAGGGCTGTACTTTGATGGCAATGAGCAGCAGTATAAAACTAAAAATATGTGGCTTTAAAGAATAGTGACAACAAGAACATAGTAACTGTAATGAAATTAGTTCTCGTGTACTCTTGAGCTCAAACTGTCCTTTGCTAACTGGTAAATAATTTGCATTTCAGACTCTACTGATTTGTGCATACCTCCACTGCTTTCATGAAGATTATAAGTGGATGTACAAAGAATATGGACTGGAAAAGTGCAAATTCTAATTTTTGCCATAAACATAAAAAAATAACTAAGCAGACAAGCCAATATTTTGGAAAAAACCTCAGTGAATTAAAAAAGGAATATTTCTGTTTTAAAATACATGCTTGAAAATTTTGTCTGCATAAAAAGTGTCTTGTAATCATCCTGTTTCACTCAGCTGTGCTTCATCTCAGACTGCCTGTGTCAAAATGCCAATACTTTGCCATGTTTTGCTAAACTTCCTACAGCTGAGTTTTCCACTGTGAGTACTGAATGAAGGTAGTGCCAGAAGTGTTATAGTTACAGTATTTCTACTACATCTGTGGCATTGCTGGCAATGAATTGCCTGATGAGCAAACATTTTTTTGTGGTATAGACAAAGATGCAGCAAAGCTGCTAATAATTTAGTGAAAAGACATAAATTAGGTATATACCAGTAGCTACTCTGGCCTCATGTACAAAGGCAGGTGAAAAGAGTTACAGAGCTGGGGGCTGATATTTATGAGGTCTGTAACCCTAGAAAAACAAGAAGCATAAATGTCACTATATGACAACAGTACTGTTAATTGGCCTGTCTTGAAATAGATAGGAGACTTGGAAGAACTCTCATGAAAACAGTCTTCTTGATTTGGTATCTTCCATGTTGTAACTACTTTTAAGCAGCTCCAAATGTCAGATGAAAATGTTTTCAGAAGCCAATCATGCTATATAGCCAATGGAAGCTTTTACACTGAGAATAATGAGGCAAGAAAATCCTGTTGTCTTTGTTTATCCCGCAGATGAAGTCCATGCTCACAGAGGCAATTGCCAGCTTCACCATTTTTATACACTCAGCTCCACTGATGGTCACCGTTTCCCCCCAATTCCAGCCAATTGCTACCGTAGCTGATAGTCTCTGCATCTAAATGAAATCAACATTTCAAAAGCATGCAGAACAGTGCACATAAGCAATATCCTTCTCTACTTTTTGTCAAATGTAACTATTAACACTAATATTAACATATTAATGTAACATTCAAATGTAATTATTACTTTCAGATGTTTTATTGTTTTCTGTTCTAATGAAAAAAAGTTTATAAAAATTGCTTTGAGAAAAAGCTCAATGTTTTCATAAGGTGTGAATTATAAAAAAAACCCGAACTTGAGAATAAGCAAAGCAGATTACTATTCTATGCTGTCTATTAGCCCTGACCTCAGAAGAAAATTTTGCTACCATCAATAGTTTCCAGTTATTTAGGAATCTGCTGGGAACAAACTGATTTGCACTGCTATCAAACTAGTCGGAGTGGGCTGGACTGAGGTTCCCCTCCCACTGGCACCTTTAATTTAAAGGCCTCCTCATCAGCTAGGCAAGCCTATAGCCAAAGATGCTCTTCCCATCATCTGACAGATGGACCCATCAGCCCCCAGCAGCCCAGGTTCCTAAAAGCTTGCTGGCTTCCCCTTTCAACCAGTGTAACTTCTAGAGCAAGGATCCAGTTTGCTGCTGAAGGTAGGAGGTAGAACTAGGAGAAAGGTCTTCTCTTGGTACCACTCTTATTTTGTGGCACCAGGGCACTTTGCAAATACTGTTAAATTCAGGCTCAGAAGACTTCTGTCAAATGCTAAGTATTTTTTATATTTCATATAAGAAGACTGATGAAGAGAACTGTTACCCAGAGATAGGCAAAAAACCTAAAACAAAATTGGAAACAGGAAGTAAGTCTTCAACCAGATCACATATGACTTAGAAGATGCTTTGTACTGGGCTTTACTGGAAGGGTTTTGGTGGCAGGGGGCTGGCAGGGTTGGTTATGGTGGCAGGAGGTCATGTACCGTCCTGTGTCAGCCAGCTACTTCCATCTGCCTTTAACATCACTGCAGTAAACCTGTCATGTGCCAAAATTTCTGCTAGAGAAGCACATGGTGCCTCTGCTCACAGATACTTAAGAAAGCACCAGCTGTTAAGAGGAGAAGACAAATGGTGGCATTGTTGGGATGTGATTAAAGACAGATTATTGGAAGGAAGGGCCATGTGCCAGAGCTGATACAGCTCTGAAAGAACTTTGCATCATGGGTGCACACCAGAGCAGGGACACTGTGAAGGGACTGTGTCGCACAGTAAACCCACACTGGGGTGGAGGAACACAAGTAAGAAGTAAGCAACAGACACCTCCCCAGTGTCCTGCATTGCCCCTCATTTCACTGAAGGGATTAGAAGTATCTGAATGTAACCTAGCAAACTCAAGATGAGTGGAGATCTGCAAGCAGTGAGAAGTTTTTTTACTGAATTAGAGCCCAGGGAAGAAAGGTGTTTCTTTGCCAACTGTTTTGTTTAATTGTCTTTTTTCTCCTCAATACTCAGATCAGTAATCAAAAGTTTGTTAACTGGCAATAAATTAAGTAAATTCCATGAACCAAGATTGTTTTGCTCATTATGTGCTTATAAAGTTATATGGTATATTTCTTAAGTCCTACATACTGTAGTATACAATGTCAGAGAAAACAGATTACAGGAAGGAAGTAGAAGGGCTATACTTACTCTAGCTGTGCTAATGTTTGAACAACAAATTTACGTGCTGAGGCAGCTCCATAAAGATTATCACTAAAAAGTATATTTAGATGCTGTGTTTGAATTTTGACAAGCTGTCACCTACAAAGGATGAGGCTGGGGTGGAGGTAATAGGCACTCCCATGCCTATGGTGTTTTGGCCATGGAAGTGGCTCAGAAGTGAATTACGGTGAACTTCTGACAGTGGGAAATAAAGCTGGTCACACAGGGAAACAGCACAAAACAAATAATACATCTTAAAGCTATGTTTCCCTATAGCCTCCTGATGAAGGCATACTTCAAGGGTCTTCTGAGAGCCCTCATGGTGCTGCCTTGTCTATCTGTTGGCTGCAGAAAAGAAATCATACACTTTCAGACAACTTCTTTTACCCTAAATTAACCAATTGGATATGTGGTTTTTCCTCAGGACCCTTTGTGGGGTCAGTGACTAAGTCACTTCTTCTAATTTCTTCTTTTGACCCCATATAAAACAATTCTATGAAACATAGACTCAAGAATCTGTCAAATTAACCTGCTGATGGGTATGGGAAAATGACATCTAAACTATTATGGTATTTTAAACTATAACCACCTTTTCGACTGCAGAAAGGACAAGTTATGCAACTCCCAGATGGGAGGAAGAACCCTGTTTGAAATATTTGTTTCATTTGATTTTATAACTGCTGCATTGGTTTGCAAAAGTCTGATAAAATCTATTTTAAACATAGACCATAAGTCCTGCAGACTAATATTATGATTCATCTACTGCCAACACGCCCAGTTATTCTCCCTTCCTTAAGTTATGTTGATAAATCAGTTGTCTTCCCATTTGTTAAAGCATGTGGCAGTCTGTTTATTTAATAATCTCTTGGCCCATTTTCTAATTAGGGAGATAATGCAGGCTCATTTCCTGTCATGGTGAACTTGGCAGTCCACTGGTTGTCCTCAACTACTGCATTAAAAATCAAGACTATTTGTAATGCCTGCTTTGCTTAGCAATTCCCTCCCTTCTCCTTGCTCAGCTGAAGAGAAAAATACAGGCATGGGTTTGTTTTTTTTTTCTTCATTTCCACACTGCTGATACCCACCCAAGTCAAGAACAGGAAGAGGGAAGCAAGTGAAACATTTATTTGGAAGATGGAGAATCCCAGCAAAGTTAATGATCATACAATTATCCCAAGAATAATTTTGTGAAGGAAGGAATACTAAAGGAAAGCACATACCAGTTAGAGCATATTTCCATCTTGCTCTGCTGCTGGACTTGAGTAAACTCCTGCACCACTCTGGCCCCAAATCTACATGTGTCAGCTTTGTGCAGAGGATACCCACTAACTGCAGCATTAAACCATTTTTGTCCCCTCTGTATTCTAAAACTCTTGTAATAGACTTAAGATCACCTCTATTCCAATCTCTGAGATATTGTGATTTGTACTTTGCTTACGATTCAAATTCAGTATTTAATAGCTACGGGATAACCTAGTATCACGAGTCTGGCAGAAAAGATCTCTTTAGCAGGGCTGCCTTCTATCCCTTAGGACATATTTATATAGCATATTAAATTCTCCTATGCAGAGAAAAGCATAGATAATTTCAGCTTATCAATACAGGCCAGATGAAGGGTCTTTCAGTGGGCCTTGCAAACTGTTGAAAACAAGATGATACATTTTGTCTTACTTCACAGACTCTCCTCCAATCAGTAGTGTAAGTATATACAAGAATCACACCTGCAACATCTCCAGTTCCTGCAGAAATGCAGGCAAACATCACTTTGTAAAGCTCTGTGTAGCACAGTTGATATGAAACAATTTTGAAAGTGGCAAAGTGCCTTTATATGAAACACCTAAAACATGATGTGGTCCTGTTACCCTTTCTGGAGGACACAGGACACAGGGATTTGGACTACATGATATCCACAAGTGCCAGCCAATACCTCAGCTGTTCTGTGATTCTGTGGGGGGGAAAAAACCCCAACAAACCAAAAAGACCCAGCAAAAAGAAACACCAAAAACCGAAACTCAAAACTCAACCAACCAACCAACAAACAAAAACAAAAAACAAACCAACAAAAAAACAAACTACCACAAACACACCCCTCCCCCCCCCCAAAAAAAAAAACAACAAAAAAACAACCAAACCCAAAACACCAAAAAACAACCCAGTGATTCCAGCACTTGCTAATGGGCTGTATGATACAATATATTTCAAACTCTGACCTATGGAGAAATGTCTCCCTGATCCCTTTTAAATTTGGCTAAACACCCACAGTGAGGATTTAAACTGCTTTCTGAACTGTTCCTTACTTTTCCTTCTCTGCTTGTACTTTCTTTATTTGCATTTGTGAGAAATAGCAAAAATGTTTCCATTTCTGGACTGTTGCTTCTAGAAACAATTTTAATTTTAATCTATTTCAGTCCACAAGGAAGTGTCTGGTTTCGTTACACTGCTAATTATCTGAACCTCTGTCTCACATCATATATCTCACTTAGATTCAGAGTATTCTCTTGATCCAACACACTCAATACCTTCACAAACTCCTACTTAAAGACTTAAAAAAACCTTACAGTTCACCTTTATATAGATAACTGTTCCCTTTATATGCATTTAAGTGACTCCTATGACTTACTTCCATGCTGTTACTGACCAGTGAAAACAAACAGATATAAAATGATTTACTAAATATATAGTACAGGAAGAAGTAAAATGCAAATGAACTTCTATTTTCAAATGCCAGGATTTTCCACCTTGTATTTTTCCATACAACATACATTGCACTTTTCTCTTTCTACAGACCCTACTGAGGATTTCACAAGTATGGTAGCAGAAAGAATGGTCTATGCAAAGAGCCAGAGTTCATCCCTTTAGATCATCTGTATTGAACGACAGACCTTGTTGCTAAAGGAAACTCACTGCAACAAGGATGAGAATGTCTTGGTGAAAGGAGGAGGAAAATTTCCTAGAGCTTTTGCCCAGATGCCACACTTACCAAAGGCTCTAGTTCTTTGCGGTCTATGAGGTTGAGCTCTGTCACAAAATAATAAAAATGCTTGTAACAGGTGTTGACATGGGCCTCAGCCCCCATAAGGATGATACGGTCAAAGTGATGGATGTAGACATGAACGAACACCCGAAAAAGCCGACAGAATATCTTCTTGCAGATCTGGAGAAAGTTCTTTGGAAAGGGAACACCTGTGAATAGAGAAGGCAAGGTTGTCATAACTATCCTTTCATTCTCTAAAGACAAAAGCTTTACAGCCAAGTTTGAGATTGTACTGCAAACTAGGTTATGGCTTCCTAGGCCTCTTTTCCAATCCAGAAATCACTTTATGCATGCCTTTATTTGACAGCTAGCACCAAAGACAGCCAAATACTTAAACAATTTTAATGGATCAAGACTGACAGGAACAAGTTTTTTTTTCCTGTGTCTAATTTAATGAATATATCCAGTATTGTAACATTCAGACAGGTGATTTTCAGTGCACACCAAACTATCAACATCAATGGATTTATGTCATGTGGCAACTGTTCCCCAAATTGATACATACAGAGCACTTCTTAGAAGTAATACTTCCTGCTCATGTTACTCAACTCAAGCCACTCAACAGTGGCATTTCACAGCATCAAATTTAAAAACAAATTTGAAATAACTGACAGAATTATGCTTTTATCTTCAACTTCCTCCCAGTTACATGCCCCAATCTGATTGCTCCTTTAATAGAAAATCTCTTGAAGAGATACAGGAATGGCTCTTTCAAAACACTTTTAAAGTTACACTGCTTTATACTTGGAGACTCCAAAGCAGCTGCAAAAGCACCATTTGCTAATAAACTGTCAGACATCAATAATGTGGCATGAAACATTTTTTCAGAACTGATCTCCATTAAAGACTGACCTTGCATGGAGTTATGTGCCACTAAGCTGTCCCCAAAATCTTAAAGTTTCATCTCCATCTACAATTGTCTCTCAGATGACTTTAGTGCCATTCTCAGAACCTTACTGCTACTCTGCTTTGTTGCACCTGATTTTTTAGTCATCAGTCTCCTAATTTTTAGTTATCGAATTCATGCTTAAGTTGGATTTGAACCACATAAATACAGCTATTGCTCCTTAAAAAATAAAAAAACCCTCACAGCCAAGCATTGCCATACTGCCTCAAAGTCCAGTCTATCATGGCTTTAAAAAAGAATTTCAGCATAAAACCAAGGCATCTCCTCATTCTCCTCTCTCCCTTCTAGGACTTGACTCCTCCCTCACTGACCTTGGTGTCTTTGTGTTGTTTCTCTACGTGTTTTCACTCTGTCCCGTTCTTTCACTTAAGAGAGGATTAGTGCTTTGCAAATTCTATCTGTGCAAAGAAAAGTTAATATCTTGCCTGGGGTCTGCGGAGGGTCATTGATGGTTTCTGCTGGGGGGTGGCTGACACAGCCACAATGATGGACTTCAGGCTGCACTGGAGGCTATGCCAGGATCTCAGGGGCCCAGCCAGAATGGCCACAGCCACTCTGGCTGCATTCAATTTCAGCTGCAGGGCCATTCTGCACAGATGCAGAGCTGCCCCTGGTCTCAGCCACATGATTTTTGTGGCGCTAGGACACTCTCACCAAGATGACTTAGCAGTGGCAGCTGGAGCTGTTTACAGTGAAGGATTCTTTGGAGGCCATGCTGCTGGGGGAAGGAGGGAAGCAGCTAGGGTCTCAGCAGCCAAGCTGAGGCCCCTCTTCCCCTGCCTAGCAGCCGCTTGGGCCGGGCACCCTCTTACCTGTTCCCAAGCTGGAAGCAAAAGAGAGCTTCCCTGGGGTTTGATTTTAACATGTGTGTTCACAGAGGCATGTTCAGCTTTCTAGTGGTTTAAAAAAGTGTCAATATTCAAAACTAGTCATTGATTGGCCCTGTCAGGCACGAAAGAAGATGTTGACAGCTTCTCAGAGAGAATCACTCCTTTCTTCCCTTTTCACTAAATGTCAATGAATGCAAAACTGGCACAGGGAATAACTGGCACTTTTCATTACAAGCTGGTTTGCTGAACTGGGAGATGAATTCTTGAAAGCACTGTATTTTGTAATCTAGAACAGGTATGTTCCAAAGTGGAGAATAATCAGTTTTATCATCCAAGAGCTGACACATAATTGTTACTGAAGAATGTTGCCATAATGAAGACATTCCTATTTCTAAAACAATCTGAAAAACCAAGCTGACAAATCCTTTAACTTCTCTCCAGGTCATGTTCCCACTTCACAGTTATAGGCAGTAAGTGCAAAAGCCACAGAGCCCACTGTTTCTGCTCCAAGAGAGCACTTCTATCTGACAGTTTTTTAGATGAATTACACAGTCAGTTTGAGAACATGTGAACAACACATTAAAAAAAATAGCTATTATAGAACAGCGTAGAATTCATAATAAAATTGCAGTGCTCCTCACATGAATCAAGGTTGCAGACAAATTGCATAGCTTCACTTGCTGTTGCAGAATTTTTCCTATTTTGTGGAGTTGTATCTGATTAATTTTCTCTTAAATAAACAGTGAAACATTGCTTCTATCACAAATATATCATTTGGGCACAGCAGAATTGGTAGTGGCTCTCTGATTTCTTTCCCATTCTGACAAAAGTGGTTTACAAACTGACACAGTGTCCTAAAGAGTTAAAAAGCATCTCCTAGTATCACTGAAAGCAACTGATAACTGTGTAGTGAGCTACCTACACTCCTCAGCCTTGGAGATCCTGTCATCTGTCTGTCCCTGGCACACAGGGGAGTCTTGGAATCTGGTCAGCTTCAAGGTACAAACATGGATATTGAGATGCCTGACTGAGATGCCTGCAGCCCTATTTTAAACATACACCCTGCTGCTCTTTGTGCTCAAAATTAGATAAAAGATTCTGACCTCAATTACAATAGAATGAACTCCAAGTAATGCCATCAAAATTGAAAAAAAATCAGAGCAAAATTATTCTAGATTTATAGTCTGAGGCCAGAATTTGGCCTAATGTTTTGTTCCCATTGCAACTCTACAGTTAAAACCAGAAAAGAGTAATTACAAGTGCCTCTTGGGACTGGACTAACTTAGATATAGACCATTTGATTTGTTAAGAAGCCTGTTCTCTGTTCTTAATCTCAGCCACAGCAGTCCTTGCCTTAGAATCATCAAAGTTGGAAGAGACTTACAAGATCATCCAGTCCAACTGTCCATTCAGAACCATGACTGTAGCCCCTTAACATGAAACCACATCACCAGCACCAGACCTAGATGCCTCTTGAGCACTTACAGGGATGGCAACTCCACCATCTACCCTAGGCAACCTATTCCAGTGCTTGACCACTTGGTAGCAACTTTCTTTTTTTTTCTTAATTACTGATCTGAATCTCGTCTGTCTCATTTTAAGACCATTTCCTTTTGTCCACTCACTGCAGGCGCAGCAGGAGCAACCAATCCCCACCTCCAGTCAGCTCGAACTCCTCCAGTTAGCCATGACTGCTGGTAGATGATTGAGAGGGGTTTGGCAAGTTCTTCCTCCAGTTCCCTCATTACTGTGGGGTGGATCCCATCAGGCGTCATAGACTTCTGTCTAACTGGCATAGCAGGTCACTAACCACCTCCTCCTGGATTATTTGGGCTTCACTCAGCTCCCTGTCCCCAGCTTCTAGCTCTGGGTGCTGCATATCCCGAGGACACCTGATATTAAAGACTGAGACAAAAAAGACATTAATTACATCAGCCTTTTCCTCATCCTTTGTCACTACACTATCCTTTGTATTCAACAAGTGATGGATACGATACTATCCTTGGCCCTCCTTTTGCTGCCAATGTATTTATAGAAAGATGTTTCACTGTCTTTAACTGGAGGCCAAATCAAATTCTAGCTGAGCTTTGGCCCTCATGATCTTCTCCCTTCATGGTCTCCCTGCATCCTGATAGTCCTGTAAAGTTACTTGGTCCTCCTTCCAGAGACAAGTTCCAGCTGAAGTTCTTTGTTTAATCAGGCCAGTCTTATTCCTGATAACTTCTCTTTCTACCTGTGGAGACAGCCTGCTTCAGAATATTTAACAATTCTTTTCTAAAATGCATCCAGCCTTCCTGGACTCCTTTGCTCTTCTGCGCTGAGTCCCAAGGGACTGAATCAATTTCCTAGACATGCCAAAGTCTGCCTGCTGGAAGACCAAGGTGAAAGTTCTGCTGGTGCCCCTCCTTCTGTCACTCAGTATTGAAAACTAACATTTAATGGTCACTATGCCCAAGACAGCCACTGACTACATCATTCACTAGTCCTTCTCTGTTCACGGTCAATCAGTCTAGCAGAGCACCTCCTCTGGTAGGCTCATTTTACCAGCTGTGTAGGGAAGTTGTCTTCCACACACTTCAGGAACCTTCTAGACTACTTTCTCTCTGTTACGTTGTATTTCCAGCAGACACTTAGCAAGTTCAAGTTGCCCACAGGTATTAGGGCTGGAGACTGTGAGACTTCTGCCAGTGCTTGTAGAATGGCTCATCAGTCTGTTCATCCTGGCTGGGTGGTTTAACAGACTCCCACCACCTGCCCTGCTGATCTTTGCCCGGATCTTCACCCATAGCCACTCGACCTTGTCATCTTCATAGTCATCACTTTCAATACAACCAAAACACTTTCTAATGTATAGTGCTACCCCAAACCCTTTGCTGCTTTGCCCATCCCTTCTGAAGAGTTTATAGACATCTGTTGCAGCACTCCAGTCATGGGAATCATTCCATCAGGTTTTGGTGATGGCAAACACATCATAGCTTTCCTGCTGCACAACAGTTTCCAGCTCCTCCTGTTTGTTATCCATGTGCATTGGTGTAGGTGCACTTCAGCTGGGCTGTCCATTGCACTAACTCTGGCATGCCACCCTCAGGCTCATCTCTAGAGAGCCTGGCCTTATCTCCTCCCCCTTCTGACCCAGTCAAATGACTATATTACTATCTGCAATGTGATACTGAAAAGAGACAGAGCATAAACCCACCAAACTAGACTGCTGTTATGGTTATTAAAAGTCAAAGATGTTACTGAAATTTTTGAGCTAGCTGATTCTTTCTGAAAGAAGTAATTCTAAATGAGTGAAATGGGAGCCTTGATTTATTTGGAGGATGAGCACCTGTGCTGCCATAACAGAAGAAAGTAACAAAAGCATCCTTTCGGTTTGAAGTCTTAGAGTTCCAATATGCCCCAAAAATGTGCAAGCAGCTTTTAAATATTTCAATCACATAGCAGAAGTTCCTTCTACTCAGAATTACACATGCAATTGGGAAATAAATACAGTGGAGCTTAGATAGGCATGGTACTAACCAGTAAAAAGCACAGTGAATATGACTGTTTGCGTAGCTCTCAGGAGTATGGACCATATATGCTGCTTCTGAACTAAGGAATGATGTACTCCTGCAGAAAAGCTGCACCCATATGCTCTGGTGACAAATCACAGACTCACAGAATTTTTAGGGTTGGCTGTCCTCAACCTTTATGCCTTCAGTTGGTACCTCCTTGTTTGTTAATACAAGGTCCAGCAACACACCTTTCCTTGCTGGCTGCTCCACCACTTGCATCAAAAAGCTTTCTTCAATAAACTGCAAGAACTTCCTGGACTGTATGTGCTGGGCTGTGTTGTCCCTTTAGCAAATATCAGGGTGCTTGAAGTCCCCCAGGAGAACCAGAGTCTGTGACCACAAGACTATTTCTAACAGCTCACAGAAAGCCTCATCAACTTCCTCCTGCTGATCATGTAGCCTATAGTGAACACCCCCAAGAGTGCCACCCTTATTTTGTATGTCCCTCAATTCTTACCCATAAATTCTCAGCTGTGTAGAGCTTGATACATTCCAGTAACTCTCACATAAAGAGCAAGTCTACCACCTCACCTCTCTGACCTTACTAAAAAGCAGATTGCCATCCATGGCAATATTTCAGTCATGTGTGTGATCTCACCATGTTTCAGCCATTGCAGTGAGATCATGGTCCTGCAAACACATACATTTCCAGTTCTTCTCATTTATTTTCCATGCTGCATCCATTTGTATGCAGGCACTAATATATATATCTTGTATATATATCTTTTATATATATATATATATCTATCTTATATATATATATAAAATAATATAATCAAGCAACCATGTTCCTCAGGAGAGGTGTAAGAGGATTCGCTGTTACCATATGCACCCACAATGTATTTTGTGCTTTTATCTTCAGCTCCAGGGGCAGCCAAGGAACATCTGTCTCCTTACTATGACCTGCTCCTCAGGAGGAAGCAATGACACAATTGCTGCTATTTGGACCCCGCCTCCCAATTCCTTCAGTTAAAAGTCCATTTCACCAAACTGGCCAGCCTGCTGCCAATGATTCTCTTGCCCGCTTTAGCCAGCAGGATCCCCTTCCCCCATAAAGAGGCTAAAAATCATAAAAACACAACCTACTGTTATAAAAGCCAAAACCTTCTTGATGGCACCAGCCATTAAGCCAGACACTGATCTGCACAATGTGTCTGCCTCTGGCTTGTCCTGATTTCTCTAACAGGGATGACACATGAGGAGATGACTTTGGCATGAGGATGACTTGGGATGTTTTTCACCTGCCTCGCCAGGGCTTTACAGTCTTCCTTGATCCCACCTATTTTTCTGCTTGTGGCATCATTTGTACCCATATGAAAAAGTAATGAGGGTAGTGGTCTATGACAGGTTAAATTACCCTCTTGGCAACACCATGGATCCCAGCTCCTGGAGGGCAGGATGCTCCTCAAGACTACCTATAAGGCCAGCAGCTGGACAACTAAGTGGCCCTTAACAAAATCACCCAACTACAATTCCTTGTTTCTTTTTAAAGTAAAGTGCTGTTGGTGAAGTTCTCCTTGTTGACCTTCAAGGACATATAAAGCTTTTAAAGCACTGTATCTGTTTGTGTACCACAGCAGCATAGAAGAACAATCTCCTTGTTTCCCCTGAGCTCCAATCTCCACATAATCCTTTGACCTTTTTGCTTCTGTTGACTTGCAGGAAAGGCTACTTCTCACATAAAGCTCTCTACAAAGGTAAAAGGCTCCCTACAACTTAAAAAACTCAACTGGTCTGATACCTTTCTGAAGGTCTTAAGAAAGACATAAGGTCCTTCTTAAGTCAACAGAAAATAGAGAGATTTCCGTTTCTTTTTGAAATCAGCCATATACCCATGACTCTTTGTGGCTATCAACTTCATTCCTTACGTTTTCTTAATTTGCTGTCAGGTGATCTGCTTCTGTGCTGGAGTGAGGATCCAGATCTAATATATCCATCATCAAACAGACATGCAGCACAGTGCTAGAAAAATGAATCATGACATTGATCTTTCGTCTTATTTCTTTGCATATTCCACCTGAATAACTGCAGGGAGAGTCATGGCCCTCCTCTCATGATTCACACTCCAAAGGCATAATTACAACTCCTTTCTGCTCAAATATCTGGTCACAATCACATGGAAATATATGCTGAGCATCTTGTACAGTGATTGCCAGTAAGCTAATCATCTGCTGTTTAAAACACAGATGTTTTAATATCATGATGAAGGTCCTAATTCAAATCCTGCTGATACAAAAACTGTTCTTTGCATGACAGGAAAAAAAAATGGATTAAGAAAGAGAGATTAAAAGTTAAAGAAATTAAATTAGGTGGGTGTAGGAGAGTTTCTAAGAGATGGAGGGCATGATTTGTATTTGGAATGAGTTGTGAGCAATTCCAGACTGGGCCCTTTGGCCTGTGGGGCCTGTGGGCTCCTTGGGTCTGCGGGACCTGTGGGCCTTTGTGGCGCAGTGGAAATTCAGGTTGTGGCGCAGCAAAAATTCACCTCTCTCTCTTAAGGTATTTCAGGTACTAACAGGTGTTCACATGTAGATGTATGGTGCTAATACAGTAGCCACCTTAAGGCGGCAAATGTGTACATTCTTTGTGTGCCTTGTAATGTCAATAAAGTTGTAAGAGGATAAATATGAATGCACAAACAATAAACGTCAGTTCGGCATTTATCACTGCATCAGTGTGGATGTGTCAAAGCTTGGTCCGACTTCTCAAAGGGACCCTAACTTTAAGTGGCGCCTGAACCTAGGGACCCTTGCTTTGGTTACCGTGTCCCCGAACGCGGGTGGGTACGGTCCGCTGGCCGACAAGAGGGGCTCAGCAGGACTCCCTGCATTGTTCTGCTGCCTATGCCTAACCGCAGAAGTAGCCCGCCGGGAAGCGGTTTCAGGGAGTCGGCTCAGACGTGGGCCACGTGGAATTGCCAACCCGCGCTGGTCGCAGAGCATTTCACGGGATTCATCACGGATGAATCACGCGTCGTCCCCAGGAAGCGGACGAATTGCGGTCTCCTGGACACAGGAGAGCTTGCTTCAGAACCGAGTCGGCTCAGTTCGGCTGGGAAAGTGAGCGAAGGCAGAAAGCACGAGAGGTCGGAAGGTGTGTTCGGAGTAGCGATCTGTTAGGCTACAGCGATGCACCCTGGTGGGAGGTAAGCTGCGTACACTGTGGAACAAAGAGACAGTGGGAAAAAAAAACATGGATCGAGAAATGCAGGCAGCTACATGGCTTCTTGTCAATATTATTTCTAAGAGAGGAGAAAAATTAAAAGAAGTGGACTTAGAACAGTTGGCCCTATGGGCCAGGAAGCGAGGAAAGCTGAACAAGCTGTCGCTTGTTTTTAGTGAGATGGAGTGGCGAGAGATAGGAGAAATGTTATGGGACTGTGTGATCGGTGGCGGAAAAGAAGGAAAGATCACTCAGGAATTAGGAATAGTGTGGGAAAAGACTTACCTTACAAATGCTTGCAGCTGAAAGAAAAGCTGCAGAAGCCGCAATTCAGGCTCTGGAGGGTGAGAGGACTGAAAGCCCAGAGGATCAGAAGCCCTCCAAGATTGGTGCGGGAATCGAAAATAATGAGACGCAAAAACCCTCTAGGCTGGCGAGATATTTTGGTATTTATAGCACCTGCCCCATGAAAGGAGCGTGGGCTCCAGTGAGCCCCACGTTGCAAGATGTGATCCAACGTGTCCAGGGACCGGATGTTCCTCCATCCGCTCCAGCGCAAACCAACCCTGCTCGGGAAGGAGCATGCTCGCCAGAGTCTGAGGGCGTAGTAAAAGATGAGACAGCAAGCGGAGTCGGTGACGAGAGGAGGCCGGCCACAGGCATGACACAAGGGGGCAGAGTGCAAGGCGGAGACAGCAGCGCAATGTCACTGCCCCTTACCTCCCCCGGAACTTGGGAAGCGGCGGCGCTTGTGAAAGGCGGGGTGGCTCTGTCTCCCCCGGCAATGGCGGCTGGAGTCACAGCAGCGCAAACACAAACTGCTGCAGCGGCTGCACAGTGCTCTCTTCCCCACGATCCAGAGTTTGATTCTGAAAATGATGGACTTAATAACAATTTGCATGGCAAGCAGCAATCTCAGATAACTTCGCAGCGTGCAAAGGACTTACAACAAATAATAGCTAAGCTTGCTGAACTGTCCACGCGACAAGACTTGTTGGAAAAATGAACACAGTCAGTCGTGCCAACAGCACCTCCTGCACCGGCAGTTCTCCCGTTGACCCAGCAGGTATCACTGCCAGCCATGTCAAGGAATCCCACTGAGAGATGTTGGGCTGCAGTTCAGAAGAATGCTATGTTAGATGGGGACTGGGAAATTGCAGGTGCCTTGTCTTGTCCAGTTATCATCACTAATGGAAGCGCTACCTGGGAGCCTCATGAGTGGAAGGTTCTGCAGTCAGCGAAACAAACAGTTGCAAATTATGGTATTAGATCAGAAGCAGCCAGAAACATCATTCAATACATCTTTACAGCAGATGTACTCTGTCCTGCAGATTCTACCAGCATTGCCTCACTGCTGTTAACTCCATCACAATTTCTTATTTTTGAACGAGAATGGAGACAGTTAGCAATTGAAGAAGCTAACCGACACCGAACTGTGGGATATGCTTTATATGGTATCCAGCCTGACATGTTAACAGGTAACGGACCCTATGCAACAACTAATGTTCAGCTCACCTTTCCGTTGGAGGTTCATCAGCCGTCTCAATCGCTAGCCCACAAGGCATTGCTTTTAGTTCCAGATAAGAAAAAACCAGCACCCTATTCTACAATAAAGCAGGGTGCCGCGGAACCATATGGACAATTCGTTGATAGACTGTCGGCTGCTCTGAAGGATGCACCAGATATGACACCAGAGGTACAAGAACATTTGCTTCGCTCTCTAGTCTTTGAGAACGCCAATGCACGTACGAGGACCATTTTAACCACTCTTCCACAAGGCAGTCCAGTGGATGAAATGTTAGTGGTTGCAACAAGAGCAAAGCAAAATAGTCAGATTGCAGCACTTGCAACAGCTGTCCACGATGCTGTGGAAAAGCAAGGTCACATCATTGCAGCTGCCTTGTCAGGTGAATCCGGTGGGGAAAGTGAGTGTTCTAACCACAATGACGAATTGCTACATCGAAGCAATATTACTTGTTACAAATGTGGTGAATCTGGTCATATAAGGCAGACTTGTCAAAAGGCTGTGTGGTACCAAACATGGACAATCATATGACAGAACTTTGTCACAATTTGTGAGGCTTTATGTCGAATTTCAGAGAAATTACAGCATGGCTGGAGTGCTCGTCATTTGGAACAACTCCCTTTGTCACTTTTCCTGTCTAATGCCTTTAACTGCCCGTTTGCCATTGTTTTTCAATAGCAAAAAGAAAAGAGAGAGACGCCAATCATCCTTGAATGCTTGTTTTTGCCTGTCCAGCCAAAGTCGGGTCATGAACAGATCAGAGGCTTTCGCTGACTTGATCAGGAAAGGATCTGGATCTGTTTGGGTACTGAGTCGATTCACCCATGCCTGTTCCCAGTCAGAAATACCAAGAAATAGTGTCAACAACGTTGACGACCACCATCTGCCTGACGTGCTCTGTGATGCCTCCGGCGCTGATAAGAGTTGATTTTATAATGTGTAACAGTTACAAAGTAGTTATATAAATACAGTTATAGAATTAAGTTACACAGAGTTAAGTTAAATAGAGTTATAAGTATATAGTATAAATTATAACTTGGCCAAGTTATACCAGTTTGTTGAAGTCCAGGACATCCCCTTGGATGGGGGATGGAGGAAAGGAATTTCAGCCCTGGACAGGGGGATGTGGAGCCGGTCCAGGGGGCTCAGAGACCTTGGCACAGAGCCCAGGAAAACACCGGGTTTGATTTTAATCCATGGGAAAAGCTTCCAACATTGCAAAAGGAATTACAAACCACCGGGATGTGAAAACAGTAGTTTAGTACAGTAGACGATATAGAATTTAGTAGTTTTAGAATTTATAGAATAGAAGTAAATGGGGACAAGATGGTGGAATTTGGGTGGTACGTCATGTACTTCTCCTTCTTCCTTGTCCTCCATCTTTTGGGGTGGTGATGGCACAAAGTAGTTAGAGTGGATTGGAGCAAAGTAGAAATGTCACTTTTAGTGTGGGCACTGGGCATTGGCACAAAATAGTAAATAACCAATACGTAGTTATCTGTATAAATGTTAGGGGACATCCCCTGAGGCGAGCAGTCACCTCGTGTCCCAGCTGCTGTCCAGACCTCGGCTGGGGAGCAGAGAAAATTCTGAGATATCGAATAATAAACAACACGAGAAACCTGAAAACAGACCTTGAAGACTCTGCTTTTTTACACCGACGCAACTCGGGGCTTTTAGAGGGCCAAGGACTTTAAACCACAGAAATCTCGGGTGAGGAAACCCCCCCGACAGGCTGGCATCTAGGGCTGAATGCTTGCGTGTTAAAGATTATTAGTCGGTTCAGTAAATCCATTAGCACACTAGTGTGCTACCTGCTTCCCATATCTGCTGACAGACAACACTTTCTACATATGCAAACCACAAGAGAATAGAACAGTATTGGAGTACTCCAAGATAGCAAAGTGGTATAACAAAAGCATGCAGAAGTACCAGTGGAAGCAAAATCATGCATTTCTCTGCACCTTTAACCAATCTTCAACTCCAAAAATCATTTAACCTGAAGAAACTAAAAGCAACCAATGCTTGAGAAATCAAACCCATTTTTCACTGTGCAAAAATATATGATACTGGTTCCTCTGATATCCTCCTTCTTCTTGCCAGGTTGTCAAAGTCCAGATTAAGAATCTAGTTACTGCATCCTTTCTACCTATTAGAGTAGAAGAGAAAAATAATAGAAACTATGAAACAAAACACAGGTTTGTCCAGAGAAATAGCCATCAAGTCCAACAGTAAGGTATTTCAAAGGTCTGGAAACACTGATAGACACACCTTTGGTGCATTATCTACCAATTAGTCGCCGGCCCTAGCTGCCTTTAAACTCCAAAATATTGGACTGAACTAATCTAAACATATGGCATTCTTCTTGTTTGTTACTCCTCTGGTCCAAATAATATACAACAACTTACATTTCTTACAGCAAGTTCCCAGCTTTTCCATTTGAAAGCAGTAAATCAGGACCCATTATTAAAACTTCTAAGAATCATGCAAGTACATAACATTTCTAAAGTACAACTTTCTTGTTGTTGTTGCATACAGCCACAGATAAATATTTATGCTGTCTACACTGCACAGTGCAGTGGATTGTTCACAAAGCAAGGATACTTCAACCTACTTGTGCTACTCTTCAGAGAATATTATAAAAGCAAACTGGTGAAGCTGTTAAAAGCTCTCTCATCTGGGCTGTCTGCTTATATAATAGCAATGCTTATTAGTTATATGTAGTACCGACAACAATACTTTGAAGAATAATTCACAACTTGTGAATTTTGGATGAGAAATCAAGAGAGGGTGGGCTAAGTTAACTGCATTCCTGACTCTCCACTGTCTAGTACACAGATGCACATACTAGGAGATCACTCTGACTGGTTTTGCTTTCCATCCATTCTGTATCTGTCTAAATAGCAGGACAAAGTGCAAAGCCATACGAATTTGATTAGCTCTCAAAAAGGTATTAATACAATGTTGATAATCCTCAGTGATTAGCCTGAAAGGCTTGTCAGGGACAAACATTTAAGGCTAAGAAACACTACCACATCTAGTAACCACAGTTAACATTTCATACACTGCATACGCATACTATTTCTGATCCCTCCTCCTCCCCGCCTGCTCTTCAACAGCTTTAATGTTCTTAATTATGTGGGAAGAGAATATGCTTAGTACAAGAATGAAAGGCACTTTATGCTTTAGGACTTCCTCTTCACACTTACCTACACTTGTAGGAAATATATTCTCATTGTTGATTTGCATCTCAATCCAGTCCATGAGAAGATTCATATATTGAGGTGCTGGCAATGCTGTGGGCTTCTTGTACTTCAAGTCATCTTGCCACCGATACTCATACTTGGGGCCTCCAGACATCACTGGGCAGGTCCTCTCTGTGCAGAACTCACAGATAGTTCCATAAATGAGATTGATCCTGTTGAAGAAGTCAACGACATGAACAGCCACCCAGTCATTCTGCTCTTCTCCACTGGGCAACTGCACAGCTGCTTTCAAGTCCACATCTGAGTTGAGAGATGCTTGCGCTCGTTTGTGAAGTTCAAACCTCTGGGTTCCAGGTTCAAACTTGCGTTTTGGGCGGAAAGTCTTATCTTTATTAAAGACTTGCTTGAGTGCTACGGACATGTCTGCTAATCTTCTGCACTGCGGCTGCTGGCAGGAAAGCACATCTGAGATTTAATGCAAGTATCTGAAAACAGCTGCTCTCTATCGCAGGCTTTTTCCCAGAGAAACTTGTATCAACTTCAGAGCAATTTATTAGCTCCTCTCTTGATAGCCTCCCTGAAAGGCTTCTTTTCCTAAGGGTATAGAAACAATACACATGAATGGCAAGCTCAAGTGTGGTCATGTCAGTTTGCTACTGTTCTACCAGAATTTTCTAGCAATTATATGAAAAATATATAATAAGCCTTAAAAACTGCCCAACCCCTAACTTGATGATTTAATTCTTTTTAGAAGTGTCTCATTTTTCAATGTAATAAGGAATTAATTTCTCTGTTCTTTTTTAAATATCTACCCAAATAGAGGATCTTAAGGTATAAAGATGGAAATCCAATAAATCTTGTATGATCTTCAAATTTTAAAACCAACTTTTTCACTTTGCTACATTTTTTAAAGTCACTGGATAACATTCAAAATGTGCATGTAAGTTCAGTAGAAAAAAATGCTATGTGAAAATCTAGAATCTTTATCTAACTGTTTCTAGAGCTGCCAATGGGACCTCTAAGAATTTGTCATAGCTTCAGTGCTCATCTCTGTGGGAAAAAGAAATCATCAAGCAAAACTTATCTATATTTGTTCTCTTTTTTTAAATTATTGAGTTGTTTGCTTTTGCAAACCACATAAGAAACCTGGTAAGAAGGATAACTACAGTACTGCACAGAAATAATCCCTGTTTCCCACATGTTATTTTTATTGACCCACCTTCAGAAATTCAGTAGTGGACTTAAGATTTATATTGGATTGCACAGAACTATTAGCAGTTGTGAAGCCACCACTTTTTTATAGCTCTATTCATCTTGTTTACAGGGGAATTACTTGGCATTGTTCTTACACAAGCAAGAGCATAGACTTTGTGTTGTTCCATCTAACCTAAGCTGGCAATTGAATGTTTTCAACAGTGAGCCTGACTGAACAAATAAATTACAGCATTACAGCTTTGTTTGCTCTCATATATACATGAAAAAGTATATTATCACTATATGTATACACTTAGGAGTGACAGGATAGATTTAACTGCTGTTTCAATCAAACTTTTGTTTTAGTACTGAAGATTTTATGAATAAATATAGAGAATAAACATTTCATTCTGTGCAATATTTAAATTAAATAACATAGTATGTCTTAAACCTGCACAGCAATACGAAAATCCTTCCCCTATCAGTGGCTAATTCTTATGGGATTATCTGTGTTCCATTGTTTCCCTCAACAGAAATCATGTCCGTGAAAATTTTACTAGGCAGTGCGTGCTCAGCACTAAATTCTTCTGAAGGCAGTTGCCTGAGGCTTTGCTGAGGGGTAAAAAGGAAAAGAAGAAGGTATTGCTTTCTTCTTAGTAACCACAAGAAAACAACACCTACCTTAGCAAAGAGAAATCTAGTATGCTAGACCTTTGTCCACACAATAGGAAGCAAATGTCATAAAAAATCCTCTTCCAAATATGTGAAAGACTGGCATGGAAGCTAATTTGCTAGCAAGCAGCAGTCACACAGAATCAGCAGAGAAGTGCTTGCTTTTAACTTCTTTTAACCTGATGGCATGATGGAGGGATATTCCAATCATGACCTTATAAACAGTAATTTTTTCCATATCTGCAAAATCCAAGAAGTTTTGGAATGAACTCCAGAGAGATTATTGTCATATCTGACATGCCCCTTGAGTAATATTCAAAGACTGAGATCCTGAATATTCCAGTCCAGAAATTCTTTCCGTGACAAAGGTGAGGTAAAGAAGACTATAAACAAAAATAGCCTTGGAACAGCTAAGTGTCATTGGCAGGAAATGAAGGTAGTTTTAAATAGTCAACTTTGCCCTACAATTTTTTCTTTGCTACTAAGACCCAAAACTTCCTGGTCTCTGGAATACTCCGTGGCGGCCTTCTGTTTATTTAAAAGTGCTTAAAATAAAGGTGAGCAGTGCTGCATACACTGAGCCTGTGACTGACACATTTGGAGATGGCATGGAGCCAATGTCCCAGTTTGCAATAATAAGCAGGTTAAGTCCAGAATTTTACAGCTCAGGTAACTACTTTCTTCCCCACATTAATACACCTGTTATTGCTACGATTTGGGATGGCTGCAATAGAACTCCAGTTCTTCAGAGGGCTTACAGCAAAGATTTATTGAAAAACAGACTCTTTTATATAGTGTCTTGGTACAATCAATACGATTGGTCATCTAGAGCAATATGTCTCAAATGTTTTCTTACAAGTAAATAACAAGTTACAAAACACCAAGTGTCAGGAGGAGGATATCTACAAAGACTGTTTTGGGTTCCTCCTTATGATTTCCCAGGCCAGACTGAGAGAACACTAAGCTCCCAGAGGCTTCAAGCCACTGACTGGAGCCTAAAATCCATGTTCTGACCACTGTCAGTTCCCACACACCTGGTACTCTTAAGTGGTTTGACTCCCTTCATCACCTGCAAATATTCACCAGAACATGGAAGGAGTTTTATTTAAAACAGCAAGCTGAGCAGCAAATAAAACTCATCTTCAAAGGAGAAATTTTGAAGCACAGTACTCACTGCAGCTGAAGCTTCTTCAATAAAAAACACAACACACTGTATTTTGTAAGCTGTTTTCTACTAAAGACACAAACTTAATTAATCACATTAAATAATGTTTCCTACTCCTCTCCATAAAGTCAGGAAATCTGCATCAAATCAATTGATTCAGAGGAAATTCAACCAAAACATTCAGCAACAACTCATTATCTCAAGTCTTATGTTGACGTTGAAGGTCTCTGTGGAAGCATTCACACATTCTGGTCAAATTCACCTCAAAGACATCCAAAAGATTACTGTGCAGCCAGAAGAAACTGTTCCTTAACTCACCAGGTCAGAATCAGAACAAGCAAGAATTTCCTATACATTTTGTCTATGGAGAATCTTCTGTTCAGTATCCTGCAAAAAAAGCCAAGGCTCTTCCTCCTTCATCTTTCCGTGACTTTATAAAATACACAAATACAAAGCTGGCTTGTATCTCACTGCTTAATTTCTCTTAAGAGATACTGCTCTGCTAAGAGCTTATTTTTTTCCTCTTTCTCTGTTTGGAAATGTGAAATTTGAAAACTGAAGTCTGTGAAATGCCAGAGGATGGATAGACTGGCGTTTCATGTATTTTCACATTCAAGAATGCAAAACAGGAAAATGTAAGACCAGACATTCACAAAAATACTGCAGCGAATCAACCCTATGAAACACTTTTTTTTGAATTCTGGTTCTTGATGTTATTTGCTACCTAATTAACCATTGTCTTTACTCAAAAGCTAAAATAAATGAACAAAGAAATATGGATTTAGACTTTTCTAAACATTTACAAACAACATCACCACTACTTTCTTGGAATAAAGAAGCTTTCCCTTTACTTGCAGGAGACAAAGAAAAAGGCGCACCTTATTTTCAGTAGAGATCAACCATAAACATTTCAGGTTTGGATCCTTCAGAGACCAATGCTAATGGAAGAACTCCAGGCAGTTGTTGAGCTCCAGGAGCATCTCTTCTGCTTAGGCAATAAAGTGGCAGGTGTTATGGGTAGGATGGCCACTCCTTTGCTTAGGCCTGAATCACTAATCCATTGCAAGTACTCAATTACCTTTAGACTTCCAACACTTCCTGTACTGTGTTTGAATCAACAATCATGACAACAGGTTTTTCATTTCATCCCAAACCACACACTGTCAATTAGAACGTTGTATGTGGGATCTTAAAAATCAAAGCTATTGCTTCAAAATTGCATAACATTAGCAAAATGAAAATGCATCAGACAGCTTCAATGATAAATGATAAAAAAACCTCACCATTTTTAAAGAATTGGGAATATAACTTGCCTTGCCAGTCATCACATTCACTTCTATGACAGTTTTCACCTTACAAGAATGAAAAATGCTTCCAATTTCATTATCTCAGTTGGTCTTGGGAGTCTTGCTTCGAAGCTGAAACACTGTGATCGGTGTGGTATGGGTCACACTGAATCACAACTCCTTGAAACCTGTGGTACAGTACCACCTACTGTTATTCTACATAAAACTAAATTTGTCTCTTAATAAAAGATACTTTGCAGTTTACTGTTATGGTAATGCCAGCAGAATGGCTCCTGGTTTATATTTATGTCAAAAGGGATAGAAACTGGTTTCTAATCTTTTATGACAGGTTCTAGCTATACATAAAGGCATAAAGAATAAGGTTATCAGTCATGGTATTTGGCTTAATGGTATACTGGGACAGTGTCCTGCATGTCCCTCTGAACTAAATGACTGTCCTGGTATGGGCAGCTCAGAGATGCAATTCTTCCCAATTATTCAGTTTCTCTCTTTTTTTCAGAGCAATGTATTTCTGGGACAGTCATCAACATCTTTTCCTGGTGGACTATTCCACAGCTTGTATAATGCACTAGGGTGAATTCGCATTCAGAGCCATGCCTGAGAATGGTAACCACAGATGTGGAGTTGATCTCAGGACAAGAAGACATCATTAGCTTCATCCATGGCATCAGCACCACAGTGACCAATGCTATCCTCCAGTTCGTGCACAGACAGAGACAGAAACTTGGCATAAAATCAGGTATACCAACATCTGGAAATAATAAACCACCCATGCAGATGCCATCAAAGAAACACCCCAAACAAACCACACATCATGACCAGCATCATATCAGAGTCATGGCTGAGTTAAAAGCATATGATATCATTTCCCTCTGTATTTTGTATTAAATCACAGATAACAAGAATGTTAAATGACACACTGTTTCTAGACACATGCCTTTCATCACTATATTCTAGGGAGAGTTTCACAAGCTTTAGAGGTCTGCTGGGAAGGTAGCTGATATAAATGCTGTTTCATTAAACCAGATAGTAAGGAAATATGACTTCTCCAACAAAAAACACACAGAGATGTCTCTCCAGTGATACACGATATGAAAACCAACTCTGCATCAGCTGATTTTTACCTTTTTATATTTTTCTTGTTAAAATCCAAGTCTCCATTCCTCATTCTTTCAGGAATGATACTGGTTGAGTGGCAATTTCCTTTCCTCTAAAGCTTCTGGGATTACTTTATGCTAACCACAATGACACTGCAGACTCAAGACACTCAGGTGGATTAAAAAGAAGTCTTCTCACAGTTAGAAATACTTCTGTATAACAACATCCATTCATTTGACATGCAATAACTAAACTTTGCTTTGTCTGGGCATGGGAAAAAAGGGAGCAAGTGATTTTGCAAGACTAACAAAACCCTACAACTATAAACAATCACAAGAATAGTGTTTTCATAATCAAAGTGTTAAGGCCCAATGGAGCAAATATAAATAACCTTTGATACTTTTCTAAGGTAAAAGACTGGAAAGGGAAAGCAAGATACAATGGATCTTTCTATAGCACTGTCTATAAAATCGTGTGCTTTAAAAATGAATGCAGCTATGTAACAAGAGATAAACAGTTGCTAAATTGGATCAGCCTGAAATAAATGATAATTTATGATTCTGCAAAAATACTGAGGTTTTCATAGGGATAAAAATTGAAAAATAATTTTTGGCTAAAGAACACAATCACTGTCATAATTGAGTAGGAATGGCTTGGGCTAAGATGACATTTGTAGTCATTTTTAGACTAATGCCCTTAAACATAGCATCATATTTTCCATGAGCATGTAAGATGATGTTAGGTAGAACTATCACATTTATGTATCCCAATACTTTATTTACAAATATTTCATTCCAATTCTTTAAGTAAAGTTCCTTTCTATACAGATGCAGAAGCTCCTCTATCTTTTTAGGAAAATTGGTTGTAGAAAACAATTAGAAGTTGACCTAAACAGCAGTCATTTGATGAAGTGCATCAGCTGTTCAATAGCATTATGATGAAGTGCATCTGCTGTTCCACAGCAGCAGAATCAGGTATAAGTGCTCAAATCTTAGACGATAAGTGCTGTTTAATAATGCAACTGAAGCATGTTTTTTTCTCATTAGGGATAAATGTTTATGTTTTAACAGAGAACTGGTCACTCAACTAGTATCATTCTAGTGCCTTTTACAAGTCTTAAATCCAATTACATCTCATCTGAAGTTCTGCAAAAGTACACTGCTCACCACGAAGGTACTGAAAGTATACTGAAAGTATATCCTGACACTTAAATTTTATATTGGTTACAGCATCCATGGCATTCTAGACAGGAATATTCATTCTAGATAGTCATGCAAGATTGTGTATGGCTACATTATTTTTCTGAAAACTCAGTCCTCCTTTCTCTTCTGTCATTTAATTTCCTACTTTCTTGACATCTCCCTTCTGATACCTGGCCCAGGCACTTGTACATCCCCTTGCAGGGAGCTGTATGAGACTCACACATATAAGGTAAAAATTTAAAAACCCACACATCTTTCGTTCCAATAAACTTCTTTGATCCCATTTGGTCACACAGAACAGGGAAAAGGACAACCTAAGAAAAAGTGTGTGGAAGGCAGAGGATGAGACAAATGGACTAAAACTCCATGGGAGTGGTTATTTAGACACGGTCACTTAAGTGAATTACAGTGTTTGTCACAACAATTTCAGACCTCCCAAACTTTAAAGCAGATTGGGAACTCCCTTTAGCTACAGCAACTACTGACAGACTGACAGATCACAGTGAAGCACGCAGTTCTGACATTCCGTTTGAATGTTGGGGTTTTTTTTAATGCACACAGGTTTTTCCAGTTCTTTGTATTGTTCATAGGCTTTTTTACTGGTCTGAGCTGCTGGTAGCACAGGTGCAAGCACAGTGAATCCTGTGCCACCAATCCTGAATCACTAAACCACATTCTCAAAGTATACAACCAGCCTCTGCTTTGAGTTATCAAGCCCCTGTTACCTGCTGTGTCCTTCCACCACCAGTAAAGCAAAGCCTTTACAGCTGCACATGGCTTATTTCACCAGCTGCAGTTACAATCGCTGCTCTTGTACACAGGTGACCGTATGTTGGGGGTTAGGTTTGTTTCTTTTTACTCTAAAGAATTTTTTCCCCATAAGTTACCAAGGAGACTAAGTGTCGTACTTAAGACTGTTTCACAAAAAACAAAGGAGTGGTCAAAGCTCAGAGAGGAAAATAATGTGAGTTTTAAGGCAGGTAAAGGACAGAGCTTGAGGCAGCTTGGCACGCTGTTTTTTTTCTTCTGCGTTCAGGGCGAGAGAGAACACAGCTGAGTTGCTGCTCGCTGCTAGAAGAGCTCACTCCTTCTGGAGGAGTCCAGTCCTGGAAAATCTACCATCATCTGCTTGTTCTGGAATTCTGAGCTCCTCTGCCACCCTGCAGGAGCTGGGCCAGCCCTTCCCTGCTGTCACAGTTTCGTCGGCACTGCTCCTCTTACTACAGCGTGACCCCGCATCCCCCTGCCCTGCCAGGACACCCTGCCCCTGCCCCTGCCCCTGCTGGGACACCCTGCCATCCCAGCTACTAGCCCGAGACTTTTCCACTGTTTCCAGCTTGGTGCTCTGAGGATCCTGCAGAGGCACCGAGACCAAACTGCCCTGGGTTTTTGTGAAGCAAAGCCCTCGAAGTTCTTGGTACTGTTTTTTGTTATCAGTGCTGTAGTTGTTTTTGAGGTTTTTTTGTTGTTTGTGTGCTTGTTTATTTGCTTTGTTATACATACTAGTAAAGAGCTGCTATTTCTATTTCCAAAATCTTTTGCCTAAAGGCTTCTAACCGCAAATTTATAATTGGAAAAAAGGGGGGTGGTGGTGGTAGTAGTAGTTTACATTCTCCATTCTAAAGGAAGCTCCAGCTTTCCCTGGTAGATACATGTCTTCCCAAACCAAGACACCATACTGTTGGACTGGGTGGGTCAGCTTACTAACTGCGATATGAAGACCAATAGAACCAGCTTACTCACCCTGTTTCTGCCAAAATCTCCCAGTCTCTCTGGACAGAGACTTCATGAACACAGTGGATGTTAGGCTTTTGTGGTATGCACATTTCAATGCTTGCTGCAACAGGGAACAGTTATCCTTCATTCCTTTAAAATCAATATACTAAGAATCAGGTGAAAGGAGTAAGAGTATTTTAATAGCCTGGAATTAAATTACATTTTGATTCTGTATTATAACATAACATTTGTTTCCCCCAACTTGCTTAATTTCTGAATCCAAGCCATTCCAGAAGATGAAATGATGACTAAGTTGCATTCAGTGGAAGCTGTTATAATGAATTCAGAAAACAGAGCTAAAATTTTACTGTTACACTCTGAAAACTCTTCTTTACAAAACAATAAGATGTCCTTATCAAACTCTAGTTGAACTTCAAAAATCTCTCAGTTCTGTTCAGCTTAAAATCCTAAATTTATATTCCGGCTTTTAAAAGCACTGGCACAACTGAGTAAATTCTGAGAGAGTTTAAATATTTTTTCCTGGCCTCTCCAACACTATCAGATCATGACACAATATTTCCATATCAAAGCCTAAAACCAAGTCCACTCAATTCTGTTAAAAAAATGCTAGTCAGTTCATATGAGCTATAGGGAAGAGAAAAATGTGACCTGAGACCTGATTTCAGGGTCTTTCTGTACGAGGCCTTTCTGCTAGGTCTCGTACAGTAGTTTATATGCCCTAGAACTTCAGGTGCCCATGTCTGCATTCCATGGCCAAACTCAAGTTTTATTTTTGGTCCAAATCTTAGCTTTAGTAAACCACAAATGTGTTCTGCTTTAAGAAAAATGTCTAAATCATATGTTACATCTCAGTGATACTTCAAATAAAGCCATTTATTTTCTTGTCCAAGCAAAGCATGCAAAAAAACAGGGAAAAAATGGCAGAGTCAAGTTACAAACACTACGCTGCGAGAGAGAAACAGCTAACACTCCAGGGTGAAAACAGAACTTCCTACAAGCAAACTCACTGAAAACAAGATGTAAAAAGTTCAGCTGACACCCATTAGCCTTAGTCTTGCTTCTCCCAACAAAGCTCAGGGTAATGTGGCAGGATGGACAGCAGAGACACACTACTGGTGACACAGTACCTTCAGCAACTGTCCTAATTATAAATTCATTATATCAAAGATATTTTCCAAAGCAATGATCTGTATGGAGGCTATGGTATCCTTAGCTGGTGCATCACATCCTTTCTTAACAAACACTGATAAATCTGAACATGAACATGATGATTTTCAGTTACAAAAAAATTACCCTTAACTCCATCTTGCTAAGAAACAAAACCACCCAAAATCATGTGGGATTCAGTGCAGCCCCTCAAATTAACTGCAAATAACTCAAAAGTGATAATTTAATTGTGAATATCTTCCAATTTTTTATACCATAAATCTGTAATCCTGTCCTGAAATGGACCTCCAGTAGCTGTAGGACCCAATCCATTAACCTTAAAATGCAGCTCTGCACAACTATCAGAAAAGCTAAGTGTATGAAATAATGGCAGAAGTCCGCTTTCCATCGTTTGGATCAAAGCACTCAATATGGCAACAACTACAGCTGATTATCACAAATCACATGAGTAGGAAGGGACCCATCCAGTTCCTGGCCCTGCACATGACATCTCCAAGAGTCACAGCATGATCCTGAAAGTATTGTCTAAATACTTATTGAACTCTGTCAGGTTTGATGCTGTGACCACTTCCCTGCGGACCCTCTGCACCCTTCCAGTGCCCAACCACCCTCTGGGTGAAGAATCTTTTTCTGACATCCAACCTAAATCTCCCCTCACATAAGTTCCAGCCATTCCCTTGGGCCACATCACAAGTCACTCCAGAGAAAAGATCAGTTCCTGCCTCTCCTCTTCCCCTCATGAGGAAGTTGTAACTGTAATGAGGTCTCCTCCAGTCTCTCCTCCAGGCTGAACAGACCAAGTGACGTCAGCCATTGCTCATATGGCTTTACTCAAAAGCCCTTCACCATCCTTGTGCTCTCCTTTGGACACTCTCTTAACAACTCCATGTCTTTCTTATATTGACATCCAAAAAGCACTTGAGGTGAGGCTGCCCCAATGCAGAGCAAAGTGGGAAAATCCCCTCTCTCACGCAGTTGGCTATGCTTTCTGCCTGATGCATCCCAGGATGGACATTTTCAAATTTATATCAAGGAGACAAAGACAATGTATTTGTACAGATGTCTTTTAAAGAAGATTTCACAGATTTACGATTTCAGTTTTATAGGTCAAGGCCATGGTGTAGTCATAGCCTGCAATTTTGGCAAGTGATACAATGCTTCAGCCCCATGCAGTCACATGGCATAGCCTCTGCAAGTGGCGGTGGGGTCATAATTGCCTAGTTGCAGCATTTGTGCTTTCAAAATTCAAAGAAATAGATCATCCACAGTGTTGGTTTCTACATCAGTCTTAACTTGGAGAACTGAACTGACTTAATGGCTGAAGAAACTTTTCTCTGGAGAATAATTCTGATTCCCAACATGTAAACTTTAACATGTTCGAACTTACCATTTGGCCATAAAGACCTACTACCATGCATAGGGGAAGAAAAAGAGAATCTGCCAGATGGAAACAGAATACCTGGAGTATAGCAACCACCCACAATCCAGAGCTGTAAATCATCAGTCTTGAAGGACTTCCTTGGAGGAAAACACCTGTCTTCCTTGCCATCCATGATACATGAAATATGAAAGCAAGTAAATGAAGTCAGAGACATCATATATAAAAAAAAATTAGAAAGAACACTTGAGTGTTATAACTACCTCCTCTGAGGAATAACAGCCTCTTTTCCAATGACAATACAATGAACTGTTGCTGTAACAAGGATTTTTCACCAGGAGAGAGTTTAGGATAGCAAAAATGTGCTGCTCTTTAGTGCAGATAGTAACTGGCCAGCATTGTATTGACTCCATAGCTCTGCACAGAAGTACTAGTACTAGAGGAGCAATGCCCTAGTTGTATGCTCCAGGGAACAACTGTTGAATTGTCTTGTTCCCTCTACATACCAAAAAGTAACTTACCAGTTTATGACTCTGCGTTACCTTTCTAGTGAACTAAACTACTTTGAAAGCTTTTTCTGCATTCTGCTCAACCCATGGTGTGCTTCAGAGGGAATTTAACAAAGCAAACAAAACTAATCACAAACTCATCTGAAAGAAGGCTTTGGGTGGCTTTTTTATATAAATTTATCCCTCTATTAAAGCACTTTATAGGCAGAAGTACGTTATTTGATTACTCTTTACAGTTTGTGGTCAGAGCAACCCTAACACAGTATGAGCTCTCCTTCTAACCATACAGACAAAAAAATTATTGTAACAGAGCTATAGCACCAAGCTCTTAAAAGGTATAAATACATGAAAACTGTCTTCACTGCCAGCTAAGTACCTTGCTTTTTGAACCAAGTTACCCCCAACTGTGGCAAATAAATATTCAATACTCCAAAAAAAAGGAACAAAATTCATTATTCATACAGCATACAAACATAACCAGCAAGAAGGGTTAAGATGAGCTCTTTCTCCTATGACCATAGCAAGCAGTTTACTCTGAAGCAAGATAAATGAGTGCTCCTTGTTGTCTTTGTGGCCACAGCTGCCAGGACACAAGGAAAGCACAGATCACCTTTGGAAGGTGCCATCTGCATTGCACTACAGTGGTTCCCCACAGCCTAGCAGTGTTCAGTTTGCTTCTAAACAAAAGTCAACTGCTGATTTTTATCAAAAATCCTCTGTAACGGTAGCACAGTCTGAATGCAGGAGTTGTCAGGTGGCTAAGCTTCCTCCTTACAGAACTCATTTATGCAGCATGTTTCCCACATTATTTCCCCAACAATTTCTGACTAAGAAAAAGGAAAGCCTGGTTTCTTGTTTCTCCTCATATATTTGTGTGCAACACATGCTGTGACTCAACAGGAAGGTTCATCTGTCTCAGATCCCAATCAATGTACACCATTACGAACTTTTATTTTCTGCTCCAATTAAAAGGTTATTGGGGGTTCTGTTGTGATGTTTCTTCAGGAACTCTTGAAACCTTAAGGCTACTTTCCACCATATCTCATTCTATGGCTTCACAGAAAAATTTTAGTGGGAACTGTTAAAAGCATCAAAATCTTGGCACCTTCTAAGACAGTGTAGATGTTGGGAAAATATACTGTAGGACAGGCTGTCTTATCAAAGGCACATCCAAAACAGAAGGTGGTTATTGTGATTACAAAAGTGGAGGAATTCACAGCATCTTCAGTATGTCACTAAACCATGCATATAACTGATTCACCAGTAAGAGTCCTATCCTCTCAAAGTAAGATTTTGTAAGACTGGCATACTCACATGACTCTTAAAGATGTCAGAACCAGAGGCTGGTTCAAAGTAATCATAGTGAAATAAAAAAAACGAACAAACCAAACAAGCCTAAACCACCACCACTGAAACCAACAAAAAGCACCAAAACCAAACTAACAAATATAACCACTCACCGAAGACATTGTCTCCCTACTCACCCCCACCTAAAAACCAAACTAAAACCCCAACCCAAAAAAAGTCTAAAAGCTAGAAGATCACTGAAGAGAGAAAACAGGATCTCACTGAAGTGAGATCAGCAGGAAAAGCCACAAAAATGGTGGAGAAGTCATTGGGGTAAACAGCCCTGTACTATCTACACTACCTGCACTCACTCTTCTGCCTTATTCTTTAATAGGTTGTCCTCAATTTGAGAATCTGAATATATGGCACTTTATTATGAGTTCCACTGGTAAAACATTGAGCTAAAAGAAAACCTAAAATGGCTTCAAAATACAACCTTTGCAGATAATTTGGAGAACTTTAGACAAATAATCATTCATTCATTCAATTTAATTGTATTTAACTGTAGAAAAACAACAACAAAGAATATACTCCCAAAACATGACTTATTGCTTTATTAGTGCCTGAGGTTTCCACCTACTGCAATCCTCTCCTGTGCATTCTTCCAAACTAGAAGCATGAGGACTGGCAACAGGCTTTTCACTCATTCATCCAGACCATGGCCTAGATGCCATCATGCCCTCTCTCACATCATAACAGAAATAAGAGCATTTGTTGTATTTTTGAATGTCCCCATGCCCAAGTTCTTTTATCTCTTTCCCTCTTCTGCTTCCTGACAGAAACACACATTCCACAACACATAAAAATAATGGTGCCAGATCTTTTTTAATTATATATTTAGCACTTCTGTTGCATAGCTGTATTATATTTATTCTAATATTTTATTTTATCCACTAGAATTTGGTGGAATCTTTAACAACACTGAGGACACTGATAAAATTCACACAGATTTTAGTACTTTTAATTTATGCCTGAATTGGCACGATCCCAAAACAACCTTAAACCTACTTCCCTCCAGGATGCTTTCATCATTCTAATTGCTACATAACAAATGGTTAGGAAATTGCATTGCTACCTTGCCATTCTTTCTCCCCTTTCAATTACATATTTTGCCACTCATGCATTCCCTATGTTTATGGTTTTGGTCCAGTCCCAAATTATTTGAGTATACCCAGCTTAATCACACACAAGATCTGCTATTATAGAGGCAGATGCCATTAGAATTTTTGAGCAATCACGACAGATTCCAAGAGTACTCCCAAATAATAATACATCCGTTCTCTAAAAATAATGCCACCCAGGTGACTAACTAAGAAGACTGAACCCCATCCTCGTACAGTAGGGACTGAGGTCCAAATTTTCTTTAAAAAAATGAGTGAGAATGCAGCATAACAAGCTGAAAACCAAGTTTCTAAGCAAGCAGTTTTTTTAGCCACTGCCACTGTCTTGAACACCATCACTCTTCAAAATTGGAAACTTCAACTATGGGTATTTCTTTAGAAGCCACCAATAACACCGGAGTACCAAGGTGCAAAACACAGGAGGAATACCTGCACTTTTCAGGATTACAGCAAATTGGATGGTAATGGATAGACACACTGCTTCACGTGCAGAAAACACACATCTCACTGATGCTGTAAGGTCAGGCCAAATTCTGAAATGCTTTCCTCTGTTGTTCTTTGTGAGGAATGTCTATACCTTCTATTTCTTTCTTCATTTCAAAACATCCTCTTCAATGCCTTAACACTTTTTTTTTCTTTCTTCTCTTCTTCACTCATCCAGGAACTGCATCAGGCTTTCATTTAAGTGTCAGCTAAATGGCAGTTCAGAAAAACGACAGGCTGACACTAAAGTAAAAGGCTGTTTGGCACACCCAGTGTTGTCTCTTTTGAGTTTCTAACTCTAGGTTCAACTATGAAAAACAATCAGGAATATATACAAAGACAGTGTAAACCACCTACATCTGCTTCCCTTCACATAATCATGTTCAGACAGGTTCAATTATTAAATTATTGCATGCACGTGGGAGTATATGCAATCAAAGGTTTCTTCTTCTTGTGGACTTCCTGTTTTAACAACAGGACAACACACTACAAGTTAGACAGCCTGTAAGACCAGAACCTATCACGCAATTCTTCGCTTGCTTGCTTTAAAATAAAAGAACATTAGCTCCATTTACGTCAGAGCTGTATTGATGGGCATACATGAGAATTCAAGATAAAAACCACTACTCATTCTGTTATTTGTTCTTTAACACAACTGCTTAAACTGGCATGAAAAGTGTAGTGTAAGCGATACACGACTTCAGAGAACACGGTCACTATAAAGGAACATGATAAAATACAGGAGAAACTTAAAATACTGAAAATACCAGTTATAATTGCATTGGAAAATCTACTGTTGTCAGAAAATCAGGATTTTCCAAATTCTGCTATGTATCATCATTCTTCTGTTTCTTTCAGCTCCAACATCTTTATTATAAAACAAATATAGACACTGGCACTGTATTTTCCACTACTTACAGAAACAAACAAACAAAAAAGTAGGCAAAACAACAGACAAAACTTGTAATGACCTAATATGGACGTTATGGAAAAATAAAGACCTAACTCGCCGTGCAAGTATACATTCAGATTCAAGTATATTTCAATCACTGTTTTGAACAGAAACAGAAAAATAAGGCTTGCAGCAGTAAATTTATCATATCTATATTTCAACAAAAATAATTTTCAGAAGTCCATTCAGACCTACCTAATGGGTTAAATGAGATTTACTTTATTAGAAATATACTGATAAGTCTTGTGAATACAATAAAAATGCAAAGTAAAGGTGCTTCTGGAAATGTGTGGTCCCCATGCAAACCACACTATTCCAAGGTAACTTAGTGAAGCAGATTCTGTCTACAGAGAGTCATCCAGAGGTATCATGGCTCTTCTGTCCCAAGAGATATGGCAGGTGCCTTTTAATTCTTTAGATTTCTTTTAAAGCCTGTAAATTTGATGTAATCTCTAGTTTTTCAGGAGACCCACCCATGGAAGTAGAACATAAACCTTAACACAGGTACCCATCCAACACCCCTAAAGCTAAGTGACACAATATCCTGAAAAACACCACTGAACAGATGTCATCTGTGCTAGGCTGGACACATAAAATATATCTGTTGACAGCAGTCTTTGGATAAACTGACTCCTATTTCAGCTCTGTGGCAGAGATACCATACCTAGACCACGAAACTGCATACTCCATGTGTGAAATCCTTCACAAAAGAGGTTTCAACATACGGCTGCTAAAGGGTAAGGGGTAACCTTATATGCTTGCTTCTGATCCCTCACCTCCCTTTGTCATTAGAACTGTTAGATTGATTGCATGGCTTATTCCAGCATCAGGAAGATGTTACAGAACAATTTCACTGAAAAAACCAGGAAACATTATGTCAAGCTTTATGCTTCTTGTCTGCTTAAGACTGAATAATATTTTGGTTTCTAAGACATTATCAGATTAATTAGTCTAGGGTGCAGATAGTGCACTGCTGTACTACTATTCACAGGAGCATTAAAAGATGAGACTTTGATGGAACATATTCCAAAGTGCATGCAGCAAACCAAACAAATGAATTTGTTCATCTGCAGTTCTTTTTTTATGTGAAGGTACAATAAAATGAACTGAGGAAAAGAGATATCTATGGGAAATACAAGGAATCATCTTACTAATCCAGGCCCCAGTATCCCAGAAAACTAAAATGATCCTGACTATTATCCCACTGTCTACTTTTGAGTTGGAACACTAGCACGTAGACAGAAAGATCTTCAGAAATAAACTTGGAGTGTAAAGACAACTTCTTATTTAAACAGTAAGTGCTGAAAGTGGAGAATAAGAACTGAGGCAAGCTTTTTCCCCCAAGACAGAGGTAAAGAGAAGCACAGAATAGCACAAAACTGTCTCATGAAGACTTAAACTCATGACCCAGTTAGCATCTTTTTTAAGTAAAGCAGATGTCTTTTTGTGGGTAAACATGTTCCCACATTAGGTAAAATTTCAAATCAATTTTATGTGTCTCTTTCTGCAGGCTGTGTATCAGTCTTCTCTCCTATCATACCCATGACACATTTTGTCATGTTTACAGATCTACAAAAATATTTCCTAGCAGCAGAACATTAGTTCTGTAGGAAAACTTGATGACCCTGTGGAATCTAAATAGTAACGGTCCCTTTCACCTACTTACGTTTAAGGAAAAACAAAGCAAAACAAAACTCTGGAAATACTTCACCTGCCAACCATGAGATGCAATGGGATGTCAAGGACTTCCTAACTATGATGCTTTAAGAAACAGTTCTCAAGATTTAGCATTTCAGAATTGTTCATAATTGCTTCTTTTTATACTGTCATTCTAAATCAGTCCACTAATGATAATTCTACCATCTTCTTTCTACTGAACATAAGAGGTAAGTGAGTAGTCTCCAGGGCAAACAAATATTTGGCTTTCTGATATGAAAAACCATGGCAAAAATGCATTTTGGGGATCTAATTTTTTTGCGTGGTTCCCATGAAGTGCTTTTGAAACATCTTGGAGTTCAAGAGTCTGAGACATGTTTAAAAAACATTCTTCCCATCAGATGAAATACACTGGGACTTTGCACCTCCCTTCCTCTAGTTCAACTAATAAAAACTAGTCTGACCTGTCTAAAGAGAAAATTAGCTCTCATCATAAAAACCAGTGAGTTTGTGCTGAATATAGGGCAAATGCCTGATGGTATTACTGCAGCTATATAAAAACAATCATTAGGACATAATTAAATCCCACAATATACAAATGAAAGGGCAATATGGACAACACAACAATGTAGTATCCATCAGCTTAATTTACTGCACTGCTGAGCACAAGTCCGTATTATGAGCAGCTAATGTCCCTGCCTTAGAAATATAATGATTACAAAGAATAACTCAGCAACTCCATTTTTCTGGACTATGTCAAATTGCATGGCACAATAAACAATCACACATATTACAACAAATAAATGCATGAACAAAGTTCCTAACTAGTAACCCAAGAAACTCTCAATTATCTATCAGTATGTTAATTCAGTAGGAAACCATTCCTGAAGAACAGAAAGTAAGACAATTATGCCTGTGGACCGACAGTCTAACATGGACTAAATCCTGAAAAGGCATAGGACTTAACTAATTCGGACTTGATGATTTGAAGGGACAACATTACCAGTTAGATAGACAATTCCACAGTGAACACAGCCTGACCACACAAGCCAAGTGACCACTGCTGCTTCATCACTGCACCTGCAGGACATAAAAATGTATTGGCTTTCTGGTTACCAGCCCAGTTCTCAATCTGTCACTACATTTTGCTACTCAAAGCATGAAAACCAGGGAAACTTTTTGGCCCTTTGGAGCATGCTGGTCCAGCAGTACGTTGAGGCAAATCAATGCTTCAACAACGTACAACACTGGTGGCTCTTGCACAAATAAATACAGTAGTCCAGCAGAACCAAGTGCAGATGCCACTGCCCTGACTAGAACATGGCAAAAGCTAAAGCTTTCATGTAAGCTATGTGGGTTATTTTCATAGCAAAGTATATAAACCTGGAGTGTTGAATCTTGGATAAGGCATTGGATAGTGGTAAAATACAGGGGATCACAGCTAGAACCAAGGCAATTAGCAGCTTGAAATGATCTTGTATGGCCTCCACTTGTGCCATTACAGGCTCCTATCAGACACCTCATTTTATTTTCACTGTATTGAATATGTTGCCATGAGGCACTAGGCACTGAATTAAAAGGCTCTAACCAGTTGAATTCAGACTCTCAAAGCTAAATTCTTTATCTAATAAATCACATTTACTCCCTATTATGGTGTGAAGCTTTCTACTGTGGTGTAAATTAACTTCTTATACTTACCTTACTTTGTCGGAGAAGACATTGAGTTATCACCATCTGCATTGGATTCCATGGCCTGGTTTTGGAAATGGCACTGGCAGAGGGAAAGGGAGGGATTCTGGGGTGGCTTTTGTGAGAAGATGCTGGACACTTCTTCCATGTCTTACAGAGCCAGTTCCTGGTGGCTCCAAAGACAGATGTGCCTCTGATCAAAGCTGCACCAATTAGAAATGGTGGTAACACCTCTGTGGTAACACATTTAAGAAGAAATCAAAACAAAAAGGGGTTGCACAGTTGTAATTGTGATCAGAGAAGAGCAGAGTGGGAACACGTGAGACGAACAAGTCTGCAAACACCAAGGTCAGTGGAGAAGGAGGTGCTCCAGGCACTGGAGCTGAGATTCCCCTGCAGCCCGTGGTGCTATAGCTGTGCCCCTGCAGCCCACAGGGATCCACGGGGGATGCAGAGATCCACCCACAGCCCATGGAGGAGCCCTGTGCTGGAGCAGGTGCATGCCTGAGAGTTGACCCTGTGAGAGACCTGCGGAGAGAAGGGCTCTGCTCCCAGGCTGGAGCAGCCTGTCCTTGATGGACTGCAGCCCAAGGAAGAGTGACCCACACTGCAGCAGTTTGAGGGGGACTGGTGGGGATGGGAGGGAATCACACCCAACAGGTCTCAGGGAGCTGCTGCTCATGAGATGGAGCTGCATCAGAGAGGTTCATGGAAAACTGTCTCCTCCTGTGGGAGGGACCCCATGGTGCATCAGGGGAACGAGTCCTCCTCCCGAGCAGCAGGAGCAGCCTTGGGTGATGATGAACTGTCCACAACTCCATTCCCTGTCTCCTTTCACCACTGGAGTAAGAAGCTGAGCTGGAAAGAGGGAGGGGTGGGGGGAAGGCATTGTTAAGGGCTCCTTTTACTTCCCATTATCTTACTCTGCTTTTGTTAGTAATAAATTCAATGCATATCTCTTAAGTTGACCTTGTTTTGCATGTGACATTATTTGATGAGTGCTCTCTCTCCTGGTCCTTATCTCTACTCTTTGTTATATTTTAATATAACAATGTAATATAACAAAGGAACCCTTTGTTATATTTTCTCTCCTCTGTCCAGCTGCAGAAGGGAGTGAATTAATGAGTGGCTTTGGTGTGTAGCTGGCATCTGGCCAGGGCCAACCCATGACACCATCTTTTAATCCTAACTAGCTTCCTAGATAAGAACAGAGTAGGGCAGACTTTGGAAAACAGAAGCTGTATTGGTGATGCACAGCTCTCTCTCAGGCCTTTTTTTTTTTTTTTTTTTTTTTTCCCCTAAGTTCTGTTGTGTTAACATGTTAGTTTATAGTATGATGCAGAATACAGTACATAGAAAGGAGGTTATCAGTTACTGAGGTTATCACAGCAGACTCTGATGCTTCATGCCATGTAGGTTCTGCCATTTGTCTTAACAAAAAAGCCTTGAGAATTTTGGAGACTCTGGAGACTGCATAAAACCTGTCTGGTTGAGTAGGAGGGCTGGATTACACAGGCATTTCCCAGCTTTGTGATCCAGTTGTACTGCTAAGAGATTGATTATTAATAATTTGAAATTCGGGGGGGGGGGAAACAAAAACTAAGTGACCTGGGGATTGCATTTGGGTGATTATATTTTGTAAAGCAGCACACACCAGAACTCAAGATTGCCTAAAGCAAAAAGAAGAAAGAAACTTCTGCACCCTTCAGACTCCTCATAAAAGAGAGAGAAGCTGCTTAGATATGTTGTTAGGAAGGAATACAAAATCCCTTTACTTGCAAAGGATTTTGCAAGTAAAAACACTAAAAAAGAACACTAAGGGACTCAAATCATATTCCCTTGTGCTGTATACTACAGATAACAGCAAGGAGTTAACTTTGATAATCCCCTGGGTCCCTTCCAACTCAGGGCACCCTATGATTCTGTTCTTTAGCAGCTTATCCCAGTCTTTTCCTCCATTACCAGGGACAAAATGCTTCAGCAGAAGGCTTTTCAACCTAAGCAAGACAAAATCTCTTAAAATTAATATGAAATCAAGGGTTTTTTTTCAAGGATTACAGTGGACTGCCAGCAATATCTTACATATTACATATTACACTTCTGGATTCTCTCATTCCATGTATGCCAGTGGAGGCCCCTGCACTCTGCCACACTTGATGACACTGCAGAAACCAGTACATTATTAATGCAAAGCACTAGAAAAATGTAGAAGCTACGAAATTATACCTGCAAGCATAATGAAATATAAAATCCAAGGGAAATTTTCCATCTTTGTAATTCTATAAAGGTCATTCATGTAAATAAATTGTGTTCGGTAACTTTATCAGCACAATAAACAAAATAAATCAGATTACGAAAGCTAACATATTTTAGTAGTGACAGATCAGGTTTTCAAGCGACTGCTCTTTTTGCTCTAAGATATAACCACAAAATTCTTATCAAAATCACTGTGTCACGTAAAAAAATATGTCTCCTCATGTGCTTTGAGAACAGCAGATGAAAGCAAGAAATATGAGAGCAAATCATTTGTCCAAGGTCACAGATCTTGCCAATAGCAGACCAAGGAACAAAAACACAGTTGCCTCACTTGGACTTGCCATCTGTTCATAAAGCTAGACTCCAAAAACAGTCTTTAAACAGCTTGAACCTGCTCAACAAAACAACATATATCCCAATTCCCACTGAATAATGGAGTCCTTTGGATCTAATAGATTCACAGTGGAAATGAAATATCTGAACTTTAGGATGCCAGAAAAAATGGATAACACAAACTTGACATCTTTTGCACATACATTCTTTATTCATCAAGGATCTTAAAGCTGTCCTTCCGACAGATTTTGAAATAAGCATCACAGTGAACTGGTTCATGGCTTCAGCACATCAAAAGTTCCTGTGTTCAGAAGCTGCCCAAAACATTGATCTGTCATGTGCAACCCTCTTCAGTTGCCTGTCATGGCTAAGCAATTTCAAAATAAGCATGGGTACCAATGACCAGTTACTAATGTCACAGATTTAAAAGACAATTCACCAATTCCAAAATTGATCTTCTCCCATATAGTCCAACTGCTTATTTAGCAAAGACTAAGAAAAGGATTAGGACCTTTTTCTAGGTTCTGTTCAAGGTTCTAAGTTCTAGGTTCTGTTCAAGATCTTCCACAGACAGACTTCTGCAAAATTATAACTAGCAAACAAGATAGTACCAGTAGTTTTCACTCTGGAGTCACGACCTACACAGCAAATGAACTGAATATCACTGGATTCACAGAGGGTCTTCAAGCAGGAAATTCGAACTGTTTCTGATACAGTGTGAAAGGGGAAGCTGGACCAGATATAGGACCCACTGTGGTCCCTTCCAGCCTTACCCATTCTGTGATTCTGTGAGATTGGATGGTACTGTAGTCACTTCTCTGAACATGAGAGAACAGATACAGTCATAATTTCATGTGGTTACATAAGATATTCCCAACCTGGATTCCATTCTGTTACAGGAAACAATCTCATCACACATTTATGGCAAGGTTTATGAGAGCCTTCAGAACAACTTTGTTACTTGTTAATACATCAACCACAGAGTGAAGTGTTCCTGCAATTATTTAACACCCTTTAGCCAAGATCATTACCGAGGCAGGCTTTTAGAATTGCTGGTAATGTTCATTTTTATATGTGACCAGCTCCCCAGAGGAAACAAAGCTAATCTGAAACACTAACATTTGTGCCTGAGGCAGGACACTGGTGCAAATGACACAATGGGTACACAAGAAAGAAAAAACAACTAAACATAAAAGCCCCAAACAAACCAAACAACAACTAAAAACCCCAATAAATATGCAGAATTTGGCATAGTTTTTATGCCTGTTGTCAAACCAAGCCAATGTAAATATTCTTGGGTGCCACCTTAATTTACAGTTTTTCACAAAAAGTCCACAGCCATGACACTTGACAATAATTGCTTAGACTTGTGTAATTCTCTATGCATGTTATTAGCTTTTAAGAACTTCTTAAAGGAAAAGATTTAATTACATTTTAAAAACTGATCTTAGAAACAAGACTCTACATAGTCCAAAGTGTCTGTTTTGCTAACAATAACTTTACAAACTATCATCCTCCTTCAATGATGTTTGAAAGAGCCATTCAAACCTCAAAAAAACCCCTCACAATAAACTCGGTCCTCCAGACCACACAAAATGAACATCTGAATGAGGATGAAAACAAGCTTATTGACCAACAAAGGAAAAACCTAATCACTCAGCAGGCAGAATCATAGAATAGCTTGGATTGGAAAGAACCTTACCGACCACTTGGTTCCAATCCTCCTGCTATGGGATGAAACTTTCCACCAGACTGTCAAACCCCCATCCAGCCTGGTCTTGAATACCTCTAAAGATGGGGAGTCCACAACCCCTCTAGGCAAACCTGTTCTACCTTCACAGCGAAGAACTTTTTCCTAATATCTAGCCTCAATCAGCCTCTGATTAGCTTAAGGCTAATCTTGTCCTATTACCGCATGCTTTTGTGCAAAGTCCCTCTCCAGCCTTCTTATAAGGTACTCGAAGGTGTTATAAGATCTCTCTGGAGCCTTCTCCACTCCAGAATGAATAGCCCAAACTCTCTCAGCTTGTCTTCATAAGAGAAGTGCTCCAGCCCTCTGATCAACATAGTGGCTTTTTTCCCGACTTGCTCCAACAGGTCCACATCTTTCTTTGATATTGAGGCTCCCAGAGCTGGATGCAGTGTTCCAGGTGGGGGTCTCACCAGAGCAGAACAGAGCAGAGGGCCAGAATCCACTCCTTCACCCTGCTGGCTGTGCTGCTCTGAATGCAGCACAGGCCATGTTTGGCTTTCTGGGATGTAAGCACACATTGCCAGGTCATGTTGAGCTTTTTAGGCTCAAACGCGCTTTAGTTCTTTATACAGAGTCTCAATCCATTCTCCATCCAGCTTGTATTTGTGCTTGGAACTACCTTGACCCAGGTGCAGTATCTTGCATTTGGCCCTTTGAACTTCACAAGGTTCAAACAGGCCCCGTCTGACACCTATCAAGATCCCTCTGGATGACATTCCTTCCCTCCAGTTTGTTGACTGCACCACTCAGCTTGGTGTCACCAGTAAACAATGTTGAGGGTGCCCCTGATCCCACAGTCTTGAGTAACCAACAAAAATATTAAAAAGTGGTTGTCTCAATACCAACCTCTGAGGAATGTAACTCATCACTGCTTTCCACTTGGACCATGAGTTGCTGACCACAACTCTTTAAGAGGAACCACACAGCTGATTTTTTATCCACCAAGTGGTCCACCCATGAAATCACAGAATCTCAGGATATTCTGAGATGGAAGGGACCCACAAGGATCCAGCTCGTAAGTGAATGACTCACAGGGACTGAACCATGACCTTGGTTCATTTGCACCATGTTCTACTCAACTGAGCTAATCTCAGGGTCAAATCCATGTCTCTCCAGTTTAGAGACAAGGATGGCTGTGTCAGATGCTCTGCACAAGTCCAGGGAGATGACATCTGTTGCTTTTCCCTCATCCATAACTGCTGTAACACCACAGAAGGATGTGGAGTTGGAAATTAGTTACACTGTGTCCTCTGCCCTACCTTCTTTGACAAGACACAAGGAAAATGTGTTGGGAGAATAAAGCGAAATGGGTCAGAAACCACTCTTCATTAGTTTATAAAATAAAATTTAAAAATTTATAAACATGCCTGGCACACACAATTAAGTCTTCATCTCACTATGAGAGGGCAATTTAGCATCACTCTTTAGTCAATGGTTCCTTTACAGCCATGCTGCACTGCTGACATTTCTCACAAGCAAACTGCCATGCTGACTTAAGAAGGATTTGTCAGCAATACAAATATGTTCTCACTATATCAGCATAGTATTTACCATCCACCCAACCTGAGTGACCAGAAATACTGTTATTTGTTATTATGGGGATGATATAAGAAAGCCTACAGAATCGCTGCATATATGTACTGTGGAATAAAGTTATGTTATTGATGCTAATATGGAATAATATATATTCAATAATATAGATGCACATTTGTAGCCTCCAAGAGTCATACAGGCTCTTACATACAAGACAAACTGACTTCTATCTGCCATCAACTCTTTAAGAAAGAGGTCCGTAGTACACATACAGTAGTCAGGAATCTCAGGGTAAATTGTTATGCCTTTTAGCTCTTCATTAGTTTGATTTTAAAAAGTTTTGATCTGCTCTACATTCTGTAGCCAGTTTCACATCCCAGTACTAGAGATGAAGTGCTGAGACACTTTGCAATACAGCTGACACTTCCCTCTGTGGATGTCATGATGAGACACGATCACATGATTACTTCAGGTCGCCTTCTACACAGCACAGGCTCCTAAACTCAGAATTCCAGGTTTCCAGCCTCCTAGTATCAAGCCTCCCTGTGAAAAAAGATCCTGCTTCTTTCTATACTTACAGACATGTTTTAAACCCAATGGTCATCCCCATTTGCCAGCTATGAGCTTTACTCTGACTAGCCAGTTCAAGGTAGAAAAAGAGTCAAAAACTTGTTGTCATCACCATCATTCCTGCCCAGAGAAAGAAAAGGTGATTAGCTTTCCAGTCACACTATTTTTCCAAGCTGAAACAGCATTAAGGCCAAACAGGAGAGAAAAAGGACCAGCTCTTTGGGTAGAAGTTAACCATTAGATCAATTTGGCTGTGTGTGGTAAAACTTAGGATCATTCATGTGCTGTTAGACGCTTGCTCCCAGGAGTAATTTGGTGATGGAGATCTCTTAAAATACATTCAGTATGACATATTTCCTCTGCAGTCGGGGATAATCAAGTCAGTGGGGCTTTCCCTATCATGGATTTTGTGATTCAGGCCTAAGGGTTTCCAAAGGAAAAATAAAGTGATGTATGCACTCTTCTCAGAAACAAAAACACTCTTCAGAAGGAAAACTAAGCAAATCTTGTCTGGCATTTTGGTTCCTTTTTTAAACGACACCTCAACTTCAACTAGACCAGCACTAACTCGTACAAGTGAGAAAGCATTAGGAACTTTGTATCTCCTATTACTGGGGTAGTGTTTTCATAAGCACTCTATCACTAGCTGCCAAGATGACCTTCTTAGAGACAGATGCACAATAACATTAGTCTAACTGTTTATTACAATTGATTGTAAGCAGATGAGAATATTAGTCACAAAAATCTAATCCAAAGAGTCGGACAATGCAGCCAGATGGAAATTCCTTTGGAAAGTCAAACAGTCCTTCACTCAGGAAAATACTTAGAAATTGAGTTTATTGGGAGGACATAATGCTCTTCAGGTCACAACAGAGAAGAGTTTTGACCAGGCTGTTTTTAAACATGACCAGTCTTTTTCATCTCTGTATTTTCACATGCATTTTCCTTCCCAAAAACCCAGTTCTATTCCTTTCTCTACCTTTGCTATACCCAAGCATCCCATAGTAAGTCCTGTGTAACCCTGAAACTCTCCTCCTCTGTATGCTGTGATGTGTCCTCTATCTCCAGGCAGCAAAACCAGGAAGTCTGTGAGGTGCTCCAGAACTGACTCATGTTAATGCATTTCTCCCCTATGACATGGGGATAAGGCTACCCCAGGACAACGATGGAAGGGGCCTTTCCTCAGAATCCTCACATAGAGTCTCTGTCTGCCACTGTTCCTTGCGCTCCTCTGGGTCTGAGGAGATAGGATCCAGTGATGGGGCTGGGAGCAGCTGCAGAAAGGGTTACTAAGGTCCCTCCACACCTGCCGATGTTTCTCTGCACTACTTTGTGGAGCACAGGCAAGTTTCTATCACATAAACTAACAGTTTATTACTTGTTAAGCAAGAAAAGAGTGAAATGCTGAGGGAAACAAAGACTACACAGAAACTACAGCAGCATCTCTTTCAGAATTTAAGGTTGTCCAAAATCAAAACTGATTTTCAGGCCTCAGCCTTTTTTTTTTTCCTTGCTTTTTTCAGCAATTTTCAAATGCTTTCACTAGACAGTATTAACTAAGAGCCTGGGTAAAATTGTGCAACATTCCTTCCCAAGACATGCAGTAACTAGATATATCTACTTTGTAAAGAAAGATTTAGTTAAAATACAGGAAAACTAAGAAGTTTTGAACCTAGGTGAATTCATTTAGATCACTGAGATCTGAGATCTCAGTGTCATTCAGCTGACTCCTAGTCCTTTTTATTAGACCTTCAGCTTTATCCTCGGGATTTTGTTTTTAGCTCCCACCTGAGCCATAAAATGTTCATATTATCATCTGTTTTGGCACAAAATGGGATCCTCAGTCCAAAAGTCCTATAGCCTTCCCTGAAACATGACAGGCTATTGTGAGCATAACTACAAGACATTTTGTAATGCTCACATTTGTTACAGACATACAAAATCTGTGACAGATTTTTAAAATTATTATCAATATTATCGTTGTTGTTGAGAAAAACAAACCACAAAAGGAAGCAGCCAAAAAACCCCAAACCCAACAACTGTATCCTATCTCACTAGACAAAAAAAATGTTTCTTTCAGCAACTGTTGGTTCATACACCAGACTTCAGAGAAGTATTTAGGAGGCAATAACACAAAGAAATGCAAAATTCTGAAGCACGGAAACCAAAGCACAGATGCATAGCTTCTAACTTACTCAGGCAAGCCACTTTTCTCATTCTCACAGGAAAATTATTTTCTTATTGACAGGAAGAGGTAAGGAAAGGACCAGTGTGAGGTACTTGATCACAGGGTGGGTGGTTTGCACTTACAAGGTAGAATGCGTGTATCTCCCTCTTCTGTTTTCAGGGAAGAACAGTTCTAATTTAGAAGACAGTAATCTCCATGTGGGTCCTCAGATGTCCCCAGATTAGGGAGGTTATGCATAATATTAGGCAGACACAACTCAGCTACTTTGAGAAGCAATTGTCCTGACTTGTCCTTAGATAAACTGCACAAAGCCAACAGGTCTCTGGTCCCTGACCTGAAGGTTCTTACACAGTATATTGTCTCCTTTGTCACCTACAATCACTTCCAACTGCTCTATCTCCCCTTGAAATTTTGTTTTTTTCACCAACTCAACACTTCATGGGTCTCCTACAAAATGACAATAGAAGGAAAAGAGGGATTACAGTGTATAAACAGAATACAACCACTGAACAGTGAATCAGATCCACCTTGTCATGCAGCACACTAAGGTGTTTCTCACGTTGCTTTAATAGATGAAAGGAATGGTCCTCACTTGATTTAAATCAATGTTCCATTTAATGCAAAAGACCAATACACATGTACACCAAATTAAAATTAAAAAGACACTTGCAGCAAATCAATGCACTAAATCTACCACAGCCTTCCTGGTTGTCTGTCCAGTCTTTCAAATACAAAACTATCCCTACCACAAATTTCATTCATAAACTAACTTCTCTGAAGACCTCTGGGTGTAGATAATTTGTGACGACACCAGAATATAACTACAGCCTTAGCATCAAAAGATGAAGCACCTCAGCAGAAGAAAAAAAAATCAAGGGAGAGTTCCAATATTAGTAGGATACTACTGTGTAACTGCTGAAGTAATTCACTGGGTCACTAAAGAAACTGCTTATCCATAGCAATCTTTCACTCTGTTAGACTATAACGAGTCCTCCCAAGCATCAACAGGATTTATTTTTCCTCTAACAAAATACTTTCTAATCTCAAGATCATTGTGGAATTCCTTCACTGCTTGCATCTGTCATAGTTTTACCCCAGCTGGCAACCAAGAGCCACACAGCCACTCACTCCTCTCCCTTCCCCAGTGGGAAGGAAAATCTGAAAGAAAAGCAAAACACATAGGTTTAAATAAGAACAGTTTAATAAGTGACACAAAACGTAATATCATCATAATCATCATAATGATAAACAACAACAACCACAAAAATAGTGATAAAGAGGAATAAACCCCAAAAAAGTTAAGTGATGCACAATACAACTGCTCATCACCCACTGGCCTATGACAGATCTGCAGCTCCTGTACAACTCCTCCCAGTTTATATACTGGGCATGATGTTCTATGGTTTGGAATATCCCTTTGATCAGTTCAGGTCAGCTGTCTGGGCTGGGCTCCCTTCCAGCTTCTTGTACACTTGCTCATTGGCAGAGCACAGAAAACAACAGTCCTGATGGCAACAGCCAAATCATTAATGTTTTATTAACACTATCCTCCTGCTGAATCTAAAACACAGCATGCAATTAGGAAAAAACTAACCCCATCCCAGACAAAATCAGGACAACATCAAATATTTCTGAGCTTATACATTTTCCACATTCTTTTTTAAATACTCCTGTAATTATGCAGACTGAATAACATAAAAGGTAAATCACATTGGTTCACTTTTAGAAGTTGCAATCCATAAAGATTCCCACAAGAAGAAGAGCAAATCTACCTGCTAAATACTTTCTAATTTTTGCTTATCTTAATGTTCAACTCAGTCTCCCTTTTCAACCATCAGTGACTTTGCATACTGTGATTACAGGAACCAGTTCAAAAGGCTGGTACTGCACTAGAGGGAGTGCATGATACATAGAAACTTTATTAATGCATATTCAGGAACCAACCCAGCACTTCAATTTCAAGCCACAGTGCTTATGTGGCACTTTGTTAGAACTGTCATTATCAAAGACTCAGACTGATTCAGACCCTTACAATTCATCCAGTGGTGGCTACCTGCAGTCCTACTGTAACCTGGCCCAATGGCCTGATAGTCAAAGAAGTACATCAGCCAGAACCTGGGAGATAAATTTCAGCATTACACCAGCTGGAGTAGTCCTGAAGATGGGACATTTTGCTACTAAGACGAGTGAATTCAGTCTCCTTGAGCTGGTCTTCCATGGGAATGATGTCCAGGTATTAGAAAGATTAATAACTTGCCCATGGAAAAGTCTTGTTAAGGTTTAGGGTTTGTCATGCTTCAATGATCACAGACCTAGCAGGAGGTTAGCAGAGCTGGGGGAGGAGGATGCACCACTGAGAGTGGACACAAAGAATACAGAATTTATATGCCACAAGGTCATTTGGCAGAACTCCCAAGATAAGGAAGTAAAAAAGCCAGCACTTCAACTGGGTGAAGTGTAGTTCTGAGAAGGAAAATAATGACCACAGACTCAAGAAACCCACTAACTCAAAGAAGAGAAAAACTGAGCACACAGACTAATTAGCAAAAGAAGCAAGAGAATCATTTAATCAAGAGAAGACAGAATACTAATTAATAACAGAATTATGTATCTTGTAACAAATGAACATTAATGCCTTTGTTTGCTAAAATGCAGAAATAGTAAAAAGTTTTGATAGTCTGTGTGCTGGGTTTGTCATCCAGCAACCCTTTCTGTGCAAAACTGTAAATGAATACCTCAGCTCTGTGCGTGGATCAGCCTCTTGTGCTAACAGGTGAAAGAATCCATTTTGGGACAACAATCTCGGTGACAAAATGGGAGCTATAAAGCCTTGCTGTGCCTGGATCATCTTGCTGCCGCCAGCAAAGGAGAATCAGATCAGATAGGATTTGGACCAATTTGATTGGAGACTCCACCAAATCCTCTCCACCATCGAGGCAGAGAGCAACTCAAAAGTGAAACACTCCAGAAGTATTTGAGCAAGAGCAAAAGTGGTATGAATTTCTGGACTGGTGAGTATCAAATTCCATTTTCTTGTAACTCATTAGTGTGACCAGTCCTGGGCTGACCAGTGGGATTGGTAGTTGAGAACTTCAAGCTCTGTATAAATTGGATAAGGAGGATTTGGAACAGTGACTATCACTGAACACAACAAAAACAGCATATGAAAGAGGGGAGGTGTCCTCCTATCTTCGCTGACACAAGGTCTAAGCTGTGTAAAAAACAGGGGATCAGAACTGGGAAATACATAAATGCCTAGGCTTTAAAACTTGTTATACATAAAACTAGGCAATGGGAGACAGAGAAAGGAAAAGCACTGACAACAAGGAGCTGGAGCAGAGAGTAAAAAATTACTTGTATTAGAGGTCTGGACCTAAGGATAAAGGAATTGGGCAATTGAGTTTCAGCAAACTAGTCTGCAATTCTACCTGTAGCCCTTAGGGTTTTATTTTGAAAAGCTGGAGTAAACTGGGGAAGATCACATGACTAAAGATAAAATTAATATATATTGTAAGCAGTGGTGGACATCTTACAAATTGGAGAATGGGGACAATGCATATTTGAGGGTTTTTTTTGGAGTTGGTGTGTTGTTGCTGACTTGGTAAATGGGACCAGTATTCGTTTATGTTGATGCTTTTATGACATTGTAGAGACCCAGGTATTCAGAAAAAGTGTATCTTGAGAGGAGATATGCTGATGTTACGTACTGAGATAAAAAGGCAAAGACCATATGCTGCAGAGGAGATGAGGCAGAAGATGTGTGAATATTAGTTCCCTCCTTTTCAGATCACAGAACGTAGGAGTGGAGAGAGATGAAGAGAATATGGATCAAAATAAAGAGCACATGGGAAGTAAGGATTTTAGTCCTGTTTCTGGCCAGAGTCAGGGAAATAATTAACCAGTGATACTTGCAGCTTTAAAAAAAGAAACAAGGGTCTGCCAGGTTTTTTACATGTCCCTTTTTATATTAATTTTTGTTGAATTGGAAGTGATCTTGATTCCTTTGGAATGTGTCAACCTAACAGGTTACCCTAACTGAGGGCATACTTAGGCTAGATTGATGACCGTGTAACTGTGGAAAGAAAAGAGACTGGCATTACAAAGTTGAAAGAAAGAAAATAGGTAGGGGGCTTGGGGCCTGAAAGGCCCTGACTTCCCCTGCACAAACACACACACTTTTGGCTTCAATCAATGTGATGTTTGTTGGCAGTAATGTCTTCTCACTGAAGAGATGGAAACATTAGGATGCTGGAGAATTTTTCACAATGAGTGTGGTCAGTAGGGGAAAATATCAAGGAATCTCCAGGACACCCTCTAGCTCCAGTAAAACCAGAGAAACAATGAATTTTTGATAAATAGCATATTCAGTAAAAACTGAAGCGCTGATTTTTGGGGCAGCTTTATGGTCATTCCTGCAACTCACAGAGTGGCAAGTTGGAGACATTAAACTGACTCATGAGTTTCTATATGGCAGAATGTTGCTGTCCTTTGTAGGATGAGATTTCTTATGCAAGTTAAATGGTTGAGTCAAAAAACTCTATATATCTCGTAAGAAATTGCACAGAAGGCTCAAATCTGTTTATTAATGACTCAGACCTCAGAAGAATAAGACAGTCAAAAGGAACAAGATTTAAGAGCAATAAACCAAATAACTGTGGACAAATACTTATTTAACTGGTTGCAATTTGAAAGATGCTTTCTTTTGCATTTCAGTGGAGAAGCAGAGTGAGACTCTCTCACACACCAGGTTAAAGAACCCACTTCAGGACAACAGGAGGAGGCTTCAGAACAGGAGTTTTCTTACTCAGAAATGTAAGGAATTTCTCTTTTTTAAGACAAAAGCATGCTTTCCTGAATGGATCCATAAACTGATGTTGATTCATCAAGTAATGGAGTAGAACAAAGTTTCTCTGAACAGTGAACTATCAGAGATGTTGGAGAAAAAGGCATCTGTCCTAAAAGTTGTATATACTTTTTTTTTTTTTGCCAACACAGTCATAGCAACATATGCCCCTAGTGAGTCAATGCTTGTGTCAACAACAAGGTTATTTTGCTAATAAAATTTAAGCCACTGGCCAAACAAAACAGTTTATCCTACTAAAAAGAGATTTGTTCTTAAATCAATAAAATTACATCTTGCTTTGATTGCATATCTGTTAGCCAGGGATGTGATTGTTTTTTACTGTCCTTGCCAACTTCAGCATAAAAGTAAAAATTTTAAAGCAGGACTGCCTATTGCAGTAAGAATGTAAGAAGATGAGACAGTCTTACCACATTCTAACCTGCTAATATCCTCTGAATCACTAGATTGACTGATTTCCTCATTTTTCAATTAAATACAGTCAAAGCAAAAATGAGCAAAACCCTTGCAACTGTGTGAAACTGAAAACAGTAAACTTTGGCAGGACCATAGTTGTTAGAAAGAGTAACTCCCACACAATGAGTAATACCCAGCATGTCATACAGATGAAATAAATTCAGAGATTTGAAAGAGAAGCATGTGAACAAGACAATCAAGAAAGTGCAAGCTTACAGACCTGCAAAAAGGAAAGGAAAGTAGTGCTGACTACTTTGTCAGCATGACCATTATGCTTCAGAGAAGTTTACTGCAAATTTGCATTATACTGGCATTGTACATCAAAATCTCACATTCAGTTTGTCTTTTCCAAGGAAAAAAAGTGAACTATCATATCATGAACTTTCTGTGGAAAATGGGGGGTTATTTTCCTCAGCAATGTCTCGGTGAAACAACTGATTTCAGATTCCCCATGGAGATTACCAAGGTCACACAGAAGAACATCACAAGGATCATCTACAAGTTCCTTCAACAGACCTTCCAACTATTTAGCAAAAATCTTCCTGTTGATGTTTGGAATACAAGCAAGATTGAGAACTTCCAAAATGGAATTCATCATCAAATTGAAGAACTGGAGACATGTTTATCAGAAGAACAATCAAAAGCAAAAGACAGTTTTCAAACATGGATCCTAAAAAACTCAACATACAGCATAAAAAAGTACTTTCAAAGAATCACCAATTTCTTAGAAGATAGGCAATACAGCCGTTGTTCCTGGGAAACAGTTCAGATGGAATTGAGAACATGTCATATAATTTTTGACAGTCTTCTGAAAAAAAAAACTACATAAAGAGGTAAAGTCATCAATGTTTTGTTTCTTTTTAATAATACAATAATTTCCCCCTTCTTCATAGATTTTTCATTTCCACATTTTAATAATTTTCAAACTGACAGTTGGGGCTTGTTTTCAAAAATTAGTCAGTGCTCTGAGTTAAACATGTAGAGTACTCAAATGAAAGAGCACTTGGTATTATTACTTCTGTAGAAGGTCTTTAAAAATATAAGTCAATATTGCTCCTGTATTGTCTCTTTGCACTATTTAAAAAAGATTTTGTGGTCTTTCCATATAAAATAACAGTTGTTTTACAACCTGAAAAATTTACATATATTACTGCATAGATTTTATTTTTTTACTTCACTAAATCAGGAAAAAAGTACAAGATGCAGACATGCATAAGGGAGACAGACCTTCCTGTAGTCTTATACATCACTAAAATCTTAAATAACAAAACAGATGAGAATATAAGATGACAAGACATCTTTAAACTCAAAAAATAATGATATGTAGTCCTCCCAAACAAGAAAAGTCAGTTACCAGTTCTGATCTTTATTTTGTAAAATAATTGTCTCCATAGCCTATGAAGATGTTTATATATATTTTATATATATATATATATGATATATATATATGATATATATATATGTATTATATATAGAAAGATTTATAAATAGCTTTCTATACAGCATATCAAATAACTACAGCATAGATTTTCAGGACATGTTGGTTCACAACACTATGTAAAATATGCATGCATTCAATGTGCTTCAGGTTCATAAGCAGACAAAATTAACCTGATAAGAACTACTGTATGAACACAGGTATTAACAAATTTCTTTCATTCCTCTCCTATCTTTTTTTTGCTTCATTCAGGCAGAACCAAGCAGTACTTCAAGTTACCACCTTCATCAGTTTACTGTTACTCGAGACACCTGGAATACCCTATGGTTTCTGTATCACTCCCTATATATTATTAAACGGGATGTCTTCTAACATGGATTTTTTCCACCTCAGATTTCATATATCTTCAAGCATATCTCATTTCTCATATATTTTTGTCAAAAATGGAATGTGTCAGGTTTGAATGTAAGAAGAAAAGAGTAAAAATATGTCTATGACTTCTGGAACTGGGGAAGAAAAAGGGATTAATTTGACAAAAAAAATTAATGTACTGTTACCATTACCTAAGGACAGAATCTCAACATTTTGCTAAGAAGTTTGACAGCCTGATGGTAACTCAGGTTGCCTTCCTTTCCTTTATTCAAATGAAATATATATCTAAAAATCCTACTTTGGGAAAAACCAACCAACTAACCAACCAAAAACCCAAAACACCTGATTCTGTATGCAGCTGTTGTAATTGCTGGTATAATTTCTTATTCCAGGAATGCAACAATGTGGCATTTACAACTGCCTAACTTTAGGCATCCAAATTAGACATTGGGCTAGGAAGATCAGGCCCACCCACTCCCCTCTCACATGCTCCTGCTTTACAGAGATGGGAAGGAAAAAATGCGTGTTCAGACTCCTGAATATAATTCTGCTTTCAATCACCAACAGAAGAGCTCAGTTCTTAAGTGGTTGTTTAGAGAGCATAAGAGCAGTTTGGCACATAGATAATGTAACATTCCCAGCTTCATTAGTCGGTCTCTGTTTTATTAATTTAAACACTTTGACACTGAAGTATGTTTGGTGTCTGCAAAATATGTTCAAGTACACTTAATTCAGATTTTTTTTTCAATGTGCTGCTTTTAATGTGTGATTACTGTGGGGAATTAACACAAACCAACTTTGGATATGAAGCTCAAGGAAGTTGATGAACTGAAGGCCTTGACCTTGAGGCTTCCTAGGCAAAATGCATCTTGTCTTACATCAGAGAAGATGATGTAAGGTTGTATCAAGGTAGCTACATTTATATTGTACCTTCTTTGCTCTGTTCTGCACTCGGATTCCAGTCTCTAAAAAGCCAAGAGTCAGCACACGGGCTCCAGCAGGTATGACTGGCGACAACCTTACACAGCCTACTGGATTCTAACTGGATTCTACCAGTTCTTCACAAGATCACAGCATGTTTTGGTTAGGTAATGACAGTACCACAACCTAAAAAGAGCCCACCCCTGGACAGTGTGGAAACCTTCACTTCCTTCATCTGCTCTTCTGGGGTGATACTTCCATGAATATAAAGCAGATATGCCTTTTAACTCACGCATTCCCTATTGTCAATTGTGACTTACACTTCCAAGATGCAGGCTGGTGTCTTTTCGAAAGTTTTCTGAGTTTTTCTGAAAGGGGGAAATAGGGACCTCATTAGATGATAGGTAAGCTTACCTGGATACCTCAAATTAACTGATATCAGCTAAGCATTTATAGGGAACAGAGCCTTTAAGAACTACCTATGCTAGCTCTCTGTTAAAAATCTGGGCTTTTACAAGTTAAATGCAACTGTATCTTATAGAAGAAAAAAGAAACTGTAACCAATGCTATCTTTGCATTTCTGATCTGGAATTCAATCGTAACCCTCCTTGGGGAAACAACATGCAACTTTCTACTCCTGGGGAAAGAGTTGCATTTTCTGAAACTGAATATGGTCTTCTATATTTGAAGTCAAATAACAAAGCCTTGACAATTTTTCTTTAAAAGAGTATTTAAAAAATAAGTTCTGATCATTCCTTCTAGACTACTACTTTTACAATTAAACTTTTTGTAACTTTTTATTAGTGTTGTGACTGGAGACTGAAAGAAAAAAAAAAACTACATCTGTTTGTTCAGGTTGTTTTTAGTGTATTTGCTTTGATATATCTGTGAATAGACATCACTTCAATGTCTATCTTAATCAAGCACTCTTATACCATGCCAGCGGGAACAAGAACAAAGGGGGGGGGGAAGGAAAGAAGGGAGACACCAAAACGAGAAAGTGAAAATAGCATTCTATGATTCTTAGAATGAGTAACAATTTCAAAGCCACTTAAAATTTCTTTTAAGGGAAAAAAAAAGACTACATTTCAAGATCCTCTTGCTATTTTTTTCCTTGTTAAAAGAAGAAAAAGTGAAAGTTCATGTTCTGCAGGGAGGCATCATCTGAAGTGATCATTGCTAGCATTTGTACTGTATTGTACTGACCAATGAAAGGTTGCATTACTTTGGAATACAGACAGTTGGGAGCTGGAAAAGATAAATTGCAATTCTGCCAAGATGAAAAGCTGAAGTAAGGAATGAATAACCAAAGGGCAAGCAATCAGCCCTCAGTCACACTTTTCCAGTTTCAGCACACTGGAAGTACCACCCAAGTAAAGGCCTGGTATCAAGGCTCATGAAGGTGCTTTAAGCACCTATTCAGCACATTCTCTAGTTGTGGATTCAGAGATTGCACTCTTCTATCTGTCAGAATTTGCTTTAAAACTTTAGAGCGGCATATTTTTCCCCCTGAATGCTAGTAGCTGCAAAATCCAAAATCCAAAGCTAATGTTCACTACAGTGGAAAGAGAGTTAATTTTAAGACAGAAGTGGTCACCTGGATATGGTACATGCTACTGTCCACAGAATGTACTAAAATCTTTCTAGATTAAAAACCTAGACCTTTTGTCAGCATAAAGGTATGCTGAATCTTAAAAAATAACAATAACACCCCCCCCCCCCCAAAAAAAAACCCAACAACAACAACCACCCCACTCTTTTTTTTTTTTTTTTTTTTTTTAAATTTGATTGTACTGGTGTGGTAAGCAAATGCCCTCAATAGCACAAGCAACACATGTCTTAAATTAAAACTGATGACACATTTCCTAGCTCAAACAGCTCCTAGAAACTCTTGGCCAAAGAGACCCCTCCTCTTTAAAGTGTTCCTATTAAGCTTCTTGATTAGGCTAAGTCTCCTTCTATCTTTCCTGGGTAAATCAAACAACAGTGATGGTTCACAAGACAGGCTGACCCAGTTTTATATCCTCTCTTCATCTCTTTCTCTCTTTCCAACCTCCCACCCTCATCCGGCTAAAGCTGTAGAACTTTTTTCTGAACCCATCAGACCAACAGAAAATTATCCAAAATACTCAAACAAATAAAATCTATACTTCTGTTCAAAGGTAAAGGTTTAAAATCAGAGAAGAACACCCACTGCATATGAGAACCAGAACAAAAGAGAAAGGTGAGCATGGCAGCAAGACTGGGTAACAAAAACAGCAAGCAAAACTCCCTGTGCTTTTCTTGTCTGATCCAAATGCCTTTAAAAGAACCTCAGTTACTCAGTGTATAGCTAATCTTTAGCCATACCTGCAGTTCCTTTGTAAGTATTTCTCCTTTAATATAGTAATATGCTAATTACCCATCACTAGAACACCATACTGGAATAGTACAGTGTAGTTTCTCCGGAAACAAATATACTTCTACAGTACTTAGTTTAAAATTCCAGTTATATCTTACTCATTTTAGATTTCTCTCTCCATCTTATCTGGACAGTTCTTGCCTAAGTCCCTTAGTTTCTTCTTAGGCTCAGAAGAGGCTCACGAGACACTCATCTATCTGTCAAAGGTACTCAAGCATCAAATCCTGAGATAATACACTAAAACAGAAGAATGAAAATAACATTTGTTTTGACTAAAAAAAAAATCATGTGAAATCTAGGTTTACCTAACTAGTGATAAAGACTAAGTATTAAACAATGAAGAGTATCATGTTTGTCCTGTAACATCTTTAAACAACTGCTATTCCAAATGACTCTGTGATCCTTGTTCCCAGGGCACTTGGACCTGTTCGCTTCTCTCAGTTTCTGTTCCAAAACACAAGTACCTTCCCCAGGGGCCTAATGATGCCGAGCACTTTGCTGGCAGTTAATAAAGAGTATTTTTTCAGGAGAGAAACATCAGTAAAGAAACTGAAGTGATCTGGTCCAGTCCCAAGTCTCACATCACTCACTAATGCATTCTAAGCAGCATCAGCTACTACACCAGCAAACTGCATAAAATCATCATTGCAAGAGGCTTAATGCCAAGCAACATCATGCCTTTCTGCACTCACCTCCTTTCCTTTAGCACTTTCCGGAATTCACTATTGCTTGACTGTACCCTACCTTGTGCTCCATTTCTTTCTACCCTACAGCCTGCTTTTAGATGTGCATATTGTCTATTAAAAACCATGTTTCCTCCTGTTTGGTTGTTTTATTTTGTTGTTGGGGTTTTTTGGGGGTTAGTGGGTTTTTTGTTCGTTTGTTTGGGTTTTTTTGTTGTTGTTGTTGTTTGTTTGTTTTGGGGGGGGTTGTTTGTTTTTGGGGGGGGGTTTGTTTGTATTGGTTTTTGGGGTTTTTTTGGCGGGGTTTTTTTGTGTGTGTGTGTGTTTTGGTGTGGGGTTGTGGTGGTTTTTTGGGTTTTTTGTTTGTTTGTTTTGTTTTTGTGTTCCAGGAATGATTTTTCTATGCTCCATAGAGCAGGGAAGCATAAACCATCACAATTATCAATCCACTCAGAGAAGTTTGCAAATCTTGAATAATGTGCTTTGCTGTGGAAAGAGGTAGAGGCTCGCCTCTACCTACTGCAGTGCAACCAGCCCATAAATTCTTCAGTCTCACAAGTATCCTCCATTAAATACAAATTATATCTGTGTGTAAAGTACAACTAAAAGGCTTGGAGAATAGAAGCCTATTTAAGAAAATGCTGAAATTTAAGCAGTGGTGGGAAGGGTCCTCAAATACCTTTATCCTTTTGACAATCATACAGCTATTCAATCAGAATTTTGTTTATGAAATAAATAAATATTTATGAAATTTATGAAAGCTGTCTCATAATCAGTCCCAGAACAGGCTGATTTGACCACAAAATGGGAGCAAGAAGGCTTCTACATTATCAAATGCCAGCTGGCAGCAGTCTTGCCAGAAGACAGATGATCTACAGGGTCAGTCAGCTTCAAGCAGGACTCTCCAGGAGCCTCTGCCTGCGCTTGCACTGCAGTTCTTCTCTTTTAAGCCAACAGCGGGTACCTCTAGGGCGTGCGAGTTCTTGCACCAGCAATTACTCATTTCTCCATAATAAGCCCTGGGTCAGCCTCTGAGAGGCCAGCTGTCAGGCTGTCACACTGTGACTGCAAAGACTTGCAGGGATTTCAAACACTGTGTTCCACCAGGGAACAAGGAGGTTAACACAAACCATTTTTCCTTGAGCAAGCTTGCAAACTAAAAGCAAAATCCAGCACGCTGAGCATGTGCCTCCACAACTAACAGACGTAGCAGATCAGCTGTACGGCACGTGTCCTGAGACACTAACTTCGCCCACGGCACTAAACAAAGTGCAGCAAAATTGCCATTTTTAAGAGGCTGTGTCTCAGCGTTTGCCACGGAAGACGACAAGCTCCCAGCCGAGTCTCCGACCCCTTTTCCTCTACACGGTTACCACAAGACCAGCAGGCAGGCCTCGCCTCCCGGCGCCAGGGCACGGTGCAGAGAGGCTGCGGGAGCTCTGCGCCCAGCCGGGCCCGGCCCAGCTCGTCGCTCCCGCGCTCGGGCACCCACGGGGGCAACAGGTCCAGAGAGCCCGCGGCTCCCGGGCAGCACCGAACCGGCTCCTGAAGCTCTGGAGGAAGCATGCAGCGACCTACCTCTGAGAGGAGGGATGGAGAGAACGGAAAAGAACAAATAAACAAATAGCCTCGCCCCCAAATAGAAAAGAAAAAAAAAAAGTTAAAAGAAAGAAAGAAAAAACAGCACTTGAGAAAGCGCACCTTCGTGCGGGCTGCAGCCCAGCCGCCGCTGATTGGAGCGAAGCGCGCTCACTAGCGCCGTCCCGTCTCCCGGCCAGCGCACACCACCTGTCGTTCCGGCCACGACCAGAGGCACGTTCCGTCCGCGCCTGCCGAAGGAGGAGGTCCGGGGCCGCCAGGGCAGCGAGGCCGCGGGGGAGCAGGAGCTCAGTCCTTGCGGGGCGGCACCGGCCAAGCCGCCGAGCACGGCAGTCCCCGCGGGGTCGAAGGAGCGGGGCAGGGCTGTCCCCTCCGCTTGGTCCGAGCGCAACGGGGAGCGGGCGGGCGGCTGAAGCGCCGCAAACGAGTCCAGCTCACGGCGAGAAGTTTGTAGGAGGCGGGACCGACCCCACCCTCGCCTGCACCGCCCTGACCCATCGCAACCGCCCCCGCCTTACCTCCCACCCTTCTGGCCGCCACCCCTCCAGGTGCCTTCCTCGCCTGAGGGCTGGGAAAAGAACGCGGCTGCTCGGCCCGGCTCGGCGTGGCGCGGCTCGGCTGGGCTCGGCTCCGCTCGGCTCCGCGCCGGCCCGTCCCGCCCCCCCAGGCCCCACCCCCGGCGGCCCCCGCGCTCCGCGCAGCCCTGCCGCGGTGAGGGCTCCCCGTGCCGGCTGCTGCGCTCCTGCCCGAGCCGGGGGTGTTCCCGGGCCCAGTGCGCCCCCCGGCCCCGGCACACACTGCCCCGGCCCCGGCACACACTGGCCCGGCCCCGGCACACACTGGCCCGGCCCCGGCACACACTGCCCCGGCCCCGGCACAGACTGCCCCGGCCCCGACACAGACTGCCCCGGCCCCGGCACACACTGGCCCGGCCCCGGCACACACTGGCCCGGCCCCGGCACACACTGGCCCGGCACACACTGCCCCGGCCCCGGCACAGACTGCCCCGGCCCCGGCACACACTGCCCCGGCCCCGGCACACACTGCCCCGGCCTCGGCACACACGGCCTTGCCCTAAGGCCAGCCCGCGCCCCATGGAATCACAGCTCATCCTGAGTTGGGAGGGACCCATCAGGATCATGAAGTCCAACTCCTGGTCCTGCACAGGACGTCCCCAAGAGTCACAACATTTACCTGAGAGCTTTGTCCAAATGCTTCTGTCAAGACTTTGTGCTGTGATCACTTCCCTGGCGGCCCCGTTCAGTGCCTAGCTGTCGTTAAAATTCAGGTCGGCTATAACATGTAGAACTCTGATTTCTTTGGAAGGCATTATAGTAAAGTTTATCGAATGACAGATTCTTTTCATACAGTGTTTAGGTACAATGAATAGGATTGGTACTTTAGGGGACCACCTTTTTGTAAACATCTCTACCAGTAAAAAAGTTGGAGAAACACCAGGTGTCAGGAAGAGGCTATCTACAGGGATTGTTTTAGGGTCCTCCTCACGATTTCCCAGACCAGAATGAGAATGTTAAGTGGTCACTTTTCTCACAGGCTTCAAGCAGTTGCCTGGAGCCTAAAATCTGTTTTCTGACCACTCTCAGTTCCTACACCTAGCCACCCTCTGGGTGAAGAACCTTTTCCTGACAGTTCAGGCCGTTCCCTTGGGTCCTGTCCCTGGTCACCACAGAGGAGATCAGTCTGCCCCACCTCATCCCCTCACAAGGAAGGTGTAAGTGCAGTGAGGTCTCCCCTCAGTCTCCTCTTTTTCATGCTGAACAGAGCAAGTGACTTCACCCACTCCTCACACAGCTTCCCCTCAAGGCCCCTCATCATCCTTGTGATCCTCCTTTACACCCTATCTAATGGCTTTATATCTTCTATTATGGCACCCAGATTTGCACACTGGTCTCAAGATGAGGCTGCCCCAGTTCAGAGGAGAGCAGGACAGTTACTTCCCACAGCTTCTGGGAAGAGGCCTAATCCCATGCCATACTGGTGCAGTGTTGGGGGAAAACTTAACTTCAGTTTAGGCAACAAATGTGAACCTTTGGCCAATCCTGGAATCTGTAGCAGTAGCAGGAAAAACCTTGGTGCCATGACCCTCTTGCATAGAATTCCTGGCAGATATAGTGCTCTGAAAGAGTTTGCCCTCCATAGTGGTATCCCAGCTGATGTGGTAATTATCAGCATAGACCATGGACCACTGTCCCTTATCCCAGGGTTGCCAGATAGAATAAATAACAGTATCCATGTTACTGTTTTATCAGCTAATGAGATTTTTGGTTTATGTAACCCATGGCATTTATGGGAGTAGGTTGATACACAGACATCTGTACAGCAATAACCACCTTCACAGTTACATTGAACTGATTGTCTCAGTAGGGAAAAACCCCAGCAATAACACACATTCTCACAGTTGACTATATATATATATACACACACACATATATATACATATACACACATATATATACACATATATATACACACATACATATATATACACACATACAGATATATATACATATATACACACATATATATACATATATATATATCCAGCTTGTGAAAAAAAAAGTTCTTTCTTTTTCATGCCTACAAAGATTTCTTACACCTTCCCATCTGATCCATCTTTTCTACAGACAAAAAAGAGGCAGGAGGTGGGAGGGAAGAGAGAATAATAACAGCAGAGACCTATTTCACTGACACCAAACTAAAAGTAAGGTGGTTATACGCTAAACTCTGTTCTTAAGTGGAAAAAAAATCAAACCTAACAGCAATGCTGAATAAGTTTGGGAAATCCTGGTTTCATTGAGTGAACAAAATCCAAATTCTCCTCTTTTCAAGCAGCAGAGACCCACAAGGGTGCAGCCTGACAAAGATGCAAGACAAATAATTATGCAAAATTGAAAGTGTTCTGTGAACAAGAGCAGTGTGGCAAACACTGACCAAGATCTGCCCACTTTTGGTTTGCAGGTTTGCAGAAAATTGCAGCAAATCAACCAGGTTTGTCAAAGACTACTCTGCCTCCTTTCCCAGTGTGAAAGACAAAGAAGTGGCCTCTTGCCCTGCTGTGGATCCCAACTGTACTGTCACAGAAGAACTTGACTTCTGTCTCTCTTCAAATTGGAGATGAAGTGAAGTAGCAGCTTCCATGTCAAAGGAAGTCAAAGCAAAACCTCAGCTGGCCTGAGGGAAGGACCGAATTTCTGACCTTTTAGATGAGAGCTTGGATTAGGAATTACTGGCTGCCAAACCAGAGAAGAAAAGGGGGATGGGCACCTAGGAAGCTGCCAGCATGTTGTGACTGGGCAGGAGATTGATTTTCTTGGAAGGAAATACTCTATTGTGACTGATTAACTTCTATTTGCAAACACTTGCAAATAAAGATAATAGAATTAACCCTTGCACCTTCACAAATGCTGTAGGAAAAGCCTAAAAAGTTACTCTTTGTGAAACAATTTTCTTTTTATGAGGCAGCCATGTGATGTTTCTCACAAAGACATCTGAACAAACAGCAATAGAAATAATCTTTTTTTATTGTGATAGCA